>CP139509.1:235562650-235959892 GCA_021014915.2 Artemisia tridentata subsp. tridentata
GGTTCTACACGAGATGTTAAACGAATTATCCGAGATGATATGGTTCTACGCGAGATGTTAAAACGAATGATCCGAGCAATTATAAAACTCGTGCTCAACAACAAAGTTCCAGCTTATCTTGTTCTAGTTTAAAAGATGCAATTCCTAACTAATGAGCCGAGTTGTTTCATTTTCTTGTCGAGTTGTTTCATTTGCTTGCCGAGTTGTTTCGTTTGCTTGTCGAGTTGTTTCGTTTGATATGGTTGTACACGAGATGTTAAACGAATGATCCAAGATGATATGGTTGTACGCGAGATGTTAAACGAATGATCCGAGCAATTATGTAACTCGTGCTCAACAACAAAGTTCCAGCTTATCTTGTTCTAGTTTGAAAGATGCAATTCCTAACTAATGAGCCGAGTTGTTTCATTTGCTTGCCGAGTTGTTTCATTTGCTTGCCGAGTTGTTTCGTTTGATATGGTTCTACACGAGATGTTAAACGAATTATCCGAGATGATATGGTTCTACGCGAGATGTTAAACGAATGATCCGAGCAATTATAGAACTCATGCTCAACAACAAAGTTCCAGCTTATCTTGTTCTAGTTTGAAAGATGCAATTCCTAACTAATGAGCCGAGTTGTTTCATTTGCTTGTCGAGTTGTTTCATTTGCTTGCCGAGTTGTTTCGTTTGCTTGTCGAGTTGTTTCGTTTGATATGGTTGTACACGAGATGTTAAACGAATGATCCGAGATGATATGGTTGTACGCGAGATGTTAAACGAATTATCCGAGATGATATGGTTGTACGCGAGATGTTAAACGAATGATCCGAGCAATTATGTAACTCGTGCTCAACAACAAAGTTCCAGCTTATCTTGTTCTAGTTTGAAAGATGCAATTCCTAACTAATGAGCCGAGTTGTTTCATTTGCTTGGTTTCATTTGCTTGCCGAGTTGTTTCGTTTGCTTGTCGAGTTGTTTCGTTTGATATGGTTCTACGCGAGATGTTAAACGAATGATCCGAGATGATATGGTTGTACACGAGATGTTTAACGAATGAGCCGAGATGTTAGGGTTGTACACGAGATGTTTAACGAATGAGACGAGATGTTATACACAAGAAACCCTAGATAATATCACACCATCTGTCAACAAAACACTTCCCACCAAAATCTCCCACCAAAATACTGGCGCCAAAAATTTCCCACCAAGATCTGCTCTTAGATACTAACATCTTATCCACACAACTTCACAACCTCTTATACTCAAAACCACTTAACTTCACAACCACAAACACACACTGTTATCATGGTGAAGATGGCGGAATTTGAAGCTTTTGCTTGTCCTTGTAAACGAGGAGACGTGATTCTGCGAGAATTGCATAAACCTTACTCCCTTGGTAAACAATACTATGTGTGTCCTTTATCAAAGGTGAATAATTACATACTTTTTTGTGTGTTATATAAATAATTTGGTTAGTTGTTAAAAATAATAGTTTTTATTCTTTAACAGGGTAGGACAAAGGAGTTTGGATGCGATTTTTTTATGGAAGGAGGAACGACTCGCCAAAATGACCGGTTCTCTTGGAGCTTCAACGCCTCCAACTCAATCCGCAGGACCATCCATAACTCCAACTCGTTACACTGCAGGACCTTCAACATCGAGTCCTGGAAATACAGAGTGCTCAAACTGCATCAAACTGAATCACCAGATAATGGTACTCAATAAAATGCTAGAAGTGTATATGCATCCAAACAAACACACAATTGATTCAGCTGCCTTATTTCACGACCTTTATAATGACATGCTAGGTGATATGGGAAATCTTCGTATGTAGGTTTTTGTTGTTGCTGTTATTGTTGTTGTTGTTGTTGTTGCTGTTATTGTCGTTGTTGTTGTTTGTTGTGTTATTGTTGCTGCTGTTGTTGTTGTTGTTTGTTGTTGTTGTTTATTGTGTTATTGTTGTTGTTTAATAAAATGTTGTTGTTGTTGTGAAAACTGATGTCGAACGTGCTTTATATTTTTAATTCGCACGCTTTAATGTTGGAGTAATACGTATGTTTTAAATTACATATGCACAAAGAATGGAACTGAAGGAACAATATCACAACTAACAAACACGAAGGCAAACCGTTTATTTAAAACACACAAGAGTTCTCAACCACATACATTTCATACAGAATCAAACTAAACAACTCGACAACCAAACGAAACAACTCAAACTAAACAACTCGACAACCAAACGAAACAACTCAAACTAAACAACTCGACAACCAAACGAAACAACCCGTTTATTTTTTTTGCGGCTACTTCCCGCTTTGCTGGAACTCGCACCATCTTTTCCCTTCCTTGCTCTCATTTCCTTGATACGTGCAAACGTAGCTTCGAGATTTGTTACTCTATTTTCCAGATTACCAAATTCGGTGTCGAGGTCCAACGTGCTTTCAGCTTTATCGTCACCTCCAACAGCAGCAGCTTGAGCTTCAGCAGCATCTAGCTCTTCCAAATACTCTCTATAGTACGGCTTTCTCCTCAACCATTCCAGAATCTTGTCTCTCTGCCATGGTGCACAGTTCTCATAAGAACCATATTCATCAAAAATTTCCCAGCCCCAATGAAGTATAATTTCATTATACAGGAACTCGTGTGATAAAGCCTTTGACCATTCATGTTCCGGCGTTAAACCATCCATTGTTATGTGTGTTTTTTGTAAGAATTTACGTGTTTTGTGATAATCTCATTATACAATATATATAAGTAAAAAATTGGCGGGGTGAATGGAAAATTTGGCGGGAAATATTACCGTCGACATGTCGTCGGCGTGATAAAGGCAGGAAAAAACCCCGCCTAATTATTCGCTATTATTCACACGCGGGAAAAGTGAAAATTTTGACCTAAATCAGTACCGACGACATGTCGTCGATACAATAACACTAACGGCAAAATAATTATTAATCAATCGCTAATCCCACGCTAATTACAATTATTTTTTTTGTTTATATACTGCCGACGACATGTCGTCGACATAATATTGGCGGGTCAAACTCCCGCCCAGGTTTTGGAAAGTCAAACATTGGCATAATTATACCAACGACGTGTCGTCGGTATTTCATTATCATAAAAATTCAACGCAACCTTGGCTTGGTCAAGCCTTTTTTTGTCGTTTAGTGTTTTATGCCGACGACATTATTTCGTCGGCGTGGTCTTTGTCGCCCGTTCTTCCTTTTCTTGTAGTGATGGTTAGTTCTCAGCCGGATAATAACGTTGATAAACGACAATGTTATTCATATTTGTCTTAAGCAGTGACTAACACGATTTTAGCCCTGCTTGAAATTATCAAGTACACATATGTGTTTCTCACAATAACCTTGTTAACCGACGATGTTAGCCAACTTATATGTCAGTAACGAACCTTTTAATGGGCAGGAGAGGGCTTTGGCCCTCCCAAACTACTGGGCCATTAATGCATATTGGTATATTGGTCATAGATAAGTTTAGTTTTCTACAACGGTTTTGCAAAAATATTGAAAACCCCTCAATTTTATTGTTGACTTTAGTTTACTCAGTAACTTGATTAAGTGTTTGAGTTTGAATTATAGTGTCTATAATGATCGATACTTTATTTTTTTTCATGGGCAGCATATAGCAATTTTATCTACTGGTGAATAAAAGCATTAAAAAAAATACAGTTAAGCTTGTGTATCTATCTTTGTTGTATATTTCTCTAAGTATGTTAGCCCTTTTACGAATAAAGTTCAAGTTCTGTCACTGCTATACGTCTTGTTACAAAGACAATGCGTAAAAGGCATTTTAAGATAAAGTCTTTCCGCTCCGACGAGGAACAAATGCATTTGGCATCAGGGGCGGAGAGAGGGGGTGGCTAGTGGGTACTAGGCCCCCTCCAATAAGCTCAATGATTGTATTAAGATACCATTGTTTAGCCATAATTTAACGTTTAATATACCATGAGCCTCTCTCAACTAGCGACTTTTTTATAATGAAAGGAAAAAAAAACAACTGACATGAAATATCTCCATTCTAAGTGGCCACTGAAGAAAAATATATCTAAAATTTGGAAGTAGCCATTTTCTACCTTAAATGGTTTTTATACTTCTTTCTTTATCCTTGAAAATTACTATTTATCTTCTTTCGTGTGTTAGTTTTTTGCTGCTTTACTCTTGACAAATATGAATTGTGCATTAACTTTTTTATATATTTTGTTCATGTTTCTTATTTTGGTTTTGTGTTCAGCATGGGCCTGATTGAGACGGTTTTTGGCTAAAACCAAACCCCAAACTAAAAGTTCGGTTTTAAAATTTTTTAAAACCAAACCCCGCACCAAAAAATTTGTTTGTTTTTTTCTGTTTTCAGAATTTAAAATCGCTTTCGCAAACAGTTAGCACCTGAATTTAGACAAAGTTATCTAAAAGATAAAGATTTATTAATGAGGTAAATATGATTATGATGGTATCAAGTCGTCTCATGGTTATTTGAGGCATAAAGCGAAAATATGAAATGAGACATTTTTGACAATATTTTTTTGTTGTTAATTTAAATAATTTAAGGGACTTTTCAATAACAAGGTATATCATAAATTTGGATATCTGAAATTTGCGATTATTGTTTTATGTTAGACATAATATTTGATCTAAGTTTTTAAATTCGGATATCCGAAATTTCAGATAACAGTTTTATATATCAAAATGTCAAAATATCTATAATATATATATGGAAAACTTTTATATGAGTTCCAAAACTGTCCTTTTATAAAACCTAACTTTTTTGATAAATTATGATCAAGTTTTCGGATATCCGAATAAGGATATTTTTTGAACACCCATAACCTAAATCAAGAAATTCTAGAAAGTTTCGGCTTTGTTGCTCTCCCCTAGTTATATACTCGGAAGCATCAAAATAGATAAAAACAATTGATCTTATTTTGAGTTTACTATACTTTTTATGCACTAAATATGTTAGAAAAAATTAGGTTCGGTAATGCATTCGTGAGTTTTTGTGATGGTTTATCTGTATAAACTAAAGTTGGAAACCATTTTATGTACACTTTTATTTTTTTGAGGTTATATATTGAACATCGACCCCCCCCCCCCCCCCTGACTACAAATCCTAACTTCGCCCCGTTGGTATGCCAATACAATACAAAGAATATGACGAAATCAATATTGTTTTCTACTATCGATACAGTTTATGAACGAGAGTTTGTTAAATATTGACTTATTGTATGTTTATTACTCATTCAGTAGTTCATCTAGAAAATAAAATATAGTTATAATTTATTCACTTTCTTGTTAGTATGTGTGACATCTCATATGCATCAAATATCAACTAAGAAAATGAATTTAATCCATATAACACGTTAACAAATATTATAAGAAATGACGCGTTAACAAACTTTAGGGTAACTCTTATCTTGCATCCATATTCATTCTTCTTGTTTTTCTTGAAAGCATACTTTTGTGCTTTCCATTCATGGCCAAGTATTTGTTGCTTCTCTTTTTGGATTCGGTGAGTTGTCAATTTTGTTTGTTTCTATTTTCATATTAGTTTATTTTAATGTTCTATATGATTATATCGTCATTATTACACACGAACACGATTGTCAATATCACAACATCAAGTGTATCAAATACCTTCATAGAAGGTAAAGTTTTGTTTGTTTATTAAGAGACTTTGAGTATAAATCTGATTTGTACATCTGAATTTGAATATGTGACGGATTACTTTGAATCCGAATCAAATAATGTTTTTTTTTTTTTTTTTTTTTTTTTTTTTTTTTATTTTTTTTTTTTTAAAGATTTACATGATTAGAATCAAGGTTGCAAAAATAGCAAATCGGTAGTCAGGCGGTCGACCTTCTTGTAGCTTGTAATCGGTCTACGCTGGATTAATCAGTAATTAATCGAATTAGTATTTTCGGCGAGTTCTGGGCATTACTGGCATTTTGTAATAGATATAAACAACGACAACAAGTGATTAAAACTGCTTTAAAGCGACTTTTTGGTATTTCTCGCAAGATTTGCAAGTTTTTGGCAAGTTCGATCATTGTTGACAGTCGTTGACCGCCATTGACCATTGTTGGACGATTTGTTTGGCCAATTTACACAAATCGAAAAGGTTGGTGGCCTAGAGCGCCTAGGAGGCGATTAATCGGCCTTGTAGGCCTTTATTTTGCAACACTTATTAGATTACAAAAACAGGGTTATAGATTATTAAGAGGTAACAAGATCCGTTTCCATTTCTTATTGGACAAGAGGTTTTAAACCTCTTAACGCGTTTAAACAAGAGGAAAAAAACAAACACCTTTAATTATAAAACACTTTTAATGATTCAGATTTAAAGGTTATTAAAAGGTACGGAGTATTAAGTAATTTTATTAGAAAGAAACAAAGTAATTTTATTAGAAAAACAAACACATTGTTCATTATTGATGCATAAATTTATGGATTTATCAAAGTTGGAATACAGAAAAATCTATGCCGCCATAAGAAATATGAAAGTTAGGAAGCCTATGAAAATCGTGAAGAAATTCACTTTTCTACAAACAATAAAGTTGTCACACAATTTCAGACACACGAGTAAACACATTTCAATCATTTCCAGTTACTATAGATGTGTGAATAGTGTGAAGTTACTATGGTTTAAAATGATGAAAATTTAAGATGTTTAATCAAAAAAAAGTTATATTTGTTATTTAATAATTTAGAGCACACGGTATGATCACTTCGCAATGTGTGAAAGCTTAACGCAGCCGCGTTAAAGCCTGCGTTACCATACCGAGTATCCACGTTAACCTCTTGCGTTAAAGCCTGCATTAACGCAGCGTGAAGGATGAAACGAATAAAAAAAAAAAAAAAAAAAATCACTTTGCACCCTTCCAACGTCTTTTATGACCGTTGGATTTGAAGAAAAAAAAATACACTTTGCACCCCCAACGTTTATAAACGGCTACATTCATTAAAAAAAAAATTTAAACTTCTTTTCCACCACTATAAATAACCAATTAACACAACTTTTTTTCACACTTCCACAACTCAATCTCATTTACATAAACTTCCATTTGCTAAAAAAAATTTCGGGATTTAACAACAACGACGATAGTTTCTCGAATCTCATGGGTGCGTGGAATAACCCAAACGCGGGTTCATCTTCAAACCCGAACGCGGGTTCATCATCACCCAACATCCCTTGCCCGAACCCACTCGGCTTGTCAAGCCAAGAACTTTATCTACAACATCAACGATTTCTATATTGGGAACAAAACCAACAAAACGCACTAAACACCAATTTCTAAAATCTACAATTCTCACAGCAATCACAACCGCTATCCCAATCATCACAAACACAAACCGAAACAAATGAAGTTTCCGATACGTCTCCTACAAAGCCATTCAAACGAGGTAGTAAACGAAAGGCCAAAAAATCCAAAGATCCCAAACCAATCGAACCAATTGAGGAGAATGAAGAAAATCCCGACATGACCAATACACGTTGGCAACCAAGTGAGGAAAAACTACTTGCAGAGTGTTATGTGTCCGCTACCGAGGATTCACAAGTCGGGCGTGCACAAGCTCGAGATACGTTTTGGCAACGGGTAATCAATGAGTTCAATAGACTCAATTTTCAAAAACGCAACAAGGATATGATAAAAGGCAAGTGGAAAAACTTGAATCGTTATTGCACAAAGTTCAACGCATACTACAAATGTTCAAAACGTCAAGAAAAAAGTGGGGAAAGTGAGATGGATATCATGCGACGGGCTAGAGAAATGTACCGTGACGAGCACAAAAGTGCGCCGTTTAATAACGAGGAGGCGTGGGAGGTTTTGCGTGCTCCTCAAAAATGGGACGCGCCAGAACCGCTATGACATCCGAGTATCGTATCAAACGGGGGAGCGAGTACCGGAGGAACGAGCTCGTCAAGCCAATTCGGGGAGGCTATGACATCCGAGTATCGTATCAAACGGGAAACCGCCCAAGTGACGTATCTGGCGGCTAAAGTAAAAGATGAAACGATAACAAGGTTGGAAGAGATGAAATTTCTGATGCTTGAAACTCCCGACAATGATCCAAACGTGGCGTTTTGGATTAATTCGGAAAAAGACATAATCATCAAAAAATATAACTTGCAACCTCGACAAGTAGATTTAATTCTATTTTGTAATTTCCGTTTGTTGTAGTTTCCTTTATGTCGTATTTTTATTTTATTTTTATTTTATTTTATTTTATTTTTTTATTATTATTTTTTTTTTTTTAAAATTCGTAGTGTAATGTTGAACTTTTAATGTTATGGTATTTATTAAATGAAATATTAGTTTTAGTTTAGGGGTTGAATTTGTAAATTGTTGAGTTAAGGTTGAGTTATTATAAGTGGTGTTTTTTTTTTATAATGAAACTTTAACTCGTGGTGAAATGTTGAACTTTTAATGTTATGTTATTTATTAAATGAAATATTAGTTTTAGTTTAGGGGTTGAATTTGTAAATTGTTGAGTTAAAGTTGAGTTATTATAAGTGTTTTTTTTTTTTTTTTTTTTTTTTTAGTGAAACTTTAACTCGTGGTGAACATACCCTATGCTCTTATAATCTATTTGGTACAACATGCAAAAAAAGGCACAATAAAAAACGGTGAAAACTAAGAAATCGTTGATTTTTATAATCCCAGTCTTGAGGAATGTCTTGGATATCAAATCCTTGACGTGATAACCACTAATAGTATCCCAAGACGGCAATTCTTCTTAACTTTTTCCCTCTCGAGATTAAGAAACAATATATATGTTATTTCTCATTTTTTCTAGATGACTAATATTTTAATCCAAATATGGATTCACGAACAAAACTTACCAGGTAAAATTCATGAAACTAAACATGACTTGTGAAACAAATTTTTTGACGTGGTGTGCTTTTAAAAAAACGTGTTTTTTTTTACTATCCATATGGTTTACGGGAACCCTCGTGAACCACCTGAGGTCCGCACCCGACAATAACATTTTAAGACCATTGATAGTGCTTAAAATAATTTTAGTGTGCTATTCAACATTTCAACCCGTGCCTCGTCTCTTTCGTGAACAATATACATAAGCTTTTGTTGTCTGGACATGTAATCATGTTACAGTATAAAGTTGTATATTAGGCTACACGAACCGAGCTAACAGAATGTCTGATATGATGAGCTAATTCAGTTCGGGGTTCATGTAACTGGTCTGGGCTGGGCTGACAAATGGCCCAAAGTAATGAATACCAAATGCTAACTGAAACTTGCTATTGCAAGTGATTATCCACCAACGATGTGCTTCAAAGTCTCAAAATGATTGTGTCAAAGTTTAAAGAACATATTATTACTTGTATCTTATTTTTTTTAACATGATAGTTGTACATTTCATCATTCATTTAATGATTTGTTTAAGTTTTGTAATTCTTTTTTTCTTAGGAGTAAACTTGATACATCCTACATATTGGTTTTTATTAGTGATTTAGTGGACAACTAATTTAGAATCAACTAGACAAACACTCACCTGGTTCTTTAGTTGACAATATGTATACGTCTAGCTACCTAATGGTTGGTAGGTTCCATGCATATGCGCCTCACCCAACCCATTCCTCCAAACAAAATTGTTAACATTAAGGGGATTGATATTTACACATAAGTTTTTACTTCATATACATAAAATTTGCTTGTGTGAAGCTAATGGTCCCGCACTTCATGCACATATTTTATGTGCATGAAGTAAAAAGCAATGTTTATATATCAATCCCCAACATTAAACACTTGCTGTACACATAACCGACACAAATTCTAATTTTGTGGTCCCAACATGAATTTTCAAGTAAATTGTGTATACCCTCAAAATAATATTACAACGTTGTTGGTCCGGTACTCCGGTCTGGTATGAAAATCACGTTTGACATGCATATCTGTATTACATCGGGAATAGCGTATCAGTATTCCAATTTCTACCAATGGGCCTTTGGTTTAGGGGCATCCGTGAGATGGTTATGTCCCCAACCAAAAATTAGCTGGTTCAAATACTACCGAGGGCGAAAGTGAGACATTTGTGGTAGTGTGGAAATGTGTACATTATATAATGGGCTAATTACCAAAATGATACTTTGAAAAAATTTTTTTTTTAAAAATAGTAGGAAAATAGTGCCTTTTCTCAAAAAGGTCATGTGCGAATGTGCGACTCCATCCAATGTGCGACACGTGTCCACTTATTTAATATTAAAGTATAGTTGGTAGGTGGGGTAGGTGGGGCTTTGACTTTGAATGTTTGCTTAAATGACAAATTTACCCTTCTCTTAAATATAAATAAATACCAAATTCACTCCTTATTTCCTTCTCCCTCATTCACCACTCATCACCACCGCCTGACCACCAAAAATTCCGGCCAGCCAGCCACCAAAAATTCCGGCCAGCCATCAAAATCACCTTCAAAATTTTCAAATAAATTTTCAAAACTCTAAATAATATGTGTAGATCTATAAAAAAAATCGTATAATATATAGATCTATCAGGTGCTGAATAGATCTAGAGTTTTGAATAGATCTATTTAGAGTTTTGATTATTTATTTAGAGTTTTGAATAGATCTAAAATGAATCTTGATGATTTGGTTACTATGGGCTTGCGATCTTACAGAATAGGTTCCAAAGGTGTGATCTAATTTCCAGGATGAAATAATGCGTGAAATACACTTACATAAACACATGATGTATATTAACATGTATATGTATCATGTGGCTCATTATTAGATAATACTAACCATCCTTGATGTAAAATGGTACGCTATGAATGTTTTAAGTTATTCATTTTTACTGTAATGGTAGGCATGAAATTCTGGTACTTAATGGGTTTTGTTGTGGTGGTGATGAAGAGAGGAAGAAGAAATGAGATGATGTGGTAGGTGGGGTGAAAGAATTCGCACATTTGCACATTCGCACATGATCTTTTTGGGAATGTGCGAATGTGCGAAGGCTTAGAAATATTTTTTATGGTTGTTAATGAGCCTTTTTTGTGATAGATTATGCAATCTTTTTTTGCTATAAAGAAAATTCTAAGTCTTCAAACCGATACTTATATTGAACATTTGCACATTCGCACATTCCCAAAAATGTCATGTGCGAATGTGCAAATGTGCGAATGTGCGAGCCATATTTTTTTTCCCTGATTCTTTCACCCCACCTACCACATCATCTCTTTTTTCTTCTTCCCCTCTTCATCACCACCACAACAAAACCCATTAAATGGGAAAAAAATAAAAATAAGAAAATCGAATTAGCATACAATCCAATCAATTAACTAAAAAAGAGAATGACAAATTCCTTTTACTCAATGATCAAATCCTCTTTCCCACTTGCGTAAATCCGACCATTTATATGCAATGAACAATTTCTTTTACTCAATGATTTTCATATCAATCCAAAACCCACTTTACACTCATCTTCAATTACAGAAACCTTTAACCAATTTCTCCCAAATTTAAAATTCTACATGTTTTATTAAATTTCTACTCCAAATTTAAAACCCACTTTAATTTTTAAATGTTGTGATAGGGAAGGCTTCGAAGAATGTGGAAAATAAGGGGGGGTGGAGGTAATGGTAAGAGTAGTAAACAAACGAGGTTTAGCAAGCGCTTGCAAGGTGAATCGAATGACGATAGTGTGAGTGATGCAAGTAATGATGTTGAGACACATTCGGTTGAACGGGATGCCTCAAAGACAATGGATGAACCTGTTTTGGTGATGAACCTGGTGTTGATTTGCAATCGGAGCCAGTGACTAACGAAGCAGAACATGCTCAAAGTGGATAAGGAGGACTTTAATATGGTAAACGACTTTAATAAATAGAAGGGTAAATTTGTCATTTAAGCAAACATTCAAAGTCAAAGCCCCATCTACCCCACCTATCAATTGTACTTTAATATTAAATAAGTGGACACGTGTCGCAAACTGGATGTAGTCGCACATGACCTTTTTGGAAAAAAGCCATTATTTTCCTACTATTTTTTGAAAAAAGTTTTTTCAAAGTACCATATATAATTTGGTATGTGTTTTACTTCTAAAAAAATCTCTAATTACTACATCATGTAAGTTATCATCATATTGAGTGTTCCTTTTTATCATGAGCAATACTCTCCATCACTCAGTAGGTCATTAGTCATGTCATAACCTGGGGAAGTCGCTAATATACAGGAGTAATAGAATAGTACTCCCTCCGTTCTAAAATTATTGTCCCATTTTGATTTTTTCGGTCTTTATTTTTCAACTTTGACCTTAAGTATTTTTATTTATATTACATAATACTTGATGCAAAATATGAACGATTGAGTTTAAATGTATTTCATCGTATAATTTCATCAATATTGTATAACACAAACAAATATTATAGTCAAGTTGAAACAAATACCAAAAAAGTCAAAGTGGGACAATAATTTTGGGACGGAGGGAGTAGTTGACAATCAGCATAGTGTTTTTTTTTTGGTAAAAGAGATTTTTCACCCTGGTAAAATGCATTACACCAAAAAACATTGAAGTATAAAGGATGAGGGTGAATCCCTCATCTAAGTCCCGCAGGACACTTACATGCAAAAAACAACAAAACAAACCACTATATAAGAATGACAGGCCATTCTTATAACTAACAAATTACAACAAGTATTCAAGCGAATATCAAATTGATCACAAAATGCTTGCATTTTATCAGGTAGGACCACCTGATTGTCATAGCCGTCGTAGTAATCTTCCATATCATCCAGAAAGCCTCCACCCGGTACAACCTTAGGCATTAAAACTTCATCATCATCCGAGACTTCTGAGCATAACATAGTTGATTTATTCTCACTTGTAGAAGCATTACGAGATCTTGAGAACTGCTCCCACAAACTCCCACTTGCACTTGTAGTACCAACTGTACTTGCAATTTCAGTAGAAACCGCACAAGGCTTCACTTTTTCCTTACCACCCTCCAAAGATACTAACGAAGGGCTGTTCAAAGGTACTACCCTAGTGTTAGTCAAAACCTCATTTGATTTAGGCACCGACTCTCTAGTTTCAACAACACTCTACTTATCATTCATCATATTAATATCAAGTACCTTCTCATCATCCATAAGCTTATCCATATCACTCCTTAACTGGGCAACATTAATGTCATCCAAAAAGTAACCATGCACATTAGTTGAGCTAGAGGAGACATTCTTAGTAACCAAAGGAGGAATATTCAAGGGTTGTTCATTAGTAGGCTGATTAACAGCCTCACTCACACTCTCCAAAGAAGAAATAGGTAGATCCTTATTAGCCTTGATAGAACTCGGTTTAGAAATAGGCCGATATTGGAAATTACTTTTGGGTTTATAAATTCCATTCTTAAATTTAGCAGCCTTGTTTCCACCTTTTTCCCAACCTTCTTCATATGATCATCATCACCAGCCCGTACACCCTTCACAACAGCACTTACACCATTTACACCTGAAAACGAACCAGCCTTCTTCATCCTAGAAGGACACACATCATCCTCATGGCTGAATAATTTACAATGTGAGCAACGAGGAGGCCGCCATTCGTATCCAACATCAAGAATTTCCAAGTAATGGCCCTTGCCATTAGGCTAGGGTATAGCAACTTCCATTGATTCCAAAACAGCCTTGTCAGCAGATAATTCAATTAAAACCCGTGCATAGGAATAACGACCCTAAGGATTAATGCACATGGCACTAGTACCCGCATCTAATATAATAAGTTGACCCAACTGTTTCGCAATCAAACTTATACCAACTTCAGAATACGCAACTGCAGGTACATTGTGAATACGCGCCCATACCGGTACCTTTGTGATCTCATTTCTTTCCAATTTAGTATTCGCCACCTAATTAAACAAGAAGATGGGCAACGATCTTATAAACCAGGGACCACCCTCAAGTGTCTTATACATACCCTCTTGTGAAGAAAATTGGAAGAAAAAGAACCCATTATGCAGAATAACGCGTTGAAAGCCAAACTTAGCCCAAGCATGCTTAACATAATCTTCCACAATAGGAAACGTTGACCAATAAAATAACCGTACAATGTATTAGAAAATTTCTGACACATTTCATCAACCCACGGCTATTGGGATCACAACTTTAGCACCTGAAACTTGATCATCATTAGCTGACTTCGACATTGGCACCTTAGTCGAACTTTTCTTTAAAGTAGCAGCAGGTTCGAAAGACCTTGCAACAACAGGCACGCCAATGGGTTCAACTAAACTTTCTTCAATATTTCTAGTAGGTGCGACACATGTGACATCATATATAGAACTACATGATTTCCCTTTCAAGCCCACACCAGCAGCATGAGAGTTATGAGTCGTAATAGGGTTCATCATCGATTCGAAAACCGACTCACCAAAGCTATTACGGACACCCTCAACAGCAGCCTTTGTTACCCCACTACTATCAATACTACTTGTGTTAAAAGGTTCCACAACCGGAGGATGAGATACCCCGGCTTTCGCATCGTCACTACCCTTTAACCGTAGCATACGTGCTTTCAATTCATCCATATTAACATATACCTCAGGACGTGGCATAATATTGTTGTTAACCTTTGTAGCCTGACCAGGCCCCTTGGACGCCTTCTTTCCTAACAAAAACCTTCTTCCATCTCTCAAAACCCACGTACAAATTCACAAAAACTTTAATACCGATAAAACCCTAACAAGGGTTTACTTGCAGATATAGAATTAATCGAACCCTAAAGAATTAGGGTTTTATTAATCGTTAAGAACACCAGGATTATGGTTTAAGTTTAGCGATTATAGCACAGATTCAACCACAACCACAACCACAACCACAAAGACCTGCAATAAAAACATAAACAGAAAGTCTTGTGCGATCAAAAGGAAGGACTCCAAACAGAACCGATTAAATATATAGCCAATAATAAAGGTCGGTTCAAGAAAACCTTAATAAAAAACGATCACCTACCAATTAACAAAGTAGCCAGCGATGAGACACAGCAGGACACGTTTGATAACAAGAGGGCTAACAATAAAGATCAATTAGGGTTTTTAGTAAAAGGCGATTAATAAACCCTAAATAGAACGATTACAAAAACTGCCAAAAAACTTGTGAAACTGAACACGAATTCGATCAAGAAAAGAATTAACACAAGTGTTAATCAATAACTCTTACAAATTGATGCAAGAAAAACAAAGGAATTAGCATAATTTGTAAAAAATAATTGAAGATAGTAAGGGTTTATTTTCTCGCCTAGAGAGAGAGTTGTTTTTTTATTTATCCTTTTTTTTTTATTTTTTGATTATTATTTTTTTTTTTACAATCAACATAGTTGCTACTTGCTTGGATATAAAGGTTATTATTTGAACTTTGCAAGTTATCTTACGGTAGTATTATAATTCATAACAATTTCAATCGAACCAACAACAAAGACGTTACACGTTTAAGCCTTTATGATGGTGTTTTTTCATAGGGTCATGATCACAAAGGCTAGTTATATACTCCTTCCGTCTCAAACATATTGTCCATATTTTTATTTTGGGATGTCTCAAAATAATTGTTCGCTTTCTCTTTTAAGTAAAAACTAGAGAATATAGCAGGTGAATATTCTCTTTGAGTGGTTGAAAATAAAAGTGGCCCCACTTTTATTAAACTATGTGATTCTTGTCTCCTGACAAATATTTTGAGACGGAGGGAGTATTATACACAGATACACATGAACCGATGAACATATAGGTACAACAGAAGTGGGTATTTGCTTCTTTATCGTTTTAAGAAATATAGAAGGGTTTGTAAAGCATGTAACTAGACCTAGCTAAGGACTTTAGTTATATTGCTTTAAATACATGACAGCATACCATATCTTTAATATCATGAAAGAAATATATAGTTAAAAAGAAGGGACAAGTTATCTGGACCCCCTAGGGGGTATTCAATCATTGGGTGTTGCAGACGGTTGTACTGTCTGCTTCGCTGGTTATACATTCTTTTAGTAGAGAGGTTTCTATAACATAACCCTAAAAAGAATACAAAGGACTCACTACATCAAAATGTGGGTTTGAGGACGCCCCATTTTTTTTGTCGTCATGGTCCCACTTCTTTTCAGCAAAAATAGTAGTCAAACAATTTATTTGTTCCCACTATTTTTGGGACGGCAATGTCGTCCCAAAGTGTTAAATATATGTTTTTTTTAAAAGCTTTTAAATCAATTTAATAGATTTTCACGAAAATAAAAACATGCCGCCAATTTTTTTCCCTCGCCAAACACTTAGGGACGACAATGTCGTCCCAAACTGTATGTTTATGTTTTTTTTTAGTATTTAAAAACTTTTTAAATCGATATTTATCTTTCAAATCAATTTAAAAACATTTTAAAAACCCTTAGGGACAACAATGTTGTCCCATATTTTTAAAATATTTAAAATAACAATTATAATCCAATAATCTATCTTAAAATACTTATATATAAATTAATTTTAAAAAATTATTTGCTTTAAAATTATATGTTAGTCTAAAATTTAATTTTAAAAAATACATAAATTATAAAATTTACAAAATCAATACTTTACTATTTATCAAGAGTATTTTTGTTGTTAAAAATATTAATTATAAAATTTAAAATGTATATTCAAAATCAATACTTTACTATTTATCCAAAAAACACTATACTATTTTCATATTCCTTAAAACAAATATTTGAAAGATACATACGAATAAGTAAAACATACGTATTATTCCAACATTAAAACGTACAAATTATATTACAGCTCGATAAAAGTTCAAAAACTAAAGCGTATGAATTACATTACATATCGATAAAAGTTCAAACACTAAAGCATAGGAATTACATTACAGATTGATAAAAGTTCAAACACTTGATTGGCTCCGAAACAGTCAACTTAAATCAACCACGGATGTGGTCAAACAAAGTCAAACCAATCAAGAACACAATGCAATTATCCAAGGAGTATAGTTTTTATCCCCGGGTCGTTTAAGTCCCAGCGAGATGCGAAATTGTGCTTAAAAACGGATCGTGATCAAGTGTTATTGAACAGAAAAGGGATTATGATTTTGATTACACTAATGAGATAAGAAAATAGCTTTAACCAAGCTATATAAACAAGAATGTAAAAACAAGTTAACTAGAAACGTATAAAAACCTAAAAACGTACGTTTAAATTTAAACAAACGTAAACGTACGAAATAAAAAGTGAGATTTAAGAAATTAAAAGCCTACGAATATGAAAATTAAATTTTTACAACCCTAATAATAAAAGAAAATTATTGGAAAAAGAAAATTATTTATTTATTTGACTTATTAATTAATTATTATTAATTAAAAACTATTTAATAATTATTTAAACTAATTAAAATTCTAATAAATACTAAAAGATCAAAGAAAAATCTGAAATTTTTTCTATAAATACTTTAAAGTGACAAGAAGCTAAGAAAATTATAAAAATGAAAATTACTTAATTAAAATTTAAAAAGATAAATTCTATTAAATAGAAGCTATCACTATATTTCTATTTTTGGTTTTCTTAAGGACTAAAAATATAATTATATTTTTCCTAGATTAAAAATGACAAAAGAAAATTATGAAAATTGGATTTATATTTTTCTGATTAATATTCTATTTTTTATGATTTAATTACTATTAAAAACTAATAAAAATGATTAAAAATATTAAAAGACTTAGAAAAATTATGAAAAATTTAAGTTAAGTCTAAATTAATAATAGAAGGCTAGGAAAATTAAAATTGGAACTTGAATAAGGCTAATGGGCTGATTTGGGCTAATAAGCAGTTTGCTTATAAGCACAAAATAAGCTAATAAGCAATAAAAGTTGCCAAAAGTTCAGGAACAGGGTAATATGATAAAATAACCACAAATCAACTAAAAAACACAAATAACCACAAGATATTAAACAGATTAAGCACTTGACTGTTATGGATTCTTACACAGAAAACTCAGGAAACAAGCAAACTTGCAGGCAGCTTAAAGCTGTTAAATAAGCTATGGAAACACAATATTATGGGGGCAAAATGTTCTCAGCACTACTGAGTATGCAAAAACACCAAAAGCCCTATCACAATTTGACCAATTGAGGTCCAATTGATGCCTAGATCAGCAACTCAGAACCATAGGTCTGCTGTGGATTTTGACTTTTTATGTAAACTTGAAATTTTGACTTTCTTGAGATTTGGATGATCACTACTGATTAAATAAGTTGTATTAAGCTATAATAAGACTGAATAAAGCTATTTTAATAACTTGTGACAAGATTTGAATGATTATGATTCTAAAATACTCAACAGTTAACACACTAGACCAAATTAAAGATCATTTTGACTTTTTATCAAATAAGGCCTGGATTTTATTTTGACTCTGAGCTATATGATACTAATATGACATGAATCAAGAGCAGATAAAACCACAAACACTTAGCAACTCAATTCAACAGTTAAATCCAAACACCCCTTAATAACTGATTTTCAAAGCAACACATGATTTCAAGCCACAATACTGAATCAATGCTTCATTTTAACATGTAACAAGATCAATTAAGGAGAAATCAACAATGATCTAAGCCTGAAACACAGAACTAAACTATATGCTATAGTGACTGCTATGAAGAGATACAAAGTAACTATGGATTCTAAATAACAAGCAACAAGTTTTATGTTATGAATCTACCTAATAATAACTTAGAAACACAGAAACACAATGATCAAAGCATATGAACAACTAACACAGTGAAATGCCAAATTACTTAGAAATGCTTACAACTGTATTCCTCCTCAGCATGAACAGAGGAGTCTCACTAAGCTAGCCTATCTTTAGATAGGCCAAGAGCTTCCATTTCTCCCTTGAACTACCAAATCCACCCACTGCATCAACATCTTCACCACAGTTGACTTTTGTTGACTGATTTTTATATTTTTTATTTTTTATTGCTAATACCAGTTTTAAGGTTTCTAAAAGCTTCAATGAGCTTCTGGGAGCTTATATGTTCTTTTTCAGTTCATGTCATCAACTATAACAACATACAATTGATTATGAGATTTTGAGCTTGAAAATGGAAATACTGAATTTGTAAAGATAGAACTGAAATTGAAACTAAAAGTAACTTTGATTAACACTGAATTAAATTAAACAAGAGCTTGAAAGCTTTACATACACTGGAAATTGAAAAATATTAAAAACGACCTAAGTTAAATAAAATTACACTAGATAAAATATTACATTGCCTCTCCTCTATTCTTTATAGTCTCTTATCTTCTTGTCGACATCTCTGAGTGATTCCCACCATATCTTGACCTTTGATTTGGCCAATTTCATCTCAATCGTCCAAGTGGAATTTTTGGCGCCAAATATCAAAAGCAGGTTTTTCTAATTAATGAGATTTGGGTGTTTGTGGAGGTGGAGGAGAGATTAGTGAGCTGGGGTGATGAGTTGGAAGGGTGAGGTGGATGGTGGTTTGAAGCAGTGAAGGTAGTTTGGAGGGGAGGTGGTTTTGGCGGGTGTTGTGTGTAGGAGACGGGTTTGACCAGGGTCAAACCCTGGTATTAGTTAATTAAGGGTTGGGCCGGGTTATGGTTTAGTGATTGGGCTGGGTTTATAAAATAAAGGGTTGGGTTGGTTGTGTTTTGGGTTTAGTTTAATATTGGATCCGGTTTGGTTTGTAGCTTAAATACAACAAGGACCAAAAGTGTAATTTTCTGAATAATGAAGGGCTGATGTTGCACTTTTCCAAAGTTACTCCAAAGGACCAATATTGCCAAGTTTCCAAGTACAAGGACCATAAAACATATTTTTCCATTTTAAAACACCCGGGGACTTGTTTTGTCATTTTTAAAACCCCAGGGACTAAAACTGCCATTTGTTTAAAAGTTTCATTCAAGGACCAATTTTGCCAAGTTTGAATATTTCAGGGACCTTGAATGATAAGATTCCACTTTTTTAGATTCTAGGGACTAGATTTGCCAAATTATGAAAGTTCAGGGACTAAATTGCAAATTATGCCATTTATTGTTTGTTTTTCCCTGAAACTTATAAAAACACAGTCAGATGATATTTTTATACATTTTTAGACTTTTTAAAGTGTTTTTGACTGTTTCTGTAGCTCAAATGTGAAAGAAATGATGAGTATTTACACACTCATCAACCCCAAAGCTAAACGTAATTAGTCCAGAACTTAAGATTTCAGGTCCTCAAAAGTCTTGAAATAGAAGCTACAATCAGTACTGTTTATAAAACGATATGTACACTGACTCATGTGATTTAAACATCTACCATTAAACGTTCTTGGTTTGTCTTTAACCCAGAACCGTTTGCATTCTGACTCATTGTTTAATGATACTTCAATGTATAACGATATCATTTGACACATCAGTTTCAACATTGTCTTTAAGAACGTTTCTTCTGGACTAGCAGTTTAGATTTACAACATCTCATTGTAGAAGCGATTACCATTAGATATTCAAGTTTAACAACCATAATGTACAACCCCAAATAAAATATGGTAGTGAAACATACATTTGGGCAAATTGCAACATAAACGGATGATACATCACAAACCCCCGAAGCCCAAATATAGACAGAACGATAACAATCCGTTTAAGTAAAAATAAAATTGCATTAAATGGGTGCTAATAATATGATTAATTTACTAAAATTCTCCCAATTAAATGAATATTGCCCCAATATCAAAGAACGGCTGTTACAAAATATTCAACGTAAAGAAATACTGAAAGCCAATTTCAATATATATTATTGATTTTCATTTGCATTTAAGCCGTTAAGCTAAACACCCCTCTTTTTGACTGTACATAATGTAAAATCATGTGGGGATTCTAAGGTTAAAATAGAAAGAATCAAATATGGGAACCCATATCGGCAATATTTTGATCACATCAGCTTAATCGACACAATTAGTATGCTCAACATCAGTAAACCCATCTAACCGCTTTGAACGCGCAGCAACTGTATACTAAAGTGCCGGTTCTGAACCCCAGACACGCAAATTAAAGTCTAACGTTCGCCTTAGCTATGACGAGCCAACCGAACGGGGGTGTCATCCCAATAGATCTATTTATATCAAACGACTTCCTAGAAAGAAATTAATGGTTGATGATAGTGGGCGCAATGGGATTCTACTAAACTTAGGTTTTCGCATACAAGTGTGTATAAAAAAAAAATCATTTTTTGGTCCATGAAAACAGTTTTGCATGTTTCTCACCCTAAAGCTTATAAAACAATTCGTATGAAAATATGGGGCTATAAACTCACCTTAAATACAACAGCAATCTGCTAATCAAAAAAATAGTGCAACCGCGCCGAAACGCAACTTAAATCAGTACGGTAAGTCTTAGCGAAATGTTCGTGTCTCTTATGTCTTTACTTTATTTGAAAAGTTTACGCGTGACCAGTGCTCGTGTATTTCTTGCTTGCTGTGCGGTAAAATGTATTTCAAAATGATTTATCGTGTGTAACTCTTGGTGGTGGCTCATGGTGAAAGTGTACGGTGGGAACACGTGTGACGGAACACGTGTGAAAGAAATGATGAGTATTTACACACTCATCAATCCCCCACACTAAACTATTGCTAGTCCCTAGCAATCTTTTATGAAGATTTAATGGATTTGAAAGACTCTTTACCAAAAGCCATCACCTCTGGAGTAGCCAAATGTTTCAGTTCAAGTAAGAACTATGGTACACTGATAACCATGTGATTTTGAGCAAATCACCAGCTGTAAACGGTTTTGGTTTGTCTTTACCAGAAGCCGTTTGCTTCTGGACTAGCCATTGTTTTAGTATGATACTTTGGCACAATGATAACCAAATGATTTTGAGCAAACCATCAGCTTTCAACGGGTTTGATTTGTCTTTACCAGAAGCCGTTTGCTTCTGGACTAGCCAGCTCTTAGATAAATTACAACTATTATCTTTGGTGAGCTGATTACCAATTATGGTATTCCAAAGCCTTTACCACAAGCCATAACCTTGCGGGCTAGCCAACTCTTCACTAATTAAAGATATGGTGAGTTGAATACCATACAATTTTGGGCAAATTGCAAGCCATAAACGGATTTGATACATCTTTACCAAGAGCCGTTTGCTCCTGGATTAGCCAATCCTTATGTGGGTTAGACATGGCGGACTGATAACCATTTATCGCGTTCTAAGTGAGAAAAAATTTTAAAATTTTTGGCTAAAAATGGGGGTGCTAGATGATACATTTGATAAAATTCGCTAGAATTTCTCCCCCACACTTAGAACTGAATATTGCCCTCAATATTCAAAGAACCGGCTGTTAAACCAATACTTAGAACGTAAAAGGGAAATACTGAATAGCCATTATTTTTATATACATATTTATTTTATTTTTATTTAATTTGCATTTAAGCCGTTAAGGCATGCAAATTCCCTCCTTTTTTTTTTTTTTTTTTTTTTTTTTTTTTTTTTTTTTTTTGACTGTACATAATTACAATCTTTGGGGCATTCCTCCAAACTTGGGTGGTAGAAAATAGAAAGAAGTCAGAAATATGGGTGAAAACCCATATGGTGCGGGCTAATGTTTTTGATCACCGAGTCACTAGCTTGACTCGACCCCGAATTAAGTTGATTCCTCCCGAACAGTCAGGTTTATCACGCAAGCTAACCGCTTGTGAACGGCCAACTGTAACAAAGTGTTCCTGAACAGCCCGGGAGAAAAAGCAAATTAAAAGTCTACGGGGAAGTAAGTGGAAGAGACCATCTCCCCCACACTAGGTGGTAGAAAAGAGAAAGAAAACAGAGACACGGGTGAGAACCCATGTTTTGCTAATGTTTTTGATCACCGAGTCACTAGCTTGACTCGATCCCCGCATTCATTGGTTCATGGGGAAAGTTTGAAGATCCGGGACAACCATGAATGGTATGTCCTCTCCAAAGTAGTGTTTTAATCGATGACCATTCACTTTAAAATTTGGTCCGTCATTTTGAGATAACTCAATGGTACCATATGGATAAACTTTTGTAACAGTGAATGGACCAGACCAACGGGATTTGAGTTTTCCCGAGAAAATCTTCAACCTGGAATTGAAAAGAAGGACTCGATCCCCAACGTTGAAAACGCGGTTCTTGATTTTAGAGTCATGAATCTTCTTTGTCTTTTCTTTATAAATCAAAGAGTTCTCGTAAGATTGATCACGCAGTTCATTTAATTTATTCATTTGAACTTTACGGTGATCACCCGCAGTTTGAAGGTCAAAGTTAGCATGTTTCAAGGCCCAGTAGGCTTTGTGCTCTAACTCGATCGGAAGATGACATGCCTTTCCGTACACAAGTTTGTAAGGTGTACACCCGATGGGTGTTTTGTAAGCTGTACGAAAGGCCCATAGTGCATCATCCAACTTATCCGACCAGGATGCACGATTTTCTCCTACAGTCCTTTCCAAGATTCTTTTAATACCCCGATTTGAAACTTCAACTTGCCCACTTGTTTGTGGGTGATACGCAGTGGAAAGACGGTGAGTTACACCATACTTTTGCATGACTTTATCAAATTTGTCATTACAGAAATGCGTACCACGATCACTGATTATAGCACGTGGAGTTCCAAAACGGGCAAAAAGAGCTTTTAGGAATTTTACAACTACTCGGGCATCATTAGTGGGTAAAGCTTTTGCTTCAACCCATTTTGACAAATAGTCAACAGCCACGAGAATGTATTTGTTTCCTCGAGATGATGGAAATGGCCCCATAAAGTCAATGCCCCAGACATCAAAGATTTCACAGACTTGAATTGCATTTTGTGGCATTTCATTTCGTTGTGAAATATTTCCGTGACGCTGACAAGCTTCACAAGTTTTTATGAGTTCTTGGGCATCCTTATAGATTGTGGGCCAATAAAACCCGGAATCAAACACCTTTTTGGCGGTGTAGTTTGGACTATGATGGCCCCCCGTGGGTCCAGCATGGCAAGCTTTGAGAATGTCAATAGCTTCCTGTCCGTAAACACACCGTCGAATGACTTGATCCGCACAGATTTTGAATAAGTAGGGGTCGTCCCAGAAGTAATGTTTCACATCTTTGAAGAATTTATTCTTCTGCTGGGTCGACATCCCTTTCACTATGAAGTTACCCGCATGGTAATTTGCGAAGTCGGCAAACCATGGGGTAGTAGAATCTCCTCGAAAAGTAACCGCATTGAGTGTCTCGAGAGGAAATGTTTCATTTATTTCCTTTTTCTCGAAAACATCTTGGTGTGGGTTTTCTAATCGGGATAGATGATCAGCAGCTAGGTTCTCAGCTCCTTTTTTATCACGTATAATGATATCAAATTCTTGCAGGAGGAGAACCCAACGGAGTAATCTCGGCTTTGCATCTTGTTTTGCAAAGAGATATTTGAGAGCCGAGTGATCCGTATACACTACACATTTTGTCAAGATTAAATATGGCCGAAACTTCTCAAAGGCATACACCACAGCCAACAATTCTTTTTCTGTAGTGGTGTAATGAGTTTGAGCTTCAGTCATTGTTTTACTTGCGTAGTGGATAGGCTGAAAATGTTTGGCTTTTCGTTGCCCCAGGACTGCACCGATTGCAAAATCGCTTGCATCGCACATGAGCTCAAAGGGAAAATCCCAGTCGGGGGCAACCAGAATGGGTGCCTCAGTAAGCTTTTTCTTTAATATGTCAAAAGCTTTGATGCACTCTGGGGAGAAGATAAAAGGAGCATCCTTTTCAAGGAGGTGAGTCATAGGCCGGGCGATTTTAGAAAAATCTTGTATGAATCTACGATAGAAACCGGCATGACCCAGAAAACTCCTAATACCTTTGACGGTAGTGGGATGAGGTAATTTACCAATGACATCAACTTTAGCTTTGTCAACCTCAATCCCGTTCTTTGATATCTTATGGCCGAGGACAATGCCCTCTCTGACCATAAAATGACTCTTCTCCCAATTTAGACAAAGATTGGTGTCTTTACACCGTTTCAACATGTTTTCTAAATTGGAGAGACATGCTTGGAACGAATCCCCAATGACCGAAAAGTCATCCATAAAGACCTCCATTGTTTTACCGATCATGTCGGTAAATATAGCCATCATACACCTCTGGAACGTGCCTGGAGCATTACATAAGCCGAAAGGCATACGTTTATAAGCAAAGGTTCCATAAGGGCACGTGAAGGTAGTCTTTTCTTGATCTTGTGGATCAATGGGAATTTGGAAGTAACCCGAGAAACCATCAAGGAAACAATAGTACTCGTTCCCTGCTAATCTCTCAAGCATCTGATCCATAAAAGGTAGAGGAAAATGGTCTTTACGGGTGGCATCATTTAACTTACGATAGTCAATGCAAACACGCCACCCCGTAACCAATCGAGTTGGAATCAACTCATTTTCATCATTCGTGACAACAGTCATGCCACCCTTTTTTGGAACACAGTGAATGGGACTAACCCAAGGACTAACAGAGATGGGATAAATCAATCCTGCATCAAGAAGTTTGAGAACCTCTTGTTTGATTACATCGTGGATTTTAGGATTCACCCTTCTTTGATGTTGGACTGCTGGTTTAAAGTCATCCTCCATTAGAATCTTGTAAGTACAAAATTCAGGGTCAATACCCTTTATGTCGGAGAGTTTCCAAGCAATTGCTTGCTTGTGTGACTTCAAGACCTTTATTAGAGCAGTCTTTTCCTCATCACTTAAATCTTTAGCAATAATGACGGGTAATTTATCATTACCCTCCAAAAATGCGTACTCAAGATGAGGCGGTAAGTCTTTGAGTTCGACCTCAGGAAATTCATCAGTTTTCTCAACTGATTTGATTTCCTCATTATGAAGTTCAACGGGAGGGAGTGGAGGAGAATTGTCCTGATTTAACAATGTCTCAAGAAGAAGAATATCTCCCTCCAGATCAATCTCAGCGTCATCAATCCCCTCTAGGAATGAATCACATTTGAGAAAATCATCGATCTCTTCCAGATTGAAATCACTTCCCTCAAACGGAGTGAGAGAAGGGGAAGAGTCGGAAATGCCAGGTAAAGAAGATGTGGTGGTATCCCCACTCACAAAATTATGAGAATAACCAAGAAACTCTTGAGAGTACTCCTCTGAAACAATATCAATGACATCGATTCGGTTAACCGATTCAGAATCGTAATTTGAGGAGTACCTCGAAGTTTGATCGAGGTTAAAGGTAACAGCTTCATGACCCACACGTAATGTGATTTCATGCTCAAATACATCTATGAGAGCACGACCCGTTCTTAGGAATCCTCTTCCAAGAATGAGAGGAACCCTAGGATCAGCATCGAAATCAACAACCACAAAGTCAGCTGGAAAATGGAACTTTCCTACTTTCACAAATACGTCCTCAGCAATGCCAAGTGGACGAGATATTGAACGATCTGCAAGCTCGAGAGTCATGCAGGTAGGAGTAAGTTCAGGAAGAGAAAGTTTCTTCCATACTGATTTAGGCATCAGGTTGATGCTTGCACCAAGATCGGCCAAGGCATAGCATTCAACCATTCCTGGAAAGACACAAGGTAGTAGAAACCTTCCAGGATCTCCAAGCTTCTCGGGAAGCTTTTTCAAGATAACTGCTGAGCAGTTCTCATTTAATGGAGTCTTTGCCATTTCAAACAGGTTTTCCTTGTTGCTTAACAAGTGTTTGATTGTGGATGCAAACTTGGGCATCAGAATGATAGCATCCGCAAAGCTTATGTCAAAATGTAATTCTTGAAAATTTTGGAAGAATTTATCCATTTGTTGACTAGCTTTTTCGCGGAGCTTTTGCTCATTTAAACGTGATGGGTAGGGAATAGAAGTTTTGGATTTAGGGTTTTCAACCGGGGTTTCAGGATGTTCAAAGACAACTTGAGGTTTAGTCTTGGGTTTCGGGACAACTTGAGGTTGGACGTTGTTGGTACCTCCGTTATTAGTAGGAAGTACCGGGTCCTTGGTCACCTCAGGCTCACTTCTCACTACCTTGGGGGAAGAAGAAGTGGTAGTGGAAACAGTGGGTCCCTCATATGAAACACCACTTCGGGTTGTGATCGCCTTAACATCGCCCTTCGGGTTGACGATCGTGTTGCTCGGAAGTTTTCCTGAGCCCGAAGGTTGATCATTTAAAGATTTTTTAATCTCAGAGATCTGGCTGACCAACAACCTGTTTGTGTCCTCTTGAGCTTTCATGAACTGCCTCAACAACTCATCAGATGATGGATGTTGGGCTGGAATGGCTTGATGTTGATTAGGGAAATTTTGCATTCGGTTATTTTGATTATAACCTTGATGTTGAAAATTCCCTTGATTTGGATTACCATTTCCCTGAAAATGATTTCCCTGGTTGGAATTGTTTCGGTTAAAGTTTCCTTGGTGTTGGAAACCTTGATTTTGTCCAGAATTGAAATTCCCTTGGTTTTGATAACCTTGGTTCATTCGAGGTTGATTTTGGTTCCGGTTTTGCAAATTCTGGTTCTGATTAAAACCGGGTGGTCCTTGGTAGGTGCTAGCTCGGTATGGTTCCATTTGAGGACGGTATTGATTACCCCCTGATTTGAAGTACCGGCTATAGCATTCACTTCAAAAGGACTGCCATCGGTGGCAGTACAGTCGTAGTATGCGTGAGGACCACCACAAGTAACACAGACTTCTACTTTCTTCACTTCAGCATGTGAAGGAGTTTGTGTGAAAGTGACTTTCTTTTGGCTTGAGAGAACCAAAGCTTGAATAGCGTCCGTGAGTTTGTCAATCTTAGCATCGGTGCTAGAAGTACTCACGGGAGATGAAGTAGAGGGACCGGCACTAGCCTGAGAATGATACGGCTTTGTTCGTGCAGTACGGACCTTAGACTTATTTTCAATAATCGCTAAAGCTTCTTTGACAGTTCTACTCAAAAAATTACCTCCAGAGGAGGCATTGAGAGAATCTTGGTCTGATTGGCTCACACCATTATAGAAAGTGTCGATTTGCATTAACTCGGTAAAACCATGATGAGGACATTTACGAAGCAATTCTTTGAAACGATCCCACGCGTCACTAAACGATTCATCAAATCTTTGTGTGAATTTGATGATTTCATTTTTAAGACTTGTCGTTCTAGACGGTGGAAAAAATTCGTTTACAAACTTTGTAACTAAGTCCTCCCATGTCTCAATTGAACGAGGGGGTTGTTTCTCAAGCCATATCCGGGCTTGTCCCTCGAGAGAAAATGGGAATAGAAGAAGTTTGATTGAGCTAGACGGGATGTTTTTGTATTTGATGGTAGATGTAATCTTGTTAAACCATCGAATGTGAGCATGAGGATCATCCCTGTCAAAACCGTAGAATTGGCTAGAGGTTACAAGATTCAGTAACCCGGTTTTGAGCTCAAAACTCTCAGCTACAATAGCTGGAACAACAATGGCATCTCCATAACCCTCGATGGGTGCTTGGAGAAGCTCATTCATTGGCAAATCTGCCATGACGACAGAATCAGTACGTTCCTCAGATACGACTGATGGGGCAGAACGTCTACGACGTCTTCGAGGTATGTTTCCAAGCTCACGGAGAGGGCTTGATGACCTAGAAGAACGAGTGCGCATGCACTAAGACGAGTCTAAGAATCCTTTATAGTGGAGGAAACTCAGAAAAGGGGTAAGAAGATTCTTTTTGGATTTTATTTATTTATTGAGAAGTTAAGATGAAAACAAAATTTTTCAATTAAAATCAAGATCGAGAAAAAACACAAGTGAACTTAAACCAATAATCAACAGGCGTACGGTAGCTCTCTAAAAGACAAACGCACAGAGTGGCGGAGAAGCAGAGGTGGGCAATTAAATGCTCCTTAAAAACCCGCTTCTTTCAGTCCGACAATTTAATGTCAGACTATCCTAGAACCTCCGTTAGAGTTTGTTTATCAATTAAAGGTGAGCCGATATTCGCAAGTGATACAAAGGCAAGTTTTTATCTTAGGTTTGGGAACTTATTATGGCCGCACCCCCAGTTAGGTAGTGCTCAGTCTTGGTTCTCGATGGTTAATTTTTATTATTTGTTTATTATTTAACAAAGAAAATGGAAAATATTTTTGATGTTTTTATTTTTTATATGATATTATATATAGAAAAGAAAAGAAAATATTTTTGTTTTTTATATGGTTTTATGGGAAATAAGAATACGATATTTTTGGTGCTTGATCCGTTAAATGAGTTAACTTCACAAGCGTTTTGCTTTATAAATATACAAGAGAGAGAAGATATTCACAGATTGGGGTTCAAAGACACGATACTGCAAAACGTTTAGAACACGCAGCACACCTCCCCGGCAGCGGCGCCAAAATTTGATTGGCTCCGAAACAGTCAACTTAAATCAACCACGGATGTGGTCAAACAAAGTCAAACCAATCAAGAACACAATGCAATTATCCAAGGAGTATAGTTTTATCCCCGGGTCGTTTAAGTCCCAGCGAGATGCGAAATTGTGCTTAAAAACGGATCGTGATCAAGTGTTATTGAACAGAAAAGGGATTATGATTTTGATTACACTAATGAGATAAGAAAATAGCTTTAACCAAGCTATATAAACAAGAATGTAAAAACAAGTTAACTAGAAACGTATAAAAACCTAAAAATGTACGTTTAAATTTAAACAAACGTAAACGTACGAAATAAAAAGTGAGATTTAAGAAATTAAAAGCCTACGAATATGAAAATTAAATTTTTACAACCCTAATAATAAAAGAAAATTATTGGAAAAAGAAAATTATTTATTTAACTTATTAATTAATTATTATTAATTAAAAACTATTTAATAATTATTTAAACTAATTAAAATTCTAATAAATACTAAAAGATCAAATAAAAATCTGAAAATTTTTCTATAAATACTTTAAAGTGACAAGAAGCTAAGAAAATTATAAAAATGAAAATTACTTAATTAAAATTTAAAAAGATAAATTCTATTAAATAGAAGCTATCACTATATTTCTATTTTTGGTTTTCTTAAGGACTAAAAATATAATTATATTTTTCCTAGATTAAAAATGACAAAAGAAAATTATGAAAATTGGATTTATATTTTTCTGATTAATATTCTATTTTTTATGATTTAATTACTATTAAAAACTAATAAAAATGATTAAAAATATTAAAAGACTTAGAAAAATTATGAAAAATTTAAGTTAAGTCTAAATTAATAATAGAAGGCTAGGAAAATTAAAATTGGAACTTGAATAAGGCTAATGGGCTGATTTGGGCTAATAAGCAGTTTGCTTATAAGCACAAAATAAGCTAATAAGCAATAAAAGTTGCCAAAAGTTCAGGAACAGGGTAATATGATAAAATAACCACAAATCAACTAAAAAACACAAATAACCACAAGATATTAAACAGATTAAGCACTTGACTGTTATGGATTCTTACACAGAAAACTCAGGAAACAAGCAAACTTGCAGGCAGCTTAAAGCTGTTAAATAAGCTATGGAAACACAATATTATGGGGGCAAAATGTTCTCAGCACTACTGAGTATGAAAAAACACCAAAAGCCCTATCACAATTTGACCAATTGAGGTCCAATTGATGCCTAGATCAGCAACTCAGAACCATAGGTCTGCTGTGGATTTTGACTTTTTATGTAAACTTGAAATTTTGACTTTCTTGAGATTTAGATGATCACTACTGATTAAATAAGTTGTATTAAGCTATAATAAGACTGAATAAAGCTATTTTAACAACTTGTGACAAGATTTGAATGATTATGATTCTAAAATACTCAACAGTTAACACACTAGACCAAATTAAAGATCATTTTGACTTTTTATCAAATAAGGCCTGGATTTTATTTTGACTCTGAGCTATATGATACTAATATGACATGAATCAAGAGCAGATAAAACCACAAACACTTAGCAACTCAATTCAACAGTTAAATCCAAACACCCCTTAATAACTGATTTTCAAAGCAACACATGATTTCAAACCACAATACTGAATCAATGCTTCATTTTAACATGTAACAAGATCAATTAAGGAGAAATCAACAATGATCTAAGCCTGAAACACAGAACTAAACTATATGCTATAGTGACTGCTATGAAGAGATACAAAGTAACTATGGATTCTAAATAACAAGCAACAAGTTTTATGTTATGAATCTACCTAATAATAACTTAGAAACACAGAAACACAATGATCAAAGCATATGAACAACTAACACAGTGAAATGCCAAATTACTTAGAAATGCTTACAACTGTATTCCTCCTCAGCATGAACAGAGGAGTCTCACTAAGCTAGCCTATCTTTAGATAGGCCAAGAGCTTCCATTTCTCCCTTGAACTACCAAATCCACCCACTGCATCAACATCTTCACCACAGTTGACTTTTGTTGACTGATTTTTATATTTTTGATTTTTTATTGCTAATACCAGTTTTAAGGTTTCTAAAAGCTTCAATGAGCTTCTGGGAGCTTATATGTTCTTTTTCAGTTCATGTCATCAACTATAACAACATACAATTGATTATGAGATTTTGAGCTTGAAAATGGAAATACTGAATTTGTAAAGATAGAACTGAAATTGAAACTAAAAGTAACTTTGATTAACACTGAATTAAATTAAACAAGAGCTTGAAAGCTTTACATACACTGGAAATTGAAAAATATTAAAAACGACCTAAGTTAAATAAAATTACACTAGATAAAATATTACATTGCCTCTCCTCTATTCTTTATAGTCTCTTATCTTCTTGTCGACATCTCTGAGTGATTCCCACCATATCTTGACCTTTGATTTGGCCAATTTCATCTCAATCGTCCAAGTGGAATTTTTGGCGCCAAATATCAAAAGCAGGTTTTTCTAATTAATGAGATTTGGGTGTTTGTGGAGGTGGAGGAGAGATTAGTGAGCTGGGGTGATGAGTTGGAAGGGTGAGGTGGATGGTGGTTTGAAGCAGTGAAGGTAGTTTGGAGGGGAGGTGGTTTTGGCGGGTGTTGTGTGTAGGAGACGGGTTTGACCAGGGTCAAACCCTGGTATTAGTTAATTAAGGGTTGGGCCGGGTTATGGTTTAGTGATTGGGCTGGGTTTATAAAATAAAGGGTTGGGTTGGTTGTGTTTTGGGTTTAGTTTAATATTGGATCCGGTTTGGTTTGTAGCTTAAATACAACAAGGACCAAAAGTGTAATTTTCTGAATAATGAAGGGCTGATGTTGCACTTTTCCAAAGTTACTCCAAAGGACCAATATTGCCAAGTTTCCAAGTACAAGGACCATAAAACATATTTTTCCATTTTAAAACACCCGGGGACTTGTTTTGTCATTTTTAAAACCCCAGGGACTAAAACTGCCATTTGTTTAAAAGTTTCATTCAAGGACCAATTTTGCCAAGTTTGAATATTTCAGGGACCTTGAATGATAAGATTCCACTTTTTTAGATTCTAGGGACTAGATTTGCCAAATTATGAAAGTTCAGGGACTAAATTGCAAATTATGCCATTTATTGTTTGTTTTTCCCTGAAACTTATAAAAACACAGTCAGATGATATTTTTATACATTTTTAGACTTTTTAAAGTGTTTTTGACTGTTTCTGTAGCTCAAATGTGAAAGAAATGATGAGTATTTACACACTCATCAAAGTTCAAACACTAAAGCGTACGAATTACTCCAAACTAAGATTTTCCAGGTCCTCATAAAGGTCTTGAAATAGGGAAGCTGAATCAGCTGTTTATAACGATATCATCTCGACTCATTCGTTTAACATCTCATTTATAACGATATCATCTCGACTCGTTCGTTTAACATCTCATGTATAACGATATCATCTCGACTCATTCGTTTAACATCTCATTTATAACGATATCATCTCGACTCGTTCGTTTAACATCTCATGTATAACGATATCATCTCGACTCATTCATTTAACATCTCATGTATAACGATATCATCTCGACTCATTTGTTTAACATCTCATGTATGTAACACCCCCAAAATCATAATATTACGGAAGCATACACTTTGGGTGCTACTAAATCGATAAACACAACACAAGATATAGAGAACGGATTAAAATCCGTTTTAAAATACATTACATGTTCAAAGTCATGTTGTCTTACATAAAATCCATTTCAAATGTAAATGTAGCCCATTAAACAAAGCGGTCCAAATTTCAGAGTTAATAAAATACTAGAAACATTTCCAACAATTATTATGACCATCGCCATGCCCTGCCTTCAGTAAACACACCTCAGTTTACTGAGAATAACATGCTAAAAGTCAGCTAACGATGGTGAGTTCATAGGTTTAAAGTAAATAACACATATGGACCATAGCAATATCAGCAAACAATTCAGCAATAACACACTATCCTGCTATGCAAACACGAAGCCTCATCTAACCGAACTATGACATCGCAGCATGCCAAGCTGGCATTAGCTAGAAAGGGGTGCCCGCGAGTGTTAATCCCCAGACACTCGGCCTATTTTAATGTGGTATACGTTCGCCTTAGCTATGACGAGCCAACCGAACGGGGGTGTCATCCCAATAGATCTATTTATATCAAACGACTTCCTAGAAAGGAATTAATGGTTGATGATAGTGGGCGCAATGGGATTCTACTAAACTTAGGTTTTCGCATACAAGTGTGTATAAAAACAAAAATTCGTTTTTGGTCCATGAAAACAGTTTTGCATGTTTCTCACCCTAAAGCTTATAAAACAATTCGTATGAAAATATGGGGCTATAAACTCACCTTAAATACAACAGCAATCTGCTAATCAAAAAAATAGTGCAACCGCGCCGAAACGCAACTTAAATCAGTACGGTAAGTCTTAGCGAAATGTTCGTGTCTCTTATGTCTTTACTTTATTTGAAAAGTTTACGCGTGACCAGTGCTCGTGTATTTCTTGCTTGCTGTGCGGTAAAATGTATTTCAAAATGATTTATCGTGTGTAACTCTTGGTGGTGGCTCATGGTGAAAGTGTACGGTGGGAACACGTGTGACGGAACATCCGTACTAGTATCCATCATTATATCTCGCAAATATATATATATATATATATATATATATATATATTATATATATATATATATATATATTAGGTTAAGTTGAATAATTAAGTATTTAATTAATTAAGGATTATAATTAATTAAATAGGTTTTTGAGAAATTAATAAAATAATAGTGTTAGTGGAGGAATATTTTATTATAAATTTTATTTATTATTTATAATACAATTTTAATTATAAGAAATTTAGAAACATTGTTAAGCATTTTAGAAAAATTTACATAAGCCAAGTATTTTTATCAAAATACTCTAAGTGTTAGAATTTTAGAAAATTTTGGGCATGACCCATTCGTTTATACAACGTTTTCATTTTTCTCATATGATGCAATTTCTCAAAATAACTCGTCTCGTTAACTATATGTGCAAAATGTGTTCGTAATATATATATTGGTCGTTTTAAGTATTTTTATCGTTATCGTCACGTTTAATTATTAACACTAGATTTCGACACAAAGTCAATATTTAGTTAAAAAGTAAAAAAAGTCCATATTTATAAGGATTTGGTCAAAATGTCATTTTTCATCCTTATGGAGCCTAACGCGTCTCAAAACAAGTCCAAAATAATTTTTAGTTATATATATCGTATCGTTAAGGAATAATGTCCATAGTGAGTCGGAAAATATTTCAAAAGTCATTTTTTTCACCCGACATATCTGTTGGGCCGAATTCGTCAAATAAGCCCAAAAGTTCATATTTAGTCCAAAACCATTTAGCCTTTTTGATTTACGATATATATATCGTTAGTTTGCTAAAAATAATTTTAACTCGTTCGTCACATCATTTGGTCAATAACAGTCAACTGTGACTAGTTGGGTTGGGCTTGGCCCAACTGTTCACCGAAAGTTCATAAGCCCAAAATCATTTATTTAGTCCAAGGCCATTTTTAGTTAATTTATATATATCGTTGCGTTTCTAAAAATCATTTATCACGTTTGTTAAATCCGTTTGGTCAAAAAGTCAAAGTTGGTCATTATCATGTTGGGCTCAGTCCACGCATAGTATTTTTAGCCCAAAATTATATTTAGCCCATTTTTCCTTTTTAGTGAGTAGTAGTTACGTAACGTACTTTATTTATATCCATTAAGCTCTTATAAATAAGCTATTAAGTCAAAAAGTCAAACATGACCAAAATATATTATGTTCGACCCATATTACATAATCCGACCCATTTTCACATTTTTATAAGCTAATCTCCATTAGTTATGGCTTATTCAATAAGCTATTTAAAATAGGCTTTTAAGCATTAATTTCCACCATTTCAACACTTGAGCCAAAATTTTATGTTTTTCAAAACCCCAATAGTTTTATAATTTTTATCCTTGCCGATTTATACATATAGCCACAAAAGTGTATATATTGCCTTAATCTCGTGTAATTAATGTTAATCATATTTGTATCATCAAACTAGCACCATATACATCAAGATTTATCACACAAGCAAGAAATACTATAATTTGTTCAAAGAACATATATATGTCAAGCACTATTCACCATAATACAAACCCTAGTTTTTTTCATTTTAACAAAATATATACTTTTAACAATTTTTAACATCATTAGACATCAAATGTACATGAATTTAACAAGATTTGAAAAGTTGTGATGAATTCTTACAAGGTTTTGATGTTAACGTGAGGTAGAGGAGACCAAGAACAACCCAAACTTCACCAAATTTACCCTAACCACATTCCAAATTACCCGAAACTCTTGAATGTGCACTCTAATTTACTTGAACTTCAAAGAAAATGTGTGGATCTTGGAGAATTAAGTTGAGCCATGTGTTTGCATGAGAAAATGATCTAGGAAGTGTTGGTGAGGTTATATGGATATGTTGGTTTTGTTTTGATGTCATTTAGAGTAAGATGTGTTATTATATATAAGATTTAATGTGTTAGTGGTAAAATTTTGGAACCTAGTGGGGGAGTAACAACTAAGGCCGGGTATGGACAAGGATTTAGGGGAGGGAAAATATTTTTACCTCTCGTTGGTGTATCGTGTGTCGGTTTGAGCTTAAATGTGACCGTAAAGTCCCGGTTTGACGTTTTTGGACACGATTACGTAAAATAAAGTTTTTATCCAAGTTTTTGTTAGAAATGTAATAAAATATTATTACTGACTCAAAAACATATTTATTTGACTGCTACCATGTGTACTGTGCTGTCGGTACGCGTGTGCGGTTGCTTTTCAGAAAAATGTGAGAAAGCTCTCAGTTAATTACGAGACTTGTCAGTAACTATCAGAAATAGGAAAATTTATGCTTACTGACAAAAATAAACCTTTTTTGCAGTGACCGTAAGCTACAGTGTGCGGGACAGCTCCCAAAAATGCTCAAAAATATTTAGAAACATGCAAATGCGCATAGAAATGCTCAGCTTAAAAATAATAAATAACCATTTAATATTAATTAACAACGTGAAAATTTACCATTTGTCACAGTCTCCCCAACTAATCGGGAAATCCGTCCCGGATTTCAATTTACGTTACTCGTTGGGTTCGAAAAGAGATGAGGATATTTTCGCTTGATCTCATCCTCTCGCTCCCAGGTATACTCGGGGCCTCTGCGAGAGTTCCAACGGACCTTCACAATTGGGATACGACTCTGCTTTAGCCGTTTAACTTCCCGGTCCATGATTTCAATCGGCTCTTCGATGAAATTTAGTTTCTCGTTAAGCTGAATCTCATCCAAAGGAATGACGGCGTTATCATCCGATAAGCACTTTTCAAGTTGCTGACGTGAAAAACGTCATGCACAACGCTGAGCTCAGATGGCAGTTCGAGTCGGTAGGCTACCGGCCCGATCCTGGCGAGGATTTCGAAAGGTCCAATATAGCGAGGGTTCAGCTTACCACGCTTGCCGAATCTTATCACGCCTTTCCATGGCGAGAACTTTAACATCACTTTTTCACCCACTTGGAACTCAAGGGGTTTTCGCCTCTTGTCGGTATAGCTCTTTTAACGGTCACGAGCCGCTTGCATTCGGATCTTGATCTGCATGATCTTCTCTGTAGTCTCGTGGACTAAGTCTGGCCTAGTAAGTTGACTTTCTCCGACTTCAGCCCAAAAAATTGGCGATCTGCACTTACGCCCATAAAGTGCCTCATACGGTGCAGCCTTAATGCTGGTGTGATAGCTGTTGTTATAGGAAAACTCGGCTAAAGGCAAATGCCTATCCCAGTCATTCCCGAAGTCAATCACACAGGCTCTCAGCATATCCTCTAATGTCTGAATGGTCCTCTCACTCTGACCCTCAGTCTGTGGATGATAAGCTGTACTCATGTCAAGGTCGGTTCCCAATGCGTCCTGGAGCGACCTCCAAAAATTAGATGTGAATCGACTGTCTCAATCAGAGATTATAGAAACAGGCACATCATGTGTTAGAAATACAATTATTCATATGAAGACTCGGTCACCCCTAGTATCTGTTAGTATTAACTAGCTCGTAGGATTATTAGTAATATTAGTAATAGTTTAGTTATTAAAGTATTCGTGGAGTGGGTCGGGTCTTTACCCTTTGTCAGCTCACTCCACAGCCCACACAGGGCACCATATGTAATCCTATATAAAGCCCTTCCCACACAAGGGAAGGGTTGGACCTTTCACACATATTAATCTTACAACTTCACTTTCTCTCTCTAAGGTTCCCAACTCACTTTCTCTCTCTAAATCTCTTAATCTATTCGGCCAAGATCTAATCCATACGTGTGTTATGTGTTTGTAAACATCATACAATTGGTATCAAGAGCCATGGTTAGGTTCATATGATTACATGTTCACGGATTTCTTAGGTTTTATGGTTTCTTTTTGGCTTGAATAGAAAAGGTTGTAAAATCTCTCTTTCGTGCTTTGTTTGTGGTTAAATCTGTGAAAAGCTTATAATTTCTTGTTCAAGATTGTTGTATAAGATTGGTTTAGTTGTTGGATAGCTTGTTTCAGTAGAGTTTTGGTGTATTTGGTCAATCCGTTTGGTTTTCTCAAAGTTTTCTTCGTTGCAATTTGAGTCTCGTATAGACTTTCTTCCCTGCGATTTGTGTTAAGTTGGGAAAGTGTTGGTTGCGATTTGTGTACTTTGGTTTCTGCGATTTGCATTATTACTTAAAAAGGAAAAAGTAGACAAATCACGTGAAAGGAACTGTTTTGGCGTTTTGTGGGTTGCGATTTGACCAGATAGCGACTGGTTTGTCCGGTAGTGCCTACGATTTGGTAGTTGCGATTTGGGTAGTTCCGGTTGCGATTTGACAAGTTGCGATTTGGGTATTCTGGTTGCGACTTGATAGTTGTGATTTGAGTTATTCTGGTTGCGATTTGACTATTGCGATTTGGTCAAGTTTTGCGATTTGAAGAAGTGTTTTTTGGGCCTGTGATTTGAGTGTGCCTGCGATTTGACTTACCGTTGACTAATTACGATTTGATTAATTGAGATTTGACAAGTTGCGATTTGACTTGTTGCGATTTGACAGATTGCGATTTAACCTATTGCGATTTGACGTTGCGAGTTGACACTTGTGATTTGACTTATTGCGATTTAGTTAGTTGCGATTTGACTTATTGCGATTTAACAAACTGTGATTTGACTTGTTGCGATTTGATCAGTTGTGATTTGACTTCTGTAACTTAAATCTTTGAAGATCAGTATTGTAGTTTACTCTTGGTTGTCGTTTACGGTTTCTTTTGTTGATTTTAGAAAATCCCGCGAAAGATTCGATTTCTCGGTTTAAATCACAAGAGTTGTAAAATCCCGTCTACATCATGACAAGCACTGCCTCTGATGATATTCAAGCTGCCGGGTCCGATACCCGCCCTCCTATGCTTGATAGGACGGATTATGAGTCGTGGGCACAAAGAATTCGACTTTATTGCTTGGGTAAAGAAAATGGGTTCAATATTCTTAAATCAATTGATGAAGGACCATTTCAGATGGGCACCACTCGTGATGCTGTGGCTACTGCTGAGGATGGAACGGTAACTCTGGGGATTGATAGGCCACGTGAATACGATGATCTGAATGAGGAAGAAAAGAAACGGTATGATGCTGACATCCGAGCTTTCAATATTGTAATTCAAGGCTTGCCCAAAGATGTTTACAAACTCATCAACTTCAACACTGAAGCCAAAGCCGTTTGGGACAACGTCAAAATGCTTCTGGCTGGATCAGAATTAACAAAAGAAGATCGTGAGTCACAACTGTATGATGAGTTTGAGCACTTCAAGATGAACCCTGGTGAAAACATCACTGATTACTATGTGAGTTTCCACAAGCTAGTAAACGACATGAGAATCATCAGAATGACTATGCCTAACATCCAACTCAACTCCAAGTTCGTGAACAACATGTCACCTGAATGAAACAGATTTGTCACTGCAGTCAAGCTCAACAAAGGTCTGAGGGAGACCAATTATGAACAGCTATATGCTTACCTTCAACAGCATGAAAAGCTTGCTGTTTATGATCGTCTGCTCAGAGAGAAACTTAATCCAACAACAACAACATCAAATGATCCACTAGCATTGGTCTCACATGTTCAGTCATACAATCAACCACAACTTGATCAAGTTTATCATCACCCCTTTTCATCAAAGAATCAATCTTCATTTCCCCAATCATCAGTGCATCCACCAACTGCCATGAACCCCCAGCTGGATTCAGGGTATTCTTTCACTGATCAGAGGATTGATGATCTTTCCAATCAAGTCTCCTTGCTTGTTCAACAATTCCGAGCAACACTCCCTCAAACTAACAACCAACTTCGAACATCCTCAAACCCACGCAATCAACCAACTGTGGAAGATGGAAGAATTATTGTTCAGAATGTTCAGGGGAGACAAAATGTTAATCCAAGGAATGTTGGTAGGGGGAATATGCAAAACAGAGGTGGAAATGCCAACCAAGGACAAGGAAGGCAAGCAAAGTGTTACAACTATGGTGGGTTGGGACACATAGCTAGGAATTGCAATCAGTCCATGCGGCCTCAGAACTCTTATTATTTCAAGGACAAGATGTTGCTGATGCAAGCTCAGGAAAAGGGAGCAGTTCTGGATGAGGAAGAGCTTTTGTTCCTTGCTGGTGATGGGGGAAACACATTTGATGCAGATGTGGATGACCAACCGGTTCAAGATATGGCCCTCAATGACCCAAACTTCTTCCAAGCCGAAGATTGTGATGCATTTGATTCGGATGTTGATGATGAGCCGACTGCTCAAACCATCTTTATGGCCAACCTATCTTCTTTGGCATCATCATCTCATCAAGCTGGTTCTTCCAATCCATCCATCATATCTGAGGTATTAAAGCTATATGATACATTTAACATGGTAGATGAACAAAAGATTCCTACAGAAATACAACAGACAGACGATGTTGATTCAGATACTGTTAATATGGGAAACAACAATGTTATTTCATATGAACAATATGTGAATCACAACGACATGTATGATGTATCAAGTAGTGCATCTTCTGTTGTAAATAGTGCTTGTGTTGTAGATAATGCTAGTGTGGTAGACACTGCTTATGAGTGGCATGAGAACACTGTGTTTGTCCCTGACGACACCTTGATCACTAGGCTTAATATATATAAAGATCAGGTAGCAATTTATGAACAACATGCAAAATTTGAGCTAACTGAACGTGAACAGAAAATGGATAGTCAAATGCGTACATTTGTAACATAACGTAATTTAAGCGAAGAAACATTGAAAAGGGAGTTAGATTCTTTAAGAAAGCAACTTAATCAAACTGTTAAGCAAAAACAGGAGATTCGAGAAAGTGTAATTACACTAAAACAGGATTTCAAAGAAAAAGAATCAAAACTTCTAAATGATTTTTCCAGACTTAAAATGTTAAAGAATAAGATAGAAAATAAATTGTACACACAAGACCAGACCAGAAAAACTACTCAAATGGTGCAAAAGCACAAAAAGTTGTGTGACAAGCATAGTGAAAATAATGTAGGTGAACCTAAATTAGGTCTCCTTAGGAATGCTAAAGTAGCCCAACCAGCGTTATATGATAGAAATGAAATGCTTAAGCCTATCCATGCCCCCTTGATGTGTCATCATTTGAAGAGAGTAATGAGATAGAGGACAGAAACAAAGAGAGATTAGCTGAAAAAATGAAGGATCCGAAATGTATTGCCAAACGAGTCATAGTTAAACCTCATAATTACTATGAGCAAAATCGTTTGACTATCTTTGCACCTCAAACTAAGTTAACGCCTAAACAAATATTTTGGTCTTTGGACATAGAAAAGAGAAAAGCGGATGCACTTAAGGAAAAACTCCACCCCTTAGGAAAATTGCGGCTGCAACGGTGTATCCTCCCAATACACCTAGGCACTTAGTTCCCTTAACTCTTCCCACAGAATGCAATACTCTAATTAGCATCTATGTTCTGTGTCAACTATTTGCTGATTTTGATAAAACATGTAAGAAGAGAATTACACCAACGGGAATTACTGAAGGGGAAAGAGGTTTTGAACTAACCAAAGCATGCTACTTAACTGAGGTTATTCCATTCTTTAAGCTTCTTAAGGAACATTTTGAGGGTATGCAAAAAACCCTTAGAAATGAAGTGAATGAGATGAAAGCAGTATTTAAAGATATGGAAAACGAAGTGTCCCAATGTGCGATAGAACTTAAGAGTTGTGAAATTGAGAGAAAAAACATTCTCATCACCAATGAGAATTTGATAGCTAAATGTGTTGCCCAGGATGTGTTTTATACTGCTACTGATGCTACACTTATTGCTTGTCAATTTCATGAACTTTCTATTGCACTGAATGCTTCCCAGAATCGTGTTGTTGAGCTTGAGGGAGAGAATTGGAAATAGCATGAAAAAATTCAAAATGTTGACCATGATAACATGGTTAAACGTTTTTCAAAACTAAAGGTTGATTATCTTAATTTGCAACTAAAGTATCAACACTTAGAAGAAAGATGTAAAATCTCAAATGCCAAGACATCTTCGGATGCTCCTGAATTTGATACATATTTTGAATTAAGCAAATGCGATGAAAAAAATTCAAGCTCACACCAACACGATTCGACAATTGAGGGCTCAAATTGCCCAATTAAAATCAAACAAGAGTGATGTGTATGGCACCAATAAACCGTCGTCTTTAGATTATCAGAATTTTTACTATCAAGACACCATCAATAAGCTACACCATGAAAATGAGTGTTTTCGAGCTGAAAATTCAAAAGTCAAACAACATTTCAAAGAGTTATATGACTCAATTAAAGTCACGCGTAACAGTCATAATGAAAAGATAACTTCTTTGTTAAATGAAATCGAGAATCTAAAGACTCAGGTGAAAGGGAAAATGCCAATTATCACTGGTGATAATGCTGTTTCAAAGGTTTCTGCCTGTAGTAAGTATGTTGTTGATGTAGTGCCTATTCCTTTTCCCCTTAGGAACAATAGGCCTGCCCACCAAGTATATCTCAATCACATTAAGGATAGCCTTGATACCTTGCGTGAGATCGTAGAAGAGGATAGGATAGAAAAACTTCTTGATAGTGCTTTTGCAGATGCCTGCTACATTACTAAACGGTCTCAGGAACTTTTAGAATATGTCATTGGCACAAGTCCTAAGATTGATAACAAAAGAGATAGATTTGCTGCATCATCCTCTACGATTAAGAACAAGCATGTAACCTTTGATGCACCACTGAGAACATCTGAAACCAGCACATCAAAATAAGGAAAACAAGAGACAGTAAAACAAACTAATGTTCCCATCATTACTTCTACAGGAGTTGACTGTGACACCAAAGCTAGCGGGTCAAAGCCTAGAGGCAATGCAAGGAAAGATAGGACTTCGCCAGCTAAGAGTGTTCACGAGAAGCAAGTAGAAGCCCAACCTAGGAACAATAAGTTTGCAATGAATGGAATGAATCGTGTTGATTCTAGTATTAAAAGTACTGTAATTAATTCAAATTCTAATGCTGTCTGTAAAACATGTAACAAATGTTTAATTTCCAATAATCATGATGATTGTGTTGTGTCATTTTTGATGTCTCATAAACGATCCCAAGTCAAGAATGTTAGGAAAACTGAAATAAGTAGGCAAATTTGGAAAGCAACAGGAAGAACGTTTGCTAATGTCGGATATCAATGGAGACCCACTGGAAGGAAATTCACTTTAGGAGATCAGTGCCCCTTAACTAGATCAAATAATCATAAAGTAGTGAAGGTTAAGGAATGGAAGCCAACTGGTCGGATTTTGCCTTTAGTGACACAATGCTCTACAACTAGGTCAATTTCTACTTCTAGTGTAGTTTCCACTGTAAATGCAGTAGCATCTTTAAATTCTGTAGTTCCAGAGTTTGTGTGTGCTAACCAAACGGAACCTAGCTGTACGTGGGGATCCACATTTTTCAATTATCCATCGTTGTCTATTTTCAAATGCAGGTCGTACAAATCGTCCTTTGGTATTTGGACTCAGGCTGCTCAAAACATATGACTGGGGATCAATTAAGGCTCAAGAACTTCGTGAAAAAGTTCACCGGGACAGTTAAATTCGGGAACGACCATTTTGGGGCAATCATGGGTTATGGAGATTACGTTTTTAGTGACAGTGTAATCTCCCGGGGATACTACGTGGAAGGACTAGGGCATAACTTGTTTTCTGTTGGTCAATTTTGTGATTCCGATCTTGAAGTTGCATTCAGAAAACACACTTGTTTCGTCAGAGAATTGGATGGTGTTGATCTTCTTAAAGGCAGTCGTGTCACCAATCTATACACCATCTCTATTGAAGAAATGTTGAGGTCCTCTCCTATCTGCTTGCTTTCAAAGGCCTCAAAGACCAAATCTTGGCTTTGGCACCGTCATTTAAATCATTTAAACTTCGGCGCCAGAAATGACCTTTCTCGCAAAGACCTTGTACGAGGCATGCCCAGATTAAAGTTTGAGAAAGACCATCTTTGCTCCGCCTATCAACTGGGCAAAAGCAAGAAACATACCCACAAACCCAAAATTGTCAACACCATCTTGGAAGTTCTTCACACCCTTCACATGGATCTGTGCGGACCAATGAGAGTGCGAAGTATAAATGGGAAGAAATACATTCTTGTAGTAGTCGATGACTACTCTCGGTTTACGTGGGTGAAGTTTTTGAGAACCAAGGATGAGAATCCAGAGGTTATCATCAAACTGATCAAACAGCTGCAAGTGAGGCTCAACAAAACTGTCAGAATCATCCGTACAGACAATGGAACTGAGTTTGTTAACCAACAACTCAGTCATTTCTATGAAAGTATTGGCATAACACACCAGAAAAGTGTTCCACGCACTCCTCAGTAGAACGGTGTGGTTGAAAGAAGGAACCGTACTCTGGTGGAAGCTGCAAGAACCATGCTAATATTTTCCAAAGCACCGATGTTTCTTTGGGCAGAAGCAATTGCAACTGCATGTTACACTCAAAACCGATCCCTGATTCATACTACTCACAACAAAACACCCTATGAGCTGATTCATGGCAAGAAGCCAGACCTCTCTTTTCTTCGTGTGTTCGGTGCACTGTGCTATCCGAAAAATGACAGTCAAGATCTAGGAAAGTTGAAAGCTAAAGCAGACATAGGTTTCTTCATTGGGTATGCACCAGATCGCAAGCGATACATAATCTATAACAAAAGAACCTGACAAATCATGGAAACTATTCACGTTACATTCGATGAGCTGACTGAGCAACCGGCTCCTGGACAAACTAGTTCTAGACCCGCTCCTAATCTTTTGACACATGGACCAATCAGTTCAGGTCTTGTACAGAATCCCACGCCTGCAGTTCCTTATGTACCAGCTACCAGTGAGGAGTTGAAGAAGTTATTTGATCTGATGTTTGACGAATATTTTGAGCCACCAACGGTTAATACTACAACGGAAGCTCCACTTGTACCTCCTGTTGCTGATGCTCAAATTCCACAAAACTCAGAAGGTCCATCAGTATCTGTCTCAATCAGTCAAGATGCACCATCTGCCAGTCAATCACCCTCATCATCAAATATTCAATCTTCTTCAATGCAGCAAGGATCTGCAGATGACAATTCTTTTAAAGTGAATCCTTTTACTCCTATTGATGATGTTCCATTTGAGAATGTATTTGCTCCTGAATCTTCTACAGAGACATCCTATTCAGGAGATCACAACACGGCAACATCTGTTCACCAACCTCAACTACATGATCATCTCAGAAAGTGGACCAACGATCACCCCATTGACAACATTATTGGAAATCCTACTCGTCCGGTATCCACATGAAAGCAACTCGCCACCGATGCCTTGTGGTATTTATTTAATTCTGTACTCTCCAAAATCGAACCCAAAGATTTCAAAGATGCAATGTCTAAAGACTGTTGATTTCAGGCAATGCAAGAAGAAATTAATGAGTTTGATAGACTTGAAGTATGGGAATTAGTGCCCGCTCCAGATTGTGCAATGATTATCTCTCTCAAGTGGATCTTTAAGGTGAAACTTGATGAACATGGTGACGTTCTGAAGAATAAGGCTCGACTTGTTGCAAAAGGATATCGTCAAGAAGAGGGCATAGACTTTGAAGAATCATTCGCACCAGTTGCTAGAATTGAGGCCATCAAAATGTTTCTAGCTAATGCTGCCAGTCAAAACATGATTGTTTACCAAATGGATGTCAAGATAGCATTTCTAAATGGTGACCTGAAAGAGGAAGTCTATGTTAGTCAACCAGAAGGGTTTGTCGATCCTGAGCGTCCTACTCATGTCTACCGCTTGAAGAAGGCTCTGTATGGGCTAAAGCAAGCACCTAGGGTATGGTATGATACTATATCGAAGTTTCTTCTAGCTAAAGGTTTCTCCAAAGGTGTTGTTGATCCTACTTTATTCACTAGGAAGACTGGTAATCATCTACTTATTGTTCAGATCTACATAGATGACATCATATTTGCTTCTTCTGATCCGATGGAGTGTGATCGGTTTTCCAATGAGATGAGTTCCAAATTTCAAATGTCTATGATGGGACAAATGTCTTTCTTCTTGGGTTTACAAATTTCTTAAAGTCCCGGAGGCATCTTTATTAATCAATCCAAATATGCAAATGAAATATTGAAGAAATTTGGATTTGATTCAAGTGATGCGGTTGACACCCCTATGATCGAGAGATCGAAGTTGGATGAAGATCTCTCTGGGATCCCGGTTGATCAAACAAAGTTTAGAAGTATGATCGGATCCCTAATGTATCTCACTGCTAGTAGGCCAGATTTATTGTTTGCGGTATGTATGTGTGCCCGATACCAGTCCAAGCCTACCAAGAGACATCTGCAAGCGGTAAAGCAGGTCTTTCGATACCTTCAAGGGACTATTCACATGGGTCTCTGGTATCCTAAGGACACCGCCATGGCACTCACGGCCTATGCAGATGCAGATCATGCGGGGTGTCAAGATACTCGTCGGAGTACATCGGGAGATGCTCAATTTCTGGGAGATAAGTTGGTTAGTTGGTCATCTAAAAGGCAAATGAGTACGTCCATATCTTTAATAGAGGCTGAATACATCGCCATGTCTGCATGCTGTGCTCAGATTCTTTGGATGAGGTCACAACTTTCAGACTATGGCTTGGCATACAACAAGATCCCTCTGTATTGTGATAACAAAAGTGCCATAGCTCTTTGCTGCAACAACGTCCAACACTCCAGATCAAAGCACATCGATATCCGACACCACTTTATAAGGGAACAGGTGGAAAAAGGGGTTGTTGAACTTTATTTCGTGAGGACAGAGTTTCAGTTGGCTGATATCTTCACTAAGGCACTTCCGAGAGAACGGTTTCAATTTATTCTCCCGCGACTTGGCATGAAGAGTTTGACTCTAGAAACAATCAAGAATCTTCAAGAAGAAAACGAGGAGTAAAGGATTTGCTTCACATATCCTTGTATATATTTGTACATATCTTAAACCAAAAAGAAAAGAGAAAAATATAAAACTTATAAAAACCATAAAAATCTGAAAAACACAAAAATACCAAAAATAGTTCCTCTAGGCATGTTTTCTGTTTATCGATAACATTTACGGTCCTAGAAATGTCATTCAATAATGATACGGGTCTTTAAATGAAGCTCGAGCAGAAGTTAAACTAACCGGTTAAAACATGTCTAAATGGCTTGTAGTTACTTCATTCTGCAACCCGTGCTTTACTATGGGGATAGCATGTCACCAAAAAGACGACTATTCCTCCAACTGGGTGAAGTTCACCTGGGCATGGATTACTTTATATCCATGTTTCTTCGATTTGATGTACGATTCAGTGCATCATTTCTTGTATAAGAAGAGAAGTCTTCTTTACACCACAAACTCTATCGCTTCTATGATTCTTCAAGAGAGTTTTGGTGTTTCACAAGGTGGTAAATGGACTTAAATTTTCACAAAAACTTGTCACTCAATTCAATGACTCCAGCTCTTTAAATAGAAAACGGGTCATTAATTGAGGGGGAGAGTTTTTGTTCAAAATTTCTGACACCTTTTTAAACTTTGTGCAACATCAGCAGTGGCACTCTCTCTTGGTTTAAGGGGGAGCATAGTATGCTCCATAATCAGCACATATTAAAACTGACCACATTTTCTCCCATAATTTCTAACTTATTTAAATCAATTGGGATCACAAATCTTAAATGGTTTGAAATTTTTGATCAGGGGAGAGAATGTGATTTAAATATGAAATCTGATAAAATATGATCTTTTGGACTCATGTGTAGGCTCCCAAATATGTGCTAAACTCTATCGTATATCGATGCACATATTGAGGGGTAGAAAATGGTGTATGATGGCAATTGTGGAAGAATACCAAAGACCGACCAATCTTATTTTAATGTACTGGAGGTATAAGGATGGTGAGGTTAGGTATTAGTTCCCATGATCCAGCCAGAACCGGAGGGATCTTACCAGGGACAATCCTCTAGTTAGAATAGAAGTCCTTAGGAATGACTAAAAAGGAGAAAAGTGAATAAGGTAAGAGTGCCGACTGTGATGGAGCTAGTACTAGAACAAACCCAACAAGGTCCTAGTGATGAAGTCTTGGTAAGCGCTGAAGGGGTTGAAGAATGAAAAAGAAATGTAAAGATAATGTGTGAAAAGAAAGAAGCCCTCCTTACACTTTAGGCAGAAACCAGGTCAATACATATGCTGTCAGAATCACTAAGTTGATTGCTGACATTGAAGACAAAGTATCATGGACCCAGTGATATGCTGCACAACCCTCCCTAGCCACTCAAGGTCCCTCAAAGGACTCTTGTTTCATCTGTCACAGAGATCAATACATTCCTATCATCTTTCTCACTCCGAGTTAGATGATATTGAAAAGGTGGCAGTCCTCTCCAGCCTCCGATCACTAAATCAAAAACTCACTATTGAGTCTAGAGCTAAGAGATCATCCATAAATCTCATTAGGACACACTTCCAATATGCTTACTGTTTCATACACCGTGAAAAGTAAGAAAATATATGTTAAAGAGTCCTACGCATTATCCTTGTGGTATTGCCAGAACATCCGAGTGATACGTAAAGTATTCACAATGAAGATGGAAATCCTTCTAGAGCCAACATCAAACAAGCTCTTGGTGGGTGACATGTGAGATCCTTCATGGATCAAACTTGTGACAACTGGAAGGAAACAATGGGGCGATTCACTGCTGAATCAATCCTGTTCCAGGAAATGAATTGACGGTCTCATTTAACCAATGAATTTAATTCATTGATTCACTCTACCGTGTTGTCTGCTTTGAGACGTTCCGGTAAGAGAACATGCTTGTTATGACGACTCCAATGACAATTCGTTGGATGAGTCTATAAAACAAGCTGGAAATTCTTGTCAAGGAGAATTCTCTTTAAAGGGAATTCTACCTGATCACAGGTCGGTCCTCACGGAACCGAAGGTTAATCCAACCACACCGAGCGAATGACAAAGCCACATTCGTTCTCCAACTTTATTGCTAACTGTTTTATTTCAGATTTACTATAAAGATGGTGATAGTGGTTCCTGATTCCAGAAGAGACATGTCAACTCACACCCCATGTAATACCTGAAATTCAGATAACCCGTAAAATGACTAAATTACCCCTGAAAGTATAAAACCTAACTAAATAACTTATAAATTCTGAAACAATTCCAAAACTTCTGAAAACGAGCTATATCTTAAACGAACTAATTTCTGGGACAACGTTACATCATTTCGAATGTCCAAAAATTATTATACACATATACATTATTTATAAAAATCCGAAATATATATATTAAAGTAAATATAATTATTAAAGAGCAAAACACAAAAGCACTAAATTAATATGTCCAATACTGTTACCAGATCTGCCATAAATCACGCTTTACAAATTAAGGAAATACCATCAATGTCGCAAATATTTTCTCCTCATTAAACGCTAATTGAAACCTACCAAAAATATGAACACGTTTACTCCTTTTTATCTCTTAATTTTTCCTCCTAAATTCACCTTTTGATAACCACACGCATTGACAAAGTCAAGCCAACCCATTCGTGTATCAATCTCTCTAAACCTATCAAATCAATAAACGATTACGTTCCATCTTTGAGCACGTTTTGGAAAGGTCATGCACACGGCATTCCCTTTTTATGTCACACGCTTGTTGAAATCTTATAACACGTTTTCTGCTTGTTTCATTCTCCTCCAAACCGAAACAGCAAACATAAACATAGTTCAAAATCATTTATTTTGCTACAAGAGTTAGGGTCGAAGTTCACAGCCTTGGGTTGTTCTCGGCTGGTGGTTTATTGTTCGTGATAGGGCGGAACTTTGGGTTCATCCATTCGTATACGTATGGGTTGTTTCGATAGTGTTTGTGTCGTACGTGGTACGACTTTATTTCAGTTGTGGGATACTATATTCTGGTTCGTGTAGGGTTAGGGTTTGGTTAGGAGGAGGATAAGGTTGGGTTCGAGTGTACGTCTAGGGTTTTGGGTTCATGTTGGCATCGTTTGGGCTTGTGTTCCTATTAGCGTTCTGAAGTGATCGGTTCAGTTTGGGGTGTGAGAATAAGGTTTTGGTTCGACCTCACATTGTTGAATCTGTGGTGTGATCTTTGGCTCGTGTTCACTTTAAGGGTTCTATTTAGTCGAGATTTGGAACCTGCTCGATTGAGTGTTTGATTGGGCTGCGTGTTGGGGTTCAACCATTCATAATGAAGGAATTGGATTTCGAGTGTGTTTATGACCCACACGTTCGCTGATACTCAAAGGTGTCGGGTTAAATACTTTGGTTCACTGATGCATTGTAGTAGTGTGTTAGGACTGGATTTCGAGTCACATATTTCGTTCGTTCAAAATCATGAGTTGAGATCGGTTTGACGTGGGCTTGGAATACTGATCAGGTTACATCGATTCGTAGCCTTCGCGATCGAGTTAGTGTTCATGTTCGTGTTCTTGTTTCGGCTTAAATCATATGTCGTTGAATTATTGATGTTCGTGTTCGTGCGTTGGTTTTGATCGTGCTTGTTTAGCCAGGAGGTAATCCTCGAACTGAACCACCTGCTAATACATTTGAACGCACTGCACAGCAGGGTCATATTGTTTTATAATACATTTTAAATATAGTGATATGATAAGAACGATAGATACATATATTTTCCCCATGCATACAAGAAACATAAAGTAATATTATGGCTTCAACCAGATTTAAGAAATTCATTCGACCCATCACTTACAGTTTGAATATTTCTATCCATTGCAATGTATAAATATCAGCCATGTAGTATTACGAGAATATAAGTTTGATCATGCAAGAAATATATTATATAAGTATGCATAGATAGATGGGTCGAAATATAAAGGGTACGGGATACATTTTAGACCAATATACAAGTCATGCATTAATCTTAAATCTATATGTTAAACACATATGAATCGATGGGTATTTATTCATTATGGGTCGAATTATATAAGTAACCCGTTATGTATACTACATGCACGTAAATGTGGGTTAAAAAGAATGAGTTAGTATGAAATGCATGAACTATTGAGATTCTATCAGCCTAAATATTCTATATATTTTAAGTATACCAAGCGAATCACGAATAATATATTTATTAAGAGTATGTATAGTAAATTATGACAACACTTTCAAACCAAATATGCCGGTGGTGCTATTGGTTCAAGTAACACTAAGAAGTATATAACAAATAAACGTAAGGTATGAAACCTGGTAATTAGTTATGTCACCAAATAATAAGTGTCTCCTAATTCTTGTAGATAAATAGAAGAAAAGTAAGTTGTGTTCTCGAGTACGCGCTGGATTTGTTTAAGGTACAGATATTCTGCCCTTTTTCAGTAAGGGTTTTTCATTCCCTTTTATTTCAGTTTTACATTTTCTTTATTAGGATCTCCGATACCACTGCTATGTTCCCTTCTGTTGTGAATCTTTGTTGTGATCTGTTTGTCTTGAACCTTTTTGTTTGAACCTCTGCTATGATTCTTTTATTCTGAACCTTTTTCCTGAACTCTGATTGACCTCTTGTTCTGAACCCTGAATTTGTGAGTCTTGATTGAATCTGATCTGTGAACCTTGTTCTGAACCTTAACCTGATATATCTGTTGTAATCTTTGATTTGATTTTGGTATAAACCTTAACCTGTTAAATCCTTATCTGAACCTAACTGATTTTGAACCTTTATTAAAAGCTATTTAAAAAAAAAGCTATACCACTTGAAATGGAAGTTACTAAAAGTTTTGGAAGACCATTTTATGAAAACTATTTTGAAAGATCATTTCAATGAAAACCATTATTAAAGGATTGATTTAAATGAACTCTTGACAGGAACTTCTGAAATGGATTATTGCTATAAACTTGTAATTATTAACCTTTGATATACTCTTTTGGACTATTGGAAATAAACCTTTTAATCTGAACTTAAGCTTTGATATTAAACTTAATCTGATAAACTCTGATTTAAACCTTATTCTGAATTGTTGACATGACCCTTCTGCCATGAACCCTTAGATATGACTCTGTTTATTATATGACATCTGACCTTGACCACAGTCTGATATCCGAGCCAATCACTAGGTATGAGGGTTTCATGTCCATATCATTGATGCACCGATGGCATGACTCTAGGGCAGGAGAGTGATGACCTGTCCCGTCCCTGATTTTATCTGTTATGTAGGAGAAGATTCTGGCCTACTGGGGCGCATGGATGCATCCTAGTTCTGATCTGATTTCTGTTATCTGTGATTATGTTATCTGTTATATATATCTCTGGTGATTGATGGTGTGTGCGATACACGTCTTTCACATATATCTGGGAGCTGATCACTCCGATTGGATACATGAGGTCACCCCTCATATTATCTGTTACTTGAGAGGTATCCCCTCTGGATTATTATATGATTACTCTGTTATGATATTATCTGTTACCTCTAGGCTCGTGATGGATTTCTGTATTTCCCTAAACCTGGTTTGTACATTGTCCCTTTCTCATTTCTTTTCTTTTACCCTCATTCCTTTCCTATTCTTTCACTTTAATTCAGTATCTGTATAATCTGTATTTCAGATTTGTTTCTGTATTGTTATCTGTTATTGTTTCTGTCATCTACATATCTGTTCACTGAGCTCTCGTAGCTCAGCCGCATTTCTTTTCCTGCGGCAGGTTTTAGTAGGAAGCTGGGAATGGGAGAGAGTGTACCTCTGGACTTAGAAGACTTGGTAGGTATTCTGGATTAGAATTGGATAGAAGATATTATGTTTTAGAATTAGTTTTGAAAGTTTTCGTTGTAACCTTGTAAATTCAGTATTTCATTTGTAATCCTTTGAGATTTTTTTTGTATTACTGTAGATGTATGCTCTGTTTTGATCTGATATGAATCCATTACTGTGATATCTTTACCCTTGTCGGGTCGGGGTGTTACAATTTATGGTATCAGAGCTCACAGGCTGCGACTCGTAATACATTTACCCTTGACCTGTGAAGTCTGGACCACTAAGTTTCCACTGTAGGCGCTCGTAGGACAACCTTTGAGAATTTTCTTTAGGATTTCCCTATAGTAACTTAAATTCTGACCAGTGAGGAATGGGTAGACTATAAGTCATTTGCTTAAGTATCTTGCTTCCGCACCACTCTGATTCGTGTCTTGCTTTTGGTTAAAATCGCATTTGGAAATTTGGAGCTTATGCCTTGCACCACCTAAGAATTTAAAACCTAAATAAAATCTGAAGCATTGGAAATTGAGTAGTAATTATCTGACATTATTTGATCCTTGCCTTCCGATTTCCACTCCGACCTCTGAACCTTCTGTTAATCATTCTGATGCCTCTTTGGGCAATATGAGAATCCCCATGACGATGATACACTTGACACATTCTATAAATTCATGACCCATGCTGGATATAAATGTATCCTCTGATACTATTCTGTCCTGAATGATGAATCTTATTTGCTCCCTTGAATGATGAATCTTATTTGCCAATCAGTTTTTCTTTGGAAGGATTTGATGCAAATACTATCTCTGTATGGAATTGTTACTCGACCATGATGATGCTGATAACCGATGTTCCATATGCCTCACTTTGACAGTATTCGATGTCCGTATTACCGATGATTCACACCCTACCTGCCGCTTGTGATATATAGCTAAATGAAACCCCAACACCTTGAACTGTTCGCGTACCTATCCCCACACTATACTGAACCATGTACTTGACTCTGACATATGAACTATCCGTCTGGTTAAAGTGACCATATACGTTCTGCGGATCTGTTTACTATTGATATACTTGATTTTGGAGATCTTTTGATTATTGATTGACTGGTTCTTCAGCTATCATAAACTACCGCATCTGAAATGTAACAATCTATTCCACCCTACTTTTGATATAATAACCTCTAACCGCTTAAATCTGTTAAGCTTAACCCTGCTATGGAAATATGTACCCTGACCTCATCTGATTATCAAATTCTCCTGTCACCCTATTAGTATCCACCCCTAGAAAGTGTTGGCATTGAAAGTTTTGTTGTACAAATTTTCTGGCATTTTCTGATGAAACTCTTGGGTTTTCTCTCCTGTTGAGCAGAAAAATTGACTCTGAACCGATCTCAGTTAATGAACCATGATGCTGGAGAAGATGATGAGATATGTTTTGTCCACCTCAGTGTTTCCCTTGAATACCCCTATTAGTTTATGAGGAAGAAAGAGAAAAATTTTGCGTCTGCATATCAACTATAGTAAACTTAACCGTAATCTCACTGTAATCACTTTTCATTTCCGAGTATAAATGATTAAATTATTCTATCCTTGTGAACTCTGTATCAGACAACCTCATTTAATGTTCGAAGGACTGAAGAAGCAACCAAAAGAACTCCTGAGAAGGGAGATGACTAACTGAGAGCAACTCCCGTAAAGTAATTCAGTTTTATTCGTAAGGATGGGTGATGTGATTTAGATATGAAGTTTCCCTGAAGTGATTCATGAAAACTGTTTTCGTACTCATTGTGACCATTATGAGTCTTAAATAATGCCAATAGTATTGGCTAATAAGAATCATGTTTTCACGAGTATCTGGACAATTGTCATAGTATGACAGCATGTTTGTGCCCTGAGACGAACGAGGAAGCATGTAGACCATCTTCGTATTAAATAGAATGACCTTTGTTCTGGAAGAGTAGATGTGATTGGCGTTCAGAGATTGTAGCAGACACCACTACCAAGCATCCGAAGACGACAGCAATCTGAGTTGGCGAATTCCGAACTGTGCTAGTAGACCTGTCCAAGACTCGCAGTCTTGCTTCTCTATTCATTTTAGTTGTACTAAGATGAATTGAGAGTAGAAGCAGACTTGAGAATGGAAACTGAGATCATGACCTTGAATAGAAGAAAATTCTGAAGCGAATAAATTCTGTGACGGATGAAGCTATGGATGATGTGATTCACTTCTGCTTGACCTGTCTAAATTTCTGTTACCTAATGATAAAATCCTTTGAATGATTTAAGTTCTTTATTAGTAATTCCGCTCTGTGTTCATTCTGCGTATGTCGGGTGATGGTTTTGTTATCTGAAATTTGACGAATGATGGATGATCTGATGTACCAAATTCTGATAGACATTCTGGGACTTTCGTTAACTTTTTTCGAGTAATTCGTTCTCTTCTTAGTTAGGGTATTTGATTCTGATGACCTCTGAGACCGTAGGAAGACTAGGTGGATTAAGATAAGTTTGTTCTGTTCACGACTTGAGATAAAGTATGACCATCATGAGGGCATATTTATATGATGCCAGTATTATGACGTCTGGCCAACGTGATAATACTTACATCATATAATGTGCACTTGTTGTGGGCATAGGATATTTCGAGAAGTGCCTTAAAGCTATAGAAATTCTGATAACTGTTTGAGATTATCTGCATTAGTGAGACCTTATGTTCATCCTAATTTTACGCGTAATCTGCTTTCACCGTTATGCAAATTGATACGTCTGGATTCCCGTCATGCGTTTTGCTGACCTCTGTACATCTGATACTAATCTTAGCTTCTGTTATAGAACTTTCTGCCATTGATGTCATCGATAATCTATTTTCTGTATGTTCAAATCTGATCTGTCTAATCAAATTCTGTGAACGGCATATCTGTCAAAATCCTATGTATTTCTTTGTCTCTTCCGAGAGAATCTGATTTCATCTATTATGTTGGGTATGTTATTCTTTTGATCTGGATTCAGTATATTATGTCTGTTCTGAGGATCTGAAACAATTTTGGAATCTACAAGTTCGAGTCATGAGAAACGAATCTTTCATATTTCTGTTCACCGTCAGTTGTGTTTCTGTTTCGTTTCGCCTCAATTCTCGTCTTAGACTGTTATGTCTTTGTTTTGTCTTCTGCTCTCTTTTTCCCTTCTGCTTTCTGCAAATTTCGAGGACGAAATTTTTTGTTAGTGGGGAAGAAGTTGTAATACCTGAAATTCAGATAATCCGTAAAATGACTAAATTACCCCTGAAAGTATAAAACCTAATTAAATAACTTATAAATTCTGAAACAATTCCAAAACTTCTGAAAACGAGCTATATCTGAAACAAACTAATTTCTGGGACAACGTTACATCATTTCAAATGTCCAAAAATTATTATACACATATACATTATTTAAAAAAATCCAAAATATATATATTAAAGTAAATATAATTATTAAAGAGCAAAACACAAAAGCACTAAATTAATATGTCCAATACTGTTACCAGATCTGCCATAAGTCACGCTTTACAAATTAAGGAAATACCATCAATGTCGCAAATATTTTCTCCTCATTAAACGCTAATTGAAACCTACCAAAAATATGAACACGTTTACTCCTTTTTATCTCTCAATTTTTCCTCCTAAATTCACCTTTTGATAACCACACGCATTGACAAAGTCAAGCCAACCCATTCGTGTATCAATCTCTCTAAACCTATCAAATCAATAAACGATTATGTTCCATCTTTGAGCACGTTTTGGAAAGGTCATGCACACGGCATTCCCTTTTTATGTCACACGCTTGTTGAAATCTTATAACACGTTTTCTGCTTGTTTCATTCTCCTCCAAACCGAAACAGCAAACATAAACATAGTTCAAAATCATTTATTTTGCTACAAGAGTTAGGGTCGAAGTTCACAGCCTTGGGTTGTTCTCGGCTGGTGGTTTATTGTTCGTGATAGGGCGGAACTTTGGGTTCATCCATTCGTATACGTATGGGTTGTTTCGATAGTATTTGTGTCGTACGTGGTACGACTTTATTTCAGTTGTGGGATACTATATTCTGGTTCGTGTAGGGTTAGGGTTTGGTTAGGAGGAGGATAAGGTTGGGTTCGAGTGTACGTCTAGGGTTTTGGGTTCATGTTGGCATCGTTTGGGCTTGTGTTCCTATTAGCGTTCTGAAGTGATTGGTTCAGTTTGGGGTGTGAGAATAAGGTTTTGGTTCGACCTCACATTGTTGAATCTGTGGTGTGATCTTTGGCTCGTGTTCACTTTAAGGGTTCTATTTAGTCGAGATTTGGAACCTGCTCGATTGAGTGTTTGATTGGGCTGCGTGTTGGGGTTCAACCATTCATAATGAAGGAATTGGATTTCGAGTGTGTTTATGACCCACACGTTCGCTGATACTCAAAGGTGTCGGGTTAAATACTTTGGTTCACTGATGCATTGTAGTAGTGTGTTAGGACTGGATTTCGAGTCACATATTTCGTTCGTTCAAAATCATGAGTTGAGATCGGTTTGACGTGGGCTTGGAATACTGATCAGGTTACATCAATTCGTAGCCTTCGCGATCGAGTTAGTGTTCATGTTCGTGTTCTTGTTTCGGCTTAAATCATATGTCGTTGAATTATTGATGTTCGTGTTCGTGCGTTGGTTTCGATCGTGCTTGTTTAGCCAGGAGGTAATCCTCGAACTGAACCACCTGCTAATACATTTGAACGCACTGCACAGCAGGGTCATATTGTTTTATAATACATTTTAAATATAGTGATATGATAAGAACGATAGATACATATATTTTCCCCATGCGTACAAGAAACATAAAGTAATATTATGGCTTCAACCAGATTTAAGAAATTCATTCGACCCATCACTTACAGTTTGAATATTTCTATCCATTGCAATGTATAAATATCAGCCATGTAGTATTACGAGAATATAAGTTTGATCATGCAAGAAATATATTATATAAGTATGCATAGATAGATGGGTCGAAATATAAAGGGTACGGGATACATTTTAGACCAATATACAAGTCATGCATTAATCTTAAATCTATATGTTAAACACATATGAATCGATGGGTATTTATTCATTATGGGTCGAATTATATAAGTAACCCGTTATGTATACTACATGCACGTAAATGTGGGTTAAAAAGAATGAGTTAGTATGAAATGCATGAACTATTGAGATTCTATCAGCCTAAATATTCTATATATTTTAAGTATACCAAGCGAATCACGAATAATATATTTATTAAGAGTATGTATAGTAAATTATGACAACACTTTCAAACCAAATATGCCGGTGGTGCTATTGGTTCAAGTAACACTAAGAAGTATATAACAAATAAACGTAAGGTATGAAACCTGGTAATTAGTTATGTCACCAAATAATAAGTGTCTCCTAATTCTTGTAGATAAATAGAAGAAAAGTAAGTTGTGTTCTCGAGTACGCGCTGGATTTGTTTAAGGTACAGATATTCTGCCCTTTTTCAGTAAGGGTTTTTCATTCCCTTTTATTTCAGTTTTACATTTTCTTTATTAGGATCTCCGATACCACTGCTATGTTCCCTTCTGTTGTGAATCTTTGTTGTGATCTGTTTGTCTTGAACCTTTTTGTTTGAACCTCTGCTATGATTCTTTTATTCTGAACCTTTTTCCTGAACTCTGATTGACCTCTTGTTCTGAACCCTGAATTTGTGAGTCTTGATTGAATCTGATCTGTGAACCTTGTTCTGAACCTTAACCTGATATATCTGTTGTAATCTTTGATTTGATTTTGGTATAAACCTTAACCTGTTAAATCCTTATCTGAACCTAACTGATTTTGAACCTTTATTAAAAGCTATTTAAAAAAAAAGCTATACCACTTGAAATGGAAGTTACTAAAAGTTTTGGAAGACCATTTTATGAAAACTATTTTGAAAGATCATTTCAATGAAAACCATTATTAAAGGATTGATTTAAATGAACTCTTGACAGGAACTTCTGAAATGGATTATTGCTATAAACTTGTAATTATTAACCTTTGATATACTCTTTTGGACTATTGGAAATAAACCTTTTAATCTGAACTTAAGCTTTGATATTAAACTTAATCTGATAAACTCTGATTTAAACCTTATTCTGAATTGTTGACATGACCCTTCTGCCATGAACCCTTAGATATGACTCTGTTTATTATATGACATCTGACCTTGACCACAGTCTGATATCCGAGCCAATCACTAGGCATGAGGGTTTCATGTCCATGTCATTGATGCACCGATGGCATGACTCTAGGGCAGGAGAGTGATGACCTGTCCCGTCCCTGATTTTATCTGTTATGTATGAGAAGATTCTGGCCTACTGGGGCGCATGGATGCATCCTAGTTCTGATCTGATTTCTGTTATCTGTTATTATGTTATCTGTTATATATATCTCTGGTGATTGATGGTGTGTGCGATACACGTCTTTCACATATATCTGGGAGCTGATCACTCCGATTGGATACATGAGGTCACCCCTCATATTATCTGTTACTTGAGAGGTATCCCCTCTGGATTATTATATGATTACTCTGTTATGATATTATCTGTTACCTCTAGGCTCGTGATGGATTTCTGTATTTCCCTAAACCTGGTTTGTACATTGTCCCTTTCTCATTTCTTTTCTTTTACCCTCATTCCTTTCCTATTCTTTCACTTTAATTCAGTATCTGTATAATCTGTATTTCGGATTTGTTTCTGTATTGTTATCTGTTATTGTTTCTGTCATCTATATATCTGTTCACTGAGCTCTCGTAGCTCAGCCGCATTTCTTTTCCTGCGGCAGGTTTTAGTAGGAAGCTGGGAATGGGTGAGAGTGTACCTCTGGACTTAGAAGGCTTGGTAGCTATTCTGGATTAGAATTGGATAGAAGATATTATGTTTTAGAATTAGTTTTGAAAGTTTTCGTTGTAACCTTGTAAATTCAGTATTTCATTTGTAATCCTTTGAGATTTTTTTTGTATTACTGTAGATGTATGCTCTGTTTTGATCTGATATGAATCCATTACTGTGATATCTTTACCCTTGTCGGGTCGGGGTGTTACAATTTATGGTATCAGAGCTCACAGGCTGCGACTCGTAATACATTTACCCTTGACCTGTGAAGTCTGGACCACTAAGTTTCCACTGTAGGCGCTCGTAGGACAACCTTTGAGAATTTGCTTTAGGATTTCCCTATAGGAACTTAAATTCTGACCAGTGAGGAATGGGTAGACTATAAGTCATTTGCTTAAGTATCTTGCTTCCGCACCACTCTGATTCGTGTCTTGCTTTTGGTTAAAATCGCATTTGGAAATTTGGAGCTTATGCCTTGCACCACCTAAGAATTTAAAACCTAAATAAAATCTGAAGCATTGGAAATTGAGTAGTAATTATCTGACATTATTTGATCCTTGCCTTCCGATTTCCACTCCGACCTCTGAACCTTCTGTTAATCATTCTGATGCCTCTTTGGGCAATCTGAGAATCCCCATGACGATGATACACTTGACACATTCTATAAATTCATGACCCATGCTGGATATAAATGTATCCTCTGATACTATTCTGTCCTGAATGATGAATCTTATTTGCTCCCTTGAATGATGAATCTTATTTGCCAATCAGTTTTTCTTTGGAAGGATTTGATGCAAATACTATCTCTGTATGGAATTGTTACTCGACCATGATGATGCTGATAACCGATGTTCCATATGCCTCACTTTGACAGTATACGATGTCCGTATTACCGATGATTCACACCCTACCTGCCGCTTGTGATATATAGCTAAATGAAACCCCAACACCTTGAACTGTTCGCGTACCTATCCCCACACTATACTGAACCATGTACTTGACTCTGACATATGAACTATCCGTCTGGTTAAAGTGACCATATACGTTCTGCGGATCTGTTTACTATTGATATACTTGATTTTGGAGATCTTTTGATTATTGATTGACTGGTTCTTCAGCTATCATAAACTACCGCATCTGAAATGTAACAATCTATTCCACCCTACTTTTGATATAATAACCTCTAACCGCTTAAATCTGTTAAGCTTAACCCTGCTATGGAAATATGTACCCTGACCTCATCTGATTATCAAATTCTCCTGTCACCCTATTAGTATCCACCCCTAGAAAGTGTTGGCATTGAAAGTTTTGTTGTACAAAATTTCTGGCATTTTCTGATGAAACTCTTGGGTTTTCTCTCCTGTTGAGCAGAAAAATTGACTCTGAACCGATCTCAGTTAATGAACCATGATGCTGGAGAAGATGATGAGATATGTTTTGTCCACCTCAGTGTTTCCCTTGAATACCCCTATTAGTTTATGAGGAAGAAAGAGAAAAATTTTGCGTCTGCATATCAACTATAGTAAACTTAACCGTAATCTCACTGTAATCACTTTTCATTTCCGAGTATAAATGATTAAATTATTCTATCCTTGTGAACTCTGTATCAGACAACCTCATTTAATGTTCGAAGGACTGAAGAAGCAACCAAAAGAACTCCTGAGAAGGGAGATGACTAACTGAGAGCATGCAGTTCAAAGGTTACAAAAATCACATGGAGGCAATAATACTACAACTGATGAGCTCGGAGATTTATGGTGGCTGATGATCTCAAGGAAGGCTCAAAGATCACAACTTCATATGGAGGAGATGCTGCATGATGACTTGAAGATATATGTTGGATGATATTCTCAAAGAAACCTCAAAGATCATCCAAGACAAAAGATCAGTCATCAAAATTTCGCTGCTGAACGCACAAAGATTAATGACTTTGAAGAATCAAGAACTACGAGCTAGGAAGTCATAGTCATATGATAAAATGCTAGAATTCAAAACATTATTTCCGGGGTGACCTCCCTTAGGGGGAGATTGTTAGAAATACAATTATTCACATGAAGACTCGGTCACCCCTAATATCTGTTAGTATTAACTAGCTCGTAGGATTATTAGTAATATTAGTAATAGTTTAGTTATTAAAGTATTCGTGGAGTGGGTCGGGTCTTTACCCTCTGTCAGCTCACTCCACAGCCCACACAGGGCACCATATGTAATCCTATATAAAGCCCTTCCCACACAAGGGAAGGGTTGGACCTTTCACACATATTAATCTTACAACTTCACTTTCTCTCTCTAAGGTTCCCAACTCACTTTCTCTCTCTAAATCTCTTAATCTATTTGGCCAAGATCTAATCCATACGTGTGTTATATGTTTGTGAACATCATACACCATGCCTTGTGACAATTTTCTTCACATACAGTCACGCAAGTTTATCCATGCTGTCATTTTCCTTTATAGGAAGGAAATGTGCTGATTTAGTGAGACGGTCAACGATTACCCAAATCGTGTCATAACCGCTCGACGTCTTAGGCAAGTTGGTGATAAAATCCATAGTGATACGCTCCCATTTCCATTCTGGGATCTCAGGTTGAACAAGCAGACCAGATGGTCTCTGGTGTTCAGCCTTGACCTTCGAGCATGTTAAACACTTACTGACATACTCAGCTATATCGGCCTTCATGTTTGGCCACCAATACAACTTCTTCAAATCTAAGTACATCTTGTCAGATCCTGGATGGATGGAGTACTTGGATTTGTGGGATTCGTGCATGATCAAATCACGAATTCCTCTATATAACGGGATCCAACACCTGTCCCCATAACACAAAACTCCATCGGATCTTTTTACGAAGCCATTCTCACTTTCTGGCATTCCGTAATTTTTCTCACGCGATTGGTTTTCATCCTTGAGTGCCTCACCCTGAGCCTCAAGAATTTTCGCTGGAAGTGGCGAACTGATCGTCATGCCTAACGATCTGACTCTGAGGGGTTTGATCCGCTCTTTTCTACTAAGGGCGTCGGCAACTACATTTGCCTTGCCTGGGTGGTAACGGATCTCACAATCATAGTCGCTAAGCAATTCTAACCATCGGCGCTGTCTCATGTTCAGCTCCTTCTGGTTCAAGATATGCTGTAGACTCTTGTGGTCGGTAAATACCACGCACTTAGTACCATAAAGATAGTGCCTCCAAATTCTCAGTGCAAACACGACTGATCCTAACTCTAGGTCATGGGTTGTGTAGTTTTTCTCATGGGTTTTCAGCTGTCAAGAAGCGTATGCTATCACCTTCTCTCTCTGCATCAGCACAGCTCCCAAGCCCTTGTGCGATGCGTCACAATACACAACGAAATCTTCACTACCCTCGGGTAAAGCCAAAATAGGTGCATTACACTATCTTTCCTTAAGGAGTTGAAAAGCTTCTTCCTCCTTATCTCCCCAGTCGTATTTCACATTCTTTTATGTCAGTTTCGTCAATGGCTAAGCTATCTTAGAAAAACCCTCAATAAACCCTAGGTAATAACCGGCAAGTCCTAAAAATTGTCGTATTTCAGTAGGCTTTGTGGGCGTTGCCCAATCCTTTATTGCCTCAATCTTGGCAGGGTCCACGTGAATCCCTTGTCTATCTATTACGTGACCAAGAAACTGCACAGTTGATATCCAGAATTCGCACTTCGAAAACTTAGCGTATAACTCCTCCTTTTTCAATAATTCCAAAATTAGCTTGAGATGTTCCTCATGCTCTTTCTTATTCTTGGAATATATTAGGATATCATCAATGAATACTATCACGAATTTATCCAAATACGGCTTACACACCCGATTCATGAGGTCCATGAATACAGCTGGTGCGTTTGTCAAGCCGAAAGGCATAACTTGGAATTCGTAATGGCCATATCGGGTTCGAAATGCGGTCTTCGGGATATCCTCTTCCCGAAATTGAAGCTGGTGATAACCCGATCTCAGGTCTATCTTCGAATAAACAATGAACCTTGCAACTGATCAAATAAATCATCGATTCTTGGGAGTGGGTACCTATTCTTAATCGTTAGCTTATTCAGCTCCCGATAGTCAATACACATCCTGAAGGATCCGTCCTTCTTCTTAAAAAACAAGACAGGAGCTCCCCAAGGCGAAGAACTCGGTCTGATAAAACCTTTTCCGGACAGTTCAGCTAACTGATCAGACAATTCCTGTAACTCCGTAGGTGCTAACTGATAGGGTGCTCGCACTACAGGCGCGGCTCCTGGCATCAAATCGATTTGAAATTCGATTTTTCTGGCCGGTGGGAGTCCAGGTAGGTCTTCTAGAAAAACTTTCGGGAAATCCCTTATGATTGGCACATCTTCCAACCTTTTCTCTCCGGGCTCCTTTTCCTTCTTCTCAGTAACATGAGCTAGAAAAAGGTGGCATCCTCTGTCAATGTACTTCTGCACCTTCGTACATGAGATGATGCTCAATCTCGACGAACGCGCACGATCACTTCGATCTCCTTCTATTATCAGAACTTCTTTCCCATACGGTACTCTGACGATATTTTCATCACAGATGATGACGACATGATACTTTGATAGCTAATCCATCCCTATGATGACGTCAAAACTACCCAACTCTGCTGGCATAAGGTCAATGTTGAATGGGCGGTTAAATAAGTTTAGAGTGCAACCCCTTATAATGGTACCTACCCTTTCAAGGTTTCCGTTTGCTAATTCTACATCGAAGACATTATCTAAGGTGGTTGGGGCTATATCAATTAAAGGACTAAAAGTGGTCGACACAAAACTTCTATCTGCTCCCGTATCGAATAGTACTGAAGCATAGCGATTATTTAAAAGAAACGTACCCGTCACCACGTTCGGGTCGTCCTGGGCTTCCCTTCTGCCCACAACATAAACTCTTCCACGGGCTCATCCTCCATTGCCCTAATTTCCATTGTTGACGACTGCTACTTGGTTACCTGGTCCACCACCATTTCCTTGGTTCCGAGACTTGTTGCACTCATTCCGGTAATGACCCTTTTCACCGCACCCAAAGCAGGTGACTTCCGCCCTACAGTTATGGGGTGGTGCTGCTTGAGCGGTGGCCAGGGGTCTTGCCTTACAGTTCTTTGCCATGTGTCCTATTCTCTGACAGTTGTGACATTTCACTGTGCACTGTCCCTTGTGATGTAGCTTGCAACGGTTACAAAAAGGTTCGTTCTTGTCATATCCCTTCTTATCACTTAAACCAGCTGCATAAGCTTTGGCTACATTCTGCTTTTTGTTCTGAGAGCTGCTGTTACTACCCTTCAAGTGATCTTCCCACTTCCTTTTGTGGTCAGCACTCTTTTCTGGAACATCCTCCAGTTCCTGATCCATCAACTTGTTTGCTATCTCCATGGTCTCATGAAGATCTGCAGCTCTCGAGGTAGTCACATCACCTCTTATGGACTTCGATAAACCACCGATATACCTTTCAATCAATCTTGCCTCAGTCTGAACCATTTCAGGACATCGCAAAGCTAACTCCTGAAATCTCTGGTTGTAAGCAGCCATATTATTGTTTTGCACCTTCAGATTCCAAAACTCTATCTCCAACTTCTTGACCTCATTTCGTGGGCAATATTTCCTAATCACTAGTTCCTTAAAGTCTTCCCATGGCATGGCATAAGCAACATCCATGTTAGCAGATTTCATGTAGTTGTTCCACCAGGTCAGAGCGGCATCCATGAAAGTGAAAGATGCATACATGACCCTGTCTTCATCGTTACAACCACTGATGCGAAACACGGTTTCCAGCTTCTCAATCTATCTAGTCAAGCCAACGGCTCCCTCTGTTCCTCCAAATCCTCCAACCATGATCTTTCTGAACTCAGAGTAAGTACAACCACGGCTGTTGGTCACTGGCCTAGATGTTCCAGTGTTGGTGGTCAAATTGTTTGCAGCTGCGAAAGCGGCGGCCACACGATCAGCAACAAGCTGATCCAGAGTTGCTTGATTCACCACTGGTGTATTTGCCGCGACCCTGGTCGGGGCGGCGTTCCCAGCAACTTGGCCCTGTGCGGCTCTTGTCGGGGCGACATTCTCAGCAGTCCTTCCCCTTACTGACCTTGTTGGGGTGGGTGTGTTGGTGGTTTGTCCTCATGTGACTCTGGTTGACTTTCGTTTGGGTGCCATTTATCTGCATCACAAAAAGATGGCGATAAATGAGATTTTGCTTATGGTAGGAAAGAATCATATGAATATATGGGTAGTGCAAACAGAATGTAAGAATAAAGTCAACCACAGAGGAAAAACGAATAATCGGATAGAAAACTAAGCTTGTTATATATATCGAAAAGATAAAGGTTCAAAAAATTACAAGCTTGGTTAAGAGTTAGTTCTGGAATACTAAAGGAATACTAGTCATCCTAATGAATACATCATCAACTACAACTACTCTAAGCTCGGTCACTATCTAGGCGTAACTGATCAAATGCTAAAGTCAACCTTCCAATAGTAGTCTCCAACTGGCCTATACGATCTCTCAACTCCTGACTCTCTCTAATCACTACTACAATAGTGTACTCTATAGTCATAATCCTCTGCCACTGAGTACGGTCAACACCTCTTGCTCGTCTCAATATTCTCTGCATCCTGCTCTGGCCTCTGCCTAAGCCAATAGCCCTGAAATCCAAATTCCTAAGCTCTATACCATGCAACCTCTCCAAAGCATCCAATCTTGCTCTCAATCCAATCATCACCCTCCGATCAGAGTACATCTCCTCAAATAAAACACAAGCTGCCCTATCAACAGTCCCAATCCTCCTCTCCACATTCTGAATACGGTCGGACTGCTCCAACCTCCCGATCTGGTCTGAATGCACATCAAGTAAACTGGCCTGATTCGCCAGCTAAATCCACACCTGCTCCATGTCTGTGGGTTCCTCGAGCTCTACAAGTGAAGAAACCACTGGTGATGGAAGTGGAGTAGGCATCGGAGATGGAGGCATGAATGAAGGAGATGACGGTGTGTACTCTGGGCTAGCTGCACGTACACCCGTGCTAACATCATAAGCAATATCCATCCACCGACCCTCACTCACAACCTGAATCTGTGCATCCTTGGAACTCTGTCCAACCTCAAATATACCCTGAACATCTTCCATGATGCCCTTACCATCCCGCGGAATCAAAACCTGATCCAAATCCATAAGGGCATCTCTGTCCTTGTCATCATCTGCACAAATAGGAGTATGCTCAGTAGGTGCAGTCACAGCTGGATTAGGCTCATCCTGAACCTGCTCTGGATCCTCCACTGGATCCTCATCCTCCTCTGAATAAGTCTCAACCGATCTCCCAAGTCTCTGGCTAGGTGGGGAATGGTCTGGAGATGATATGGGTGACTGAGATGGTGATTCAGTAGGGGTACCCATGTAGCCATAGCGGGTCCTACTGAGAGATGAAGACAACATAGATGATAATTGGAGGCGACATCTACGGACTCGCCTATACGAAGCCCTACGTCTGATAGGTGGGGTATCCTGAACATGTTGGGTGAAAGTGTATAGCTGGGTTGGGGATGAGCGGTGTGCTGTGGTGTATCTGGGCAAGTATGGTGAGGTAGACACTGGAGTGGTGTGTACATGCTGAGCTGGAATGGGTGGCTGAGCAACAGCTCGGACAACCTCCATCAACGGGTCATCCGCAAATGGAACTGGCTGTCACATCGGAGAAGTGAGTCCAGCAGCAACTACCTCAAAATGTACACCTGATGAGGTACCGGTATGGAGAGACATAGTCTGTGACATATATGGTGCGACACGTGTAAGTATATAGAAAATACTTATATCATATATGCTTAATAGAATACTCAAATAGCATATCGTAACACTTAATCAAATAAAGCAAATAATGCTCAAATCATAGCAAGCTAAACTGGCAGGCATCTGGCGGTCATAAGGAAAAGTTTTTCATAAATCGATTATAGTTTAAGGTTTTTATAAACCTAGTTCTCTATAACCTGGCTCTGAATACGAATCTGTAACACCCCCAAAATCATAATATTGCGAAAGCATACACTTTGGGTGCTACTAAATCGATAAACACAACACAAGATATAGAGAACGGATTAAAATTCATTTTAAAATACATTACATGTTCAAAGTCATGTTGTCTTACATAAAATCCATTTCAAATGTAAATGTAGCCCATTAAACAAAGCATTCCAAATTTCAGAGTTAACGCAATACTAAAAACATTTCCAACAATTATTATAACCATCGCCATGCCATGCCTTCAGTAAACACACCTCAGTTTCCTGAGAAAAACATGCTAAAAGTCAGCTAACGCTGGTGAGTTCATAGGTTTAAAGTAAATAACACATATGGACCATAGCAATATCAGCAAACAATTCAACAATAACACACTATCCTACTATGCAAACACTAAGCCTCACCTAACCGAACTATGACATCGCAGCATGCCAAGCTGGCATTAGCTAGAAAGGGGTGCCCGTGAGTGTTAATCCCCAGACACTCGGCCTATTTTCATGTGGTATACGTTCGCCTTGGCTATGCCGAGCCAACCGAACGGGGGTGTCATCCCCAATAGATCTATTTATATCAAACGGCTTCCTAGAAAGGAATTAACGGTTGATGATAGTGGGCGCAATGGGATTCAGCTAAACTTAGGTTTCCGCATACAAGTGTGTATAAAAACAAAAATCCGTTTTTGGTCTATGAAAACAGTTTTGCATGTTTCTCACCCCAAAGCTTATAAAACAATTCGTATAAAAATATGGGGCTATAAACTCACCTTAAATACAACAGCAATCTGCTAATCAACAAAATAGTGCAACCGCGCCGACACGCAACCTAAATCAGTACGGTAAGTCTTAGCGAAATGTTCGTGTCTCTTATGTCTTTACTTTATTTGAAAAGTTTACGCGTGACCAGTGCTCGTGTATTTCTTGCTTGCTGTGCGGTAAAATATATTTCAAAATGATTTATCGTGTGTAACTCTTGGTGGTGGCTCATGGTGAAAGTGTACGGTGGGAACACGTGTGACGGAACATCCGTACTAGTATCCATCATTATATCTTGCAAATACTATATATATATATATATATATATATATATATATATATATATATATATATAAATTATATAATATATATATATATATATATATATGACTTTATATATATATATATATATATATATATATATATATATATATATATATATATTAGGTTAAGTTGAATAATTAAGTATTTAATTAATTAAGGATTATAATTAATTAAATAGGTTTTTGAGAAATTAATAAAATAATAGTGTTAGTGGAGGAATATTTTATTATAAATATAATTAATTATTTATAATACAATTTTAATTATAAGAAATTTAGAAACATTGTTAAGCATTTTAGAAAAATTTACATAACTCAAATATTTTTATCAAAATACTCTAAGTGTTAGAATTTTAGAAAATTTTGGGCATCACCCATTCGTTTATACAACGTTTCCATTTTTCTCATGTGATGCAATTTCTCAAATAACTCGTCTCGTTAACTATATGTGCAAAATGTGTTCGTAATATATATATTGGTCGTTTTAAGTATTTTTATCGTTATCGTCACGTTTAATTATTAACACTAGATTTTGACACAAAGTCAATATTTAGTTAAAAAGTCAAAAAAGTCCATATCTATAAGGATTTGGTCAAAATGTCATTTTTCATCCTTTTGGAGCCTAACGCGTCTCAAAACAAGTCCAAAATAATTTTTAGTTATATATATAGTATCGTTAAGTAATATTATCCATAGTGAGTCGGAAAATATTTCAAAAGTCATTTTTGTCACCCGACATATCTATTGGGCCGAATTCGTCAAATAAGCCCAATAGTTCATATTTAGTCCAAAACCATTTAGCCTTTTTGATTTACGATATATATATATCGTTAGTTTGCTAAAAATAATTTTAACTCGTTCGTAACCTCATTTGGTCAATAACAGTCAACTGTGACTAGTTGGGTTGGGCTTGGCCCAACTGTTCACCGAAAGTTCATAAGCCCAAAATCATTTATTTAATCCAAGGCCATTTTTAGTTAATTTATATATATCGTCGCGTTTCTAAAAATCATTTAACACGTTCGTTAAATCCGTTTGGTAAAAAAGTCAAAGTTGGTCATTATCATGTTGGGCTCGGCCCAACAGTCCAAGCATAGTATTTTTAGCCCAAAATTATATTCAGCCCATTTTTCCTTTTTAGTGAGTATTAGGTACGTAACGTACTTTATTTATATCCATTAAGCTCTTATAAATAAGCTATTAAGTCAAAAAGTCAAACATGACCAAAATATATTATGTTCGACCCATATTACATAATCCGACCCATTTTCACATTTTTATAAGCTAATCTCCATTAGTTATGGCTTATTCAATAAGCTATTCAAAATAGGCTTTTAAGCATTAATTTCCACAATTTCACCACTTGAGCCAAAATTTTATGTTTTTTAAAACCCCAATAGTTTTATAATTTTTATCATAGCCGATTTATACATATAGCCACAAAAGTGTATATATTGCCTTAATCTCGCGTAATTAATGTTAATCATATTTGTATCATCAAACTAGCACCATCTACATCAAGATTTACCACACAAGCAAGAAATACTATAATGTGTTCAAAGATCATATATATGTCAAGCACTATTCACCATATTACAAGCCCTAGCTTTTTCCATTTTAACAAAATATATACTTTTAACAATTTTTAACATCATTAGACATCAAATGTAAATGAATTTAACAAGATTTGAAAAGTTGTAATGAATCCTTATAAGGTTTTGATATTAACGTGAGGTAGAGGAGACCAAGAACAACCCAAACTTTACCAAATTTACCCAAACCACGTTCCAAATAACCCGAAACTCTTGAATGTGCACTCTAATTTACTTGAATTTCAAAGAAAATGTTTGGATCTTGGAGAATTAAGTTGAGCCGTGTGTTTGCATGAGAAAATGATCTAGGAAGTGTTGGTGAGGTTATATGGATAAGTTGGTTTTGTTTTGATGTCATTTAGAGTAAGATGTGTTATTATATATAAGATTTAATGTGTTACTGGTAAAATTTTGGAACCTAGTGGGGGAGTAACAACTAAGGCCGGGTATGGACAAGGATTTAGGGGAAGGAAAATATTTTTACCTCTCGTTGGTGTATTGTGTGTCGGTTTGAGCTTAAACGTGACCGTAAAGTCCCGGTTTGACCTTTTTGGACACGATTACGTAAAATAAAGTTTTTATCCACTTTTTTGTTAGAAATGTAATAAAATATTATTACTGACTCAAAAACATATTTATTTGACTGCTACCATGTGTACTGTGCTGTCGGTACGCGTGTGCGGTTGCTTTTTAGAAAAATGTGAGAAAGCTCTCAGTTAATTACGAGACTTGTCAGTAACTATCAGAAATAGGAAAATTTATGCTTACTGAAAAAAATAAACTTTTTCTGCAGGGACCGTAAGCTACAGTGTGCGGGACAGTTCCCAAAAATGCTCAAAAATATTTAGAAACATGCAAATGCGCATAGAAATTGTAACACCCCAACCCGACAAGGGCTAAAATGCTACATTATGGTGACAAATCAGAACGTACAACGCAAGTGGATGACTTATAAACATAAAAACTACAAAGGTATTCTAATGATAGCTACTCTATACAAAACAATTTCCAAAACTGAAATACAACTCCAAGCTTAAATCTAACTAAAGATAAATCAAAATCTAATCCAAAATCAAACGTGTATCGATCGTCAGGGTAGTCCACTAAGAGCTCCTACGCACTCTTCACTCAAACCCAGCTTCCAACCTAAAACCTGCCGCAGGAAAAGAAATGCGGCTGAGCGTAAAAAGCCCAGTGAACAGATATATATAACAACGAATAATCAAACATATATATGTAAAGAAAAAGGAAACACAAGCTCCTGCTGAAACAAATATCATCTGTCAAAAGAATGAGAGGTCAAGATCATCTGAAAAAATATCATAAGTCAAATAAAATGGAAAAATAAGATAATACGATTTAAATGGATCCAATGCATAAATATCATGAATAAAAATAGCTCTAAGAGTCAAATAATAATACGGCAATGAACGCGTCCAAACGAGCCACTCGAACGGACCAAAGATACCTAACAGATAGCCACGAACCTGTCTAAATGAGCCACTCGAATAGACCACATAATCACATATACATATCTCATCATATCATAAGTGTACGGGACACACAGCCAGTCACCAAACAAATCATATCACATATCATATCATATAAGCCTAGGATGCATCCATACGCCCCCCACAAAACAAATCATATATGTACCATGTACTGGACAAGTATACGCATATATCAAAATGGCCAAGTGATCACATATCATCTCAAATCAAATGGGGATGCCGTGGATCAATCACACCTCCACAGAAAGTATCATCCCATCGGTGCCTTAATGACATGGCCATGGTACCTCCATGGCTAGTTAGCTTGGGCGACAAACAGAACAAGGCATATCATATCATAGAATCATATCAAAGGGAATCATAGCAATGGAGCATACCAACTGTATCATAACAAAGGATCATATAACTGAGATCATATTAATGCTCATATCAAAAGGGATCATATCCAACGAATCGAGGTCAAAGATCAAAGTCATGAGAAGAAACACCCTTACTGAGAAAGGGTAGAATATCTGTACCTTATACAAATAGACAAACGGATAAAAGGTGGATCACACAGAAACGGAAGGTCACTCCTTCTTCACCGAACCTATACAATTTAATAATCACATATTACTTATAAGCTCATTTTAATCAGATTTCATAATTTAGGTTTCTTTTTATTTTTAGAAACTTTCCATTTTTAGTAACTTTCCATATTTAGTAACTTTCCGGATTAAGTAACTTTTAATACGACTTCCCAATTTAGTAAAATTTGGTTTAGGGTTCGGGATTATCAAGTAGGTTAAACGTACTCACACACAAGTCAATACGTCATCAACAAGACACACCCGATATAATAGAACATACATTAGGCACCAAACACCAAAAGAACACATTTACACATATGAAAAACATGCATACCATTTAACTGATTTTATCACTGAATTAAGCCCACTAAATGAATTTCAAAAACATAGCAGAAACATAAACTAAAATTCAAAAAAATTCTCATAGAAGCCCATATGTCTTAGGTGTCTACTGTAATTTTTACAGATTTTATTATCAAGTGTACACCCCTTTTTAAAATCGTTTAAGCTAACATATTCAGATTCGGATCTGCAGATACACTTCAAAAGTATGCAATTAAAAACCTAACCACATTACTTCAGAAAATTCTACAAAAATTCCAGGAGAGAGAACATATAATAAATATGATTTCTGTAAATTTGTGGCCTCTAGTTTGCTATGGGTTGAAAATGAAAAATCCCAAACCACAACTGAAATCAGATTCTGTCGGAACAGTTTTGTTATATCAACATAATAAATTCAGAAATACAATCAAATCAACCTCAAATCCCTTCAAACCAGTTGGAATACTTTTCTAGAACCCTAAACTGAGTTTACAAGCGAAAATCCAGAATTAAACATTAATTAAAGTCATTGTATGATGAATCCAAATTCGACTGTTAAAACTGTCCTGGTTAAACATTAATTAAAGTCATTGTATGATGAATCCAAATTCAAGATTGTACTTTTTATGATTTCATGTGGCGTCAATATGTATAGTTCGTATTACAATTATTGTGACAAATCAAATAGCATAGAGGCACGAGATTTATGATCATATAACATATTGTAACTTCTGATTTTATGGGTGTCGAGTGGATAACAAAACAAGAGAGAATGATGTACCTTGAAGCAGATTTAACGAGGCAAAGGAATAAGAAACAAGACCCACGAATTCAATAACAAATAACCCAAGAATCACACGATCAAAACTACCTTCCAACCTTCTTCTTCCTTGATTTCTTGAGGGCTAAACGAAAATGATGGTGGCTGCTAGGGTTTTCTTGTGTCGAATTGAATGAAAAGGGGGGAAAAGAAAAAGGCCGGACTTTTGGGATGGAAAAAGGGAGCGTGACTTTAATCTTGGAAATGATTGTAATTGTAATTTGATTGAGTAATTTATGGACTAATTTTGAAGATCCTTATCTCCATTTAATTTGTACAAATCTTGTATACATTTATCCATATGGGGCGTATTGTAAAACCCGAAAATCTAAAACGTATTAAAAGACCAAAATGCCCTCATAATTTAAAACTTAATTAAAGTTCATTAACTAATAAATAAATTTCAAAACCTTTGTAACTCAACCGTATATGACATAAATTATTTTCGAGGCATCAAATAATAATTGTACAAGCTACCAATAATGTATAAAACACATTACAAGTCCAAATGAACCGAAAATCTCATATTAGTTATGTTATTTAATTTGTAAAACTAGTAAAGAAAGGATGCTACAAATTAAAAAGGGAATTATAGAAATTAAGTTGTGTTGATTTGGGTCTTGTATTTGGGCCGATCCACCCTCCTTTCCCCCTCCTAAAGGTCGGCCAAACCTCCTACAAGATAGCCTATATCTTTTGTTTCCTTCACACACAAAATACCGATCTATATTTGCTCCATTAAACCCTAAAAACTCTACATTCTGCCGCCCCATTCTGCTGCTGTGTCGACACCAAGAAAACCTCAAAAAGTCTTCATCTTGATCTCATTCTAAGGTATATACATAATCCTATATCAATACACATTTGTACGAATCAAAAACTAATCAAAAAGATGTGTTTTTAACTTTGGTGGGCTGCTGTCGATCGATCCAAAGAAGAGGAAGGGATAAAAAGTTTTCGTGTGGTCTTTGATCTCTTGTTATCGTGTTCTTCGTGGTCTACGAGGGTATTGTATCTTTTTCTCGATCCTTGTTCTCATTTACATGTTCTATACGAATCATGGATGATTATAATGTCACATAAAATCATAAAACCTATAAAACCCTAAAAACTTGTGTATATGGATCGACTAGTTTGATCTTGGTGTATAATTCGATTTGAATATGTAACAAACTGATAAGAATTGACCTTAATGTGTTTTGAACTCACCCAAAATCGTTTGGTGTAAAGAACTAATGAACGGGATTGAAGAAAACCCTAGTTATACATGTTATACTAAAAACTGCTACTGACCTGGAATTGTACTCGACTTTAATCGGTTTGTGAATTAATGATATGAACGTATATTTCGATATTTCTGGAGTCTAGATTGTAGTTTAATGAAATAGCTACCTGGAGAAATTTAGTTTGTAATTTTTAGAGGCTTGTAAGGCTACTTTTCGATTTTTAGAAAATTATGTGTCTGGTCGTATTTGTAAGTCTGGAAAATCAGTCCGGGTTTTTGAATTTTAATTTCCAAACCGTGTCGAATTAGAAAGAGCCCTTTGAACTGAGTAACCTTTGGGATGTCCATTAGTAACTGTAATTTTTTTAAATTTTTTTGAATTTTTCTGAAGGGGTAATCAAGTGAAACTTGTCGGGTGTTCCATCAGATACGATTTTAGAACAAGTTGTAAAAGTGGATTTTTATTTCGTACTTAAACTAACTAATAAAATCTGGAAAAATTGGTAAAATACTAGGGACATTGAGGAAGCTCTGTGAATTTTTGTAGATTTTATTTCGGATTTTTACTATGATTTTCAAATTACTTAATACGGGTCCAGAAATGCCTAAAAACCTGAAAAAGTGTATAATGATATTAAAAAAAAGGTTAAGTGTTAATATTCAAACATTAAAGGGTCTTTGTTGTTATTTTGACAATACTAAATGACTTAACTTGTAGGAACCTGTAACTTTACAATAATTACACCTCATACCCTAACTTTATGATAATTGCACAATTGGTCCTTAAACTTATCCTTAAATACTTAATAACCCTTAAATGTATAACACTACCATAATAACCTTATGAACCTTGAACTACTAAAATGGATAGGCAAGCTAAGCATGAAGTTATAAGGAACCGTTTGTAATTCTATTCTTCTACTCCTTTAGGTTCGAGGAGGAACTGATTTGGCTTTCTGTCAGTGATTGCTTTTGTTTTAGCTTGCTAATAAAGGTACAGATATTCTGCCCTCATTGTATAGGGTGCCTTCGTCTCACTTTCCTGATTTCTGACTCTTGGTTATGTTCTTATTTGTGAATCCTGTTTGTTCTTATATGATATTGTGAATCTTAATTGATTCCTTGTTTGAACCTTTGTTTTGATAAATTGTTTGAAACTCTTGTCCTGATTTTGTGTTGAAACTCTTGTCTTGATTCTTTGATTTGAACTTTGCTTAGGTTACTTTGTTCTGGACCTTGTCATGAACCCTGTTATGTTATTTTGATACTTGGACCAACCTATTCATCACTTGGTAATCTGGATAGTTGTGACTCTAGGCTACATTGAAGGTTCATTAGATTTTATAACTGAATGTACAAAACTCTTTTAAATTACATGTGACTTATCTTATGAAAACCGCTTTTTGAGATCATTTTTTTAAAGACCATTTTAAAGGATTTCTTTTGAAACTATGATATGAGCTTTTAAATAAAAACCTTTGTTATGAACCTTGAATAAATTGTTATGAACCTTCTGATTTTGATACTTGCTCTCCTAATGTTTGATCCCCTAATATTTGATCTCCAGATATGTGACCTTCTGATATTTGATATTGACCTCTAGTATTTGAACCCTGATGTTTGACCTCCTGATTATGAACCCTGTATTTGTCTCCTGTCTTGATTCTTGATGTGAACCTTGATATGATCCTGATATGTGTCTAATGTGAACCTTATGTAAACCCTGAGACCTGAACCCTGTGATTTGACACCTTAGACTTGATACATGACCCTGACCCACAGTTTGAGACTACGAGCCATCTACTAGGCATGAGGGTTTCATGTCCCTGTCATTGATGCACCGATGGCTTGACTTTAGGGCAAGGAAGTGATGTCTTGCCCCGTCCCCGGACTCTTGTTTCTGATTTATTATGTAGCGGAAGACCTTGTGGCCTGCGGGGGCGTATGGATGCATCCTAGTCGTGTCTTGATTTGCTTGTACTTGTATATCTTGGTGACTGATGGTGTGTGCGATACACGTCTTTCACACCCTTGGGAGCTCATGACTCCAACCCTGGAGGTATCCCCTCATTTCTTGGTACGAGGTCACCCCTCCGTACACCTTGGTATCCTGATATTGATCTGGTTCGATATGTGATTTGGTTCGGGCTCGTAGAGGATTTCTGTCACCCTACACCTTAACCTTTATTGCCATTACTTGTTCCATATGTGCTATAATTTGATATATGACTTGCCATGTGATCTGATCTGATTAGACCTGGACTTGTGGAAGATTTTAATTTGGTTATCTTGAGATTTGACTTGACATGGTTTGACCTGGATTTCTGGTTTGTTTACTTTGATTCTTGACTTGGCGTTTTGGACGTGATACTGGACTAGACTTGGTATGACTTGGGATGTGATGGGTTATTTGTTTACTTTGACTTTGATATCTGTTTCATGATTCTTGATATTTCTATATAACTTTTGTATATCCCTTCCTGACTCATGTCATCCTGGTATTGTATTTTTCATTTCTCTATACGTTATTACTGCTTTGTTTCGTTATATCTGTTCACTGGGCTTTTTAAGCTCAGCCGCACGTTTTCTTTTCGTGTGCGGCAGGTTTTTAAGCTAGGAAGCTGGGTTTGGCTTTGGGATGAGAGCAACTTGTGTGAAGTTTAGACCTTGTCATTCTAGTGTGACCATTTGGATATTATTTCTGTTATGCCATTGTTTGGGCATTTTGGATTCTATTTTATACTTCGTTATTTCTGTCTTGCACTTGATATAAGTCGTGTTGACTTATTTTCCTTTGGATTCTAATGTAAAGGCTTCCGCTATTTTATTTCTTGAATGCTTGTATCTGATATGAAACCATGTATTTGTGACATCTTTACCCTTGTCGGGTTGGGGTGTTACAATTTATGGTATCAAAGCCAGGTTTCCGAAACCCTTAGGCTTAGGCCATGTGACCTGTGAGGATTGGGTAGACATTAGGTTTCCGTTCGCGCACTCTCCTTTCCTGTTTTGCTCTGTCATATATTCTTGATCTGCTCTGTCATATTCTACCTGAGTTGCTAATCTTTTTGTGATCGTTCAAATGGTGAATAGCGCTTTACTCAATACACTAATGGGGATGATGGCCCTGATTTTGAGGCTATGATAGCCGCTGCTGTGGCTGCTGCTATTCCTCGAGTGGTGACTGAAGTCACCAATAATATCATGAATGGGGCAAGTTCTTCTGGTGGTGGTGGTGGCGGTGCTCCACCCACTACTCCACCCACTGCTCCACCCGCTGCTTCCCCAGCTGGTATCCACGTGTGGATCGAGAGGTTCAACAAGCTTAAGCCTCTCTCTTTCAGGTCCGCTGCTACTCCCCATGAAGCGGAGGACTGGATCACACACATCGAGAAGTTGTTTCGTGTTCTGGGATGTGCTGACGAGTTTAAAACTCGGTTGGCCACATTCAAATTTGAAGGTGATGCCCAAAATTGGTGGACTGCTCTTATTCAGGCGAAAGGGGATGATTTTGCTGAGACTTGTTCGTGGGCGGATTTCATCGAGGTGTTTTATAGACAGTATATTCCTATGTCGGAGCAGCTAAGGTATGAAAGGGAATACGGGTCGATTCGTCAGGGTGATCAAGAGTCGTCAGGAGAGTTTATGCAACGGTTTCTGCGTCTGGCCAGTTTCGTTGGACCAGAGGTCACTGGTGATGCTATGCGGCAGGCTCGTCATTTCAAATGGGCTTTAAAGAGGTGGGTGTTAGACCGGATTGTTAACACTCCGTTTGAGGATGTGGCTGGAGTTCAGGACGCCGCGCGTAACATCGAGTTGTTACATGCGGACATGGATTCTAATAAGCGGGATAGGGACGGTAATCGAGTACATTCCAGGGGACAGAGTCAGCTGGACCAGAGTAGGGACCAGAATTTCGAGCGGAAGGGGCAATCTAGTAGGGGTTTGGAATCACGAGATCGGGCGGACCGTGGTCATGATCAGCGAGGTCGGGATTCAAGGTCAGCTTCTAGGCAGGATGGCGAACGTCGGGGACGCAGCGACAGTCAGGGGTCAGCTAGTGTCCTCAGTGTGGGAAGAATCATACGGGATTCTGTCGTACAACTTCGGGTGCTTGTTTTGAATGTGGTTCTAGGGAACATAGGTTGAAAGATTGTCCTTCGAAAGCTCAGCAGGGATCAGTTAGTTGTCCTCAATGTGGGAAGAACCATACGGGATTTTGTCGTACGACTTCGGGCGCTTGTTTTGAATGTGGCTCTAAGGAGCATAAGTTGAAGGACTGTCCTAGGCGAAATCCGGAACCACTTGAGAAATATCTTGGTCCTCCTTCTCCTATTCCTAGTACCGGTCGTGTCTTTATGCTTTCTGGCGACCGGACTGATCGCGCGTCTGGTATGTCCTTGTTTGTTTTCCGTTCTCTTTCATTTCTGATTCCTTGCAAATTTTGAGGACGAAATTTTTCTGTTAGAGGGGAAGAGTTGTAAAACCCGAAAATCTAAAACGTATTAAAAGACCAAAATGCCCTCATAATTTAAAACTAAATTAAAGTTCATGTAACTAATAAATAAATTTCAAAACCTTTGTAACTCAACCGTATATGACATAAATTATTTTCGAGGCATCAAATAATAATTGTACAAGCTACCAATAATGTATAAAACACATTACAAGTCCAAATGAACCGAAAATCTCATATTAGTTATGTTATTTAATTTGTAAAACTAGTAAAGAAAGGATGCTACAAATTAAAAAGGGAATTATAGAAAATTAAGTTGTGTTGATTTGGGTCTTGTATTTGGGCCGATCCACCCTCCTTTCCCCCTCCTAAAGGTCGGCCAAACCTCCTACAAGATAGCCTATATCTTTTGTTTCCTTCACACACAAAATACCGATCTATATTTGCTCCATTAAACCCTAAAAACTCTACATTCTACCGCCCCATTCTGCTGCTGTGTCGACAGCAAGAAAACCTCAAAAAGTCTTCATCTTGATCTCATTCTAAGGTATATACATAATCCTATATCAATACACATTTGTACGAATCAAAAACTAATCAAAAAGATGTGTTTTTGGCTTTGGTGGGCTGCTGTCGATCGATCCAAAGAAGAGGAAGGGATAAAAAGTTTTCGTGTGGTCTTTGATCTCTTGTTATCGTGTTCTTCGTGGTCTACGAGGGTATTGTATCTTTTTGCTCGATCCTTGTTCTCATTTACATGTTCTATACGAATCATGGATGATTATAATGTCACATAAAATCATAAAACCTATAAAACCCTAAAAACTTGTGTATATGGATCGACTAGTTTGATCTTGGTGTATAATTCGATTTGAATATGTAACAAACTGATAAGAATTGACCTTAATGTGTTTTGAACTCACCCAAAATCGTTTGGTGTAAAGAACTAATGAACGGGATTGAAGAAAACCCTAGTTATACATGTTATACTAAAAACTGCTACTGACCTGGAATTGTACTCGACTTTAATCGGCTGTGAATTAATGATATGAACGTATATTTCGATGTTTCTGGAGTCTAGATTGTAGTTTAATGAAATAGCTACCTGGAGAAATTTAGTTTGTAATTTTTAGAGGCTTGTAAGGCTACTTTTCGATTTTTAGAAAATTATGTGTCTGGTCGTATTTGTAAGTCTGGAAAATCATGTCCGGGTTTTTGAATTTTAATTTCCAAAACCCTGTCGAATTAGAAAGAGCCCTTTGAACTGAGTAACCTTTGGGATGTCCATTAGTAACTGTAATTTTTGTAGATTTTTTTGAATTTTTATGAAGGGGTAATCAAGTGAACACTTGTCGGGTGTTCCATCAGATACGATTTTAGAACAAGTTGTAAAAGTGGATTTTTATTTCGTACTTACACTAACTAATAAAATCTGGAAAAATTTGGTAAAATACTAGGGACATTGAGGAAGCTCTGTGAATTTTTGTAGATTTTATTTCGGAATTTTACTATGATTTTCAAATTACTTAATACGGGTCCAGAAATGCCTAAAAACCTGAAAAAGTGTATAATGATATTTAAAAAAAGGTTAAGTGTTAATATTCAAACATTAAAGGGTCTTTGTTGTTATTTTGACAATACTAAATGACTTAACTTGTAGGAACCTGTAACTTTACAATAATTACACCTCATACCCTAACTTTATGATAATTACACAATTGGTCCTTAAACTTATCCTTAAATACTTAATAACCCTTAAATGTATAACACTACCATAATAACCTTATGAACCTTGAACTACTAAAATGGATAGGCAAGCTAAGCATGAAGTTATAAGGAACCGTTTGTAATTCTATTCTTCTACTCCTTTAGGTTCGAGGAGGAACTGATTTGGCTTTCTGTCAGTGATTGCTTTTGTTTTAGCTTGCTAATAAAGGTACAGATATTCTGCCCTCATTGTATAGGGTGCCTTCGTCTCACTTTCCTTATTTCTGACTCTTGGTTATGTTCTTATTTGTGAATCCTGTTTGTTCTTATATGATATTGTGAATCTTAATTGATTCCTTGTTTGAACCTTTGTTTTGATAAATTGTTTGAAACTCTTGTCCTGATTTTGTGTTGAAACTCTTGTCTTGATTCTTTGATTTGAACTTTGCTTAGGTTACTTTGTTCTGGACCTTGTCATGAACCCTGTTATGTTATTTTGATACTTGGACCAACCTATTCATCACTTGGTAATCTGGATAGTTGTGACTCTAGGCTACATTGAAGGTTCATTAGATTTTATAACTGAATGTACAAAACTCTTTTAAATTACATGTGACTTATCTTATGAAAACCGCTTTTTGAGATCATTTTTATAAAGACCATTTTAAAGGATTTCTTTTGAAACTATGATATGAGCTTTTAAATAAAAACCTTTGTTATGAACCTTGAATAAATTGTTATGAACCTTCTGATTTTGATACTTGCTCTCCTAATGTTTGATCCCCTGATATTTGATCTCCAGATATGTGACCTTCTGATATTTGATATTGACCTCTAGTATTTGAACCCTGATGTTTGACCTCCTGATTATGAACCCTGTATTTGTCTCCTGTCTTGATTCTTGATGTGAACCTTGATATGATCCTGATATGTGTCTAATGTGAACCTTATGTAAACCCTGAGACCTGAACCCTGTGATTTGACACCTTAGACTTGATACATGACCCTGACCCACAGTTTGAGACTACGAGCCATCTACTAGGCATGAGGGTTTCATGTCCCTGTCATTGATGCACCGATGGCTTGACTTTAGGGCAAGGAAGTGATGTCTTGCCCCGTCCCCGGACTCTTGTTTCTGATTTATTATGTAGCGGAAGACCTTGTGGCCTGCGGGGGCGTATGGATGCATCCTAGTCGTGTCTTGATTTGCTTGTACTTGTATATCTTGGTGACTGATGGTGTGTGCGATACACGTCTTTCACACCCTTGGGAGCTCATGACTCCAACCCTGGAGGTATCCCCTCATTTCTTGGTACGAGGTCACCCCTCCGTACACCTTGGTATCCTGATATGTGATCTGGTTCGATATGTGATTTGGTTCGGGCTCGTAGAGGATTTCTGTCACCCTACACCTTAACCTTTATTGCCATTACTTGTTCCATATGTGCTATAATTTGATATATGACTTGCCATGTGATCTGATCTGATTAGACCTGGACTTGTGGAAGATTTTAATTTGGTTATCTTGAGATTTGACTTGACATGGTTTGACCTGGATTTCTGGTTTGTTTACTTTGATTCTTGACTTGGCGTTTTGGACGTGATACTGGACTAGACTTGGTATGACTTGGGATGTGATGGGTTATTTGTTTACTTTGACTTTGATATCTGTTTCATGATTCTTGATATTTCTATATAACTTTTGTATATCCCTTCCTGACTCATGTCATCCTGGTATTGTATTTTTCATTTCTCTATACGTTATTACTGCTTTGTTTTCGTTATATCTGTTCACTTGGCTTTTTAAGCTCAGCCGCACGTTTTCTCTTCGTGTGCGGCAGGTTTTTAAGCTAGGAAGCTGGGTTTGGCTTTGGGATGAGAGCAACTTGTGTGAAGTTTAGACCTTGTCATTCTAGTGTGACCATTTGGATATTATTTCTGTTATGCCATTGTTTGGGCATTTTGGATTCTATTTTATACTTCGTTATTTCTGTCTTGCACTTGATATAAGTCGTGTTGACTTATTTTCCTTTGGATTCTAATGTAAAAGGCTTCCGCTATTTTATTTCTTGAATGCTTGTATCTGATATGAAACCATGTATTTGTGACATCTTTACATTTATCCATATGGGGTGTTACATTTATCCATATGGGGCGTATACTATTAGAAAGACTAGGAAGATTTTATATATTTATATATATATTTTTTGTAATTTGTAACAAGTATTATTATCATGCATGACTTAGGTTAGTTTATATTAAGTGTATTTATATTCATAACATATAGTTTTAGGTGTTTAATTAAAATGTGAAATTTAATTATAAGGTAATATTTTTAAATGACATATAGCTAAATTTTTATACTTAGGTTAAAATGTATAATGTTCTCGTATAATTATTTGCATGTTCTTATAAATTCAAAAATTAGAGGGGCAAAATGGGAATTTCAAATGAATGGAAAATTTAGGGTTTTACAACTCTTCCCCTCTAAAAGAAAAATTTCGTCCTAGAAATTGGAGTAGAGAGATCGGATGGAAATGTATCGAATCACAGAAGATGTGTGGCTGATATATACGTATAATTCTTCAATTTCTCATGATCCGATCCTAATGCTCCAAGATAGCCTCAGGCTTTTCAATAACAGACAAATCATAACACATCTCGATCGAACAAATGCGGAACATATACATGACAGATGATATTTGTAATTTCACTAAGAGATACATGAAACACATGTAAACATGAGGCAAATACGGAGGTAGTAAATAATGATAAAACTTCATCAACTCTATCGAGATTCTGAGTGAACTGAGGAACTGGCTAATAATCAGAGAAGCACATATTGAAATTACCAAACGTCTCAAGAGTTTCATATAGAGGTGGGTAACATATTCGTATCGACGATTAGCTAAGCACATATCAGAATATCAAAATGTATCGGAAGTCTAATGGAATAGGTAGAATAATCGCACGGGTTAGAATAAATCAAAGGTCTAACTTGTCGTGGACTAAATCTTACTTATACGCCCGAACGCCAAACTTTTCTGTACAAAAACAACAAAAGGAACACACAAATTCCCGGTCTCATATTTCAAAATTTCTCTTCCTCAATGATGACTAGTCCATTAGTCATTGAATTAACTCAGGTCCTTCAATAAACAGCTCCCTGACCTAATTTAACCAAAAGGTGTCCTTCATCTCTGTCAGAATTCCTGCTCAACACATCTTCTAAGCTCGAATAGTTGTTCTGCTTATCCATCGGTCTAGAGGCGCAAAGCATTACTAACTCGAGTTTGGTCCCTCAAGCCTTCAGTAGCTCTTCCTAGGAATGTGATGTTGAAACGCGAATATCTGACACGATCACTGCAGGTGCACCATGTAGTTTTGAATAATCTTCTGCCGAAAGAAATCACTGCCAATCTTCCAAGTGAGCCGACCCAGTCAAACCGTCCTCTACCACTCAAGTCATGTTGTCGTTTCCAAATGTGCGCGAAAATCCCGTTACAAAGTCCGTGAATATTAAATCCCACTTCCACCTAAGAACATCGAAACTAAGGAAGACCACTTGTACGCTGAGGCTGAATCTTAACCTGTTGACATGCTAAACACTTCGCCACCAATGCAGTCATAACCATCTTCATACCATTGCATCGAAATTTCCTGCTTCAAGACTCTATACATATTAGTACAACTAAGATGAATAGAGTAGATAGATCCGTGTGCTTTAGTCAAAACCGCTTCCTTCAAGTCTTCTAACATAGATCAGATTCCACCGCCTTGCTCCTGAGCTTCTTCATGCCCATTACCAATCTCTCCCAAGTCATGCGTCGGATAATTCACTTCCTACGGTTCTAGCTGTATTAATGCATAATCAATAATCTTCCCGTGTTGCATAAGGACAATAGCTAAGTCCCCTTCTTGAGTTGAAACAATTCTCTTTTCAGCTTCTCAAAATTCTCATCTCAATCCAAAATTTACTCTTCGAGAATATAACATATAGCTTCTTCTGACGTAGAAACCTTAACACAGAATACGAAGATGATTTCCATGTTTCTCTTTCGTCTCTGAATATACCAATATGTCATACTATGACAAATTGTCCAAGTGTTCATGAAAGACACGATTCATCAAGTTCATAGGAACAGTCGGAGTAGTAGCCAATACGATTGGCATTACAATAATCATAGAGATCAAAACGAATACGGAAAGCAATTCTAGGAACATCTCGCTCCTTTAAACGTAATTGAAAAATAATCAGATCTAAAATTCATCATTGGGAAAACTTCACACTCTGGAGTTGATTAAATCAAATCGTCGATTCGAGGTAACGGATAACGGTTCTAACCACAATATTATTCAGCTTCCCGAGATCACTACACAACTTCATGCTATCATCATCCTTTTTCATGAATACAACTTGGGTACACCACGGTTACACACGCAAACAGATAAAACCACTTTCTAAAAGCTGGTCCTTCAATTCTTTCCATTCAACCGATGTCACAAGATACGGAGTTTCAGAATTAGGAGAAACATTGCTCTTATACGGATAGAGTTTCTGAATCAACCAACTTACTGATCTCAGGCACTTCTCAAGACATCCTATGATCCCAATAATTTCAAGTTATATGATGTAACTATTGTCACGTTGGCCAGGCGTCATAATACTTGCATCATATACACATGCATTTATTGCAATAACGGTTTACCTCGAGTCGTGACTAAACAAACTTCATAACCAGATCAAAACAAGATTACGCACTCAGATGGAAATCTTCATAACCAGATCAAAACTCAAAACAACATTACGAAAATTTCAAACAACCGAATAACTCTCGAGTCAGGTTTCATCAAACGAAATATCTTCACAACCGCGACAGATTAACGTACGAATTTTTAAAAGAGATGTGATTATAATTATCTACCAGGTTGGGAACCATGGTACAGAGTTCGAGTTTCTCAAATCGCCAAAGATTACAAATCTAATATGACTGTTGTTAGCATCTCGATGCTTAGTCAACAAATCCATATTCAAAATAACATCGAATTAAACATTCCCAAAGGAAATAGATTAGAAGAACAAACTTATCTTCCAATACCTTCAAAACATACTGGATAATTCCGATACTCGTGACGGATAATCACAAGTTCTTTCATATGAATAGAAATGAGTAAAGCATGTTGGGAATTAAATATTCTGAAGTTAGAGTATAGGAAAATACTTTAAGAAGAAGATACTGCTGGTTCATGATCAAGGTACTGCTAGTACATCAAGGTACTGCTAGAACAAGAAGGTACTGCTAGTTCAAGTAGAAGGTACTGCTAGTAGAGAATGGTACTGCTGATCAGTGAGTCATAGAGCTGCTACAAGGATAAGATCGAAGAAGATATTATTTGTATGAGTCACTCTTATGCAAAAATAATATCTAGATATATTCTCAGTCAACAAGTTGATGCATGTGCTTGCATTAATTCATTTGAACAACTTGAGAGATAAACTTCCATACGCTAGCTCGACTTGATCTTTTGTAAGACAAGTGTTGATTAGACTTAAAGTAATATTGTAAGAGATCTCTTGGACTATAAAAGAGATCTTAGATTAGTGATTATGTACGTGCACAATTACAAACATATATCTGTTAAGACATAGAACAAACAAAAACATATATCACAAATCTAGAAACATAAGATTCAAGGTCTTTGTAACCCTAGTGATAAATTCAAGATCACTCGTATTATTTTTGAATAATATTGAATCTTTTAGTGATAAACTTTCTTTGTTCATTGTTAAGTAACAAACATAATTCTTCCATTTCCATAACATACATAACCTTCTAAGTGTGATTAAGTAAATTCCGCGTACTTAATCATATAAACTCAATATATCATTACACACAAAGTATACAAGGTTTAACCACCTTAACCGTGTGTCGAATTCCTCTCAGTTGGTATCAGAGCTCAGGTTGATATAATTGAATTAGAAGAAACAGAAATGGATGCACATGATGCTCAAACAAATGTTGCTGCAAAGTTGCCCATGATCAAACCAAATGAGTTTGAGTTATGGAGGATGAGAATTGAGCAATATTTCATGGTCCAAGATTACACCCTTTGGGATATCATTATATATGGTGATTCTTTTTCACCAAGCTATTCAGATGTTGTCCTAGAAGGTAAAACAATTAGGAAAAGAAATACTGGACCAGTGTCAAATGAAGAGAAGATACTGAAGAGAAATGATCAGAAAGCAAGAAATTTGTTGCTTATGACCATTCCTAGTGAACAGATGTTATCTTTTAACAAGTATCTTGATGCAAAAACTCTTTTGAAGAGATTTGTGCATATTTTGGTGGTAATGAAACTACCAAAAAGACACAGAAGACACTACTAAAGCAACAATTTGAAAACTTTACTGCTTTTAGTAATGAGTCTCTTGATAAGCTATTCTCAAGGTTACACAAGCTTGTCAGTCAGTTGGCTGTGTTAGGTGTTGAGACAGAGAAGGAAGATCTCAACATGAAGTTTTTGAGAAGTCTACCTGATGAGTTCCATACTCATGTTATTGTCTGGATGAACAAACCAGACATTGAAACAATGAAGCTCAATGATTTGTACAACAACTTCAAAATTGTTGAACAAAGTCTTAAAAAGTCTGGAATTTATGGTACTAGTTCTGGGAATGTGGCACTTTTGTCATCTCCTAGTATTGGTAAGTCTGAAGAGGTAGAAGAAGTTGAAGGTGTTTCTAATGCTACTTTTGGTGGTCCTTCTACTAGTTCACAAAAGACTGTTGCAGGACTTGGTGATCCAGCATTCTATGTATTCATGTCTAGTCAATCTAGTGGTTCTCCTCTAAATCATGAAGACCTTGAGCAGGTTGATGGTGATGATTTAGAAGAGATGGACATCAAATGGTAGGTTGCTTTGCTCAGCATGAGGGCCAAGAAGCATTGGCAGAGAACTGGGAAGCAAATTACCATAAATGGTAATGACACTGCTGGGTTTGACAAGAAGAAAGTGGAGTGTTTCAATTGTCATAGGTTAGGACACTTTGCTAAGGAGTGTAGAAGCCCAAGGAAGCAAGAAAATAGAAACACATGGTATAAGCAAGATAGGAGAAAGGAAGTTACTGTTGAAGAGCCAAAGGCTATGTTGGCTATTGATGGTATTGGTTATGATTGGAGCTCTATGGCTATTGAAGAGGAAGCACCACCAAATGCTGCTCTTGTGGCCAATGAATTTGCTCTAATGGCCTTTTCTGATTCAGAGGTAAATTCTATTCAAAATTGTACTGAATCATGTCCTAATCTTAAAGCTTATGAAGACCTTAGTAAGAGATTTGATGCTCATAGAGAAGAGCTAATTGATGCTCTTTTTAATTTAGCTAATCACAAAAGAGGTCTAGGTGTTGTAGAAAAACAAGTCTTACATTTTAAAAGTAATGAATCTAATTTTACTAATGACATCAATATACTAAAAAATGACATTAAGATCAGAGATGAGTGTATTGTTGAGTTGAATGATTCATTAGCTAAATACAAAAATGAAAGAGAAAATGTTAAGATATCTGTGGATGTTTTGGCTCATGCCTCAGATGGATTCAATAAGCTTTGGGAAGCTCAAGTAATTGATAAGGTTAATTATAGTGTTGGATTTAAGTCTGTCCCCCCACCATACAGAGGTGTTCATTCACCTCCAGGTATTGATTTAGCACACACAGGATTAGCTGAGTTTCAAGAACCAATCATGGAATATGGTTCTAAGGCCACTAAGAGTCCCAAGATAGAAAAGGTAAGTAAAAGTTTAGATAAAACTTTATCTTATCAGGACTAGGTGTCCTTTGTTAAGAAAGGAGATGCTATAGTTGTTGAAGATTGTACAACTGATAGTGATGATGATGAAGAAGAACAGGTTATGTCTAAACCTATATTGGTTAAGAAAGTAGGAACAAGTGTTCCTAAGATACTCAATCACAACACTAACAGGCCTAAGTCAAATGTTAAGACTATTAGGAAACCAGTTAGATATTGTGAACAATATAGAACTACAAACAAGCCCAGAGGTAACCAAAGGAATTGGAACAACCTCAAGTCTAACCAATTAGGTGATGACTTTTCTTTTTACAACAAAGCTTGTTATACACGTGGTAGTTTTGACCATCTTGCAGCTTTCTGCAACCAATGGGTAACTGGGTATGAAAATAATAGGGTGAACTACGAAAGGCAAACTCCTCAAATTCATTTTCACTCTAACACTCATAGAACAAAGCCCAGAACAGTCTCAAACAAGTCTGGACCAAAAGGTCCTGACAGAAAAAAAGGTCCTGCTAATACAGACAAAAAGGTACTGCCAGTACAAATAAAAGGTACGGGTAGAACAAAAGGTACTGTTAGACATTTGATGACTGTTAACCCAAAATCAACAGCTAAGGATGCAAAAACAACTTTCAAACATACATCTACAACTGTTCTAAGGCCCATTCAAACAAAAGCAGTGGTCCACAAACAAATTTGGAAACCAAAGGGTGTGACTTCAAAGCTAGCAGTCATTTCTGCTAAGCATGTTATTCACTCTGCTGCTAAGGGTAATAGGGCAAATGCTGTTAAGGCCTCAGCATGTTGGATTCTTAAATCCAATGTTGCATCAACTGTCCTTAAAAGATTTAATTACATTGATGCAAGAGGCAGATCCAAGTCAGTAATGGCTTGGATCCCCAAAGAAAACTAACACTCTTAATTGTGTGTAGGAACATTCAACTGATAAACAAGAAGATCAACGATACTCAGATAGTGGATGTTCAAGGAACATGACAGGCAACATGTCTTATCTTTCAGATTTTGAAGCTTTCAATGGAGGATATGTTACCTTTGGTGGTGGTTTTCGTGGCAAAATTTCTGGTAAAGGTACAATAAAAACTAGAAATTTAGATTTTGAAGATGTGTACTATGTACAAGAGCTAAAGTATAATCTTTTTAGTGTCTCACAAATTGTGACAAAAAGAACAATGTCCTTTTTACTGACACTGAATGTCTTGTTCTATCTAAGGATTTTAAGATGCCTGATGAAAGTCAAGTGCTTCTTAGAATTCCTAGAAAGGCCAATATGTATAGTGTTGATATGAAGAACATTATTCCTAAAAAGGATTTAACTTGTCTTGTTGCAAAAGCCACATTGGATGAATCAATGTTATGGCATAGAAGGCTTGGTCATATTAATTTCAAAACCATAAATAAAATTGTTAAGAATGGTTTGGTAAGAGGTTTACCTCACAAAAGATTTGAAAATGATCAAACATGCATTGCTTGTCTAAAAGGCAAACAACACAAAGCCACTTGTAAGCCCAAGATTTTTAACTCTATCAATCAGTCATTGTTTATGCTTCATATGGACTTATTTGGACCTGTTTCAGTAAGGAGTATGCAACATAAAAAATATTGTCTTGTTATAACTGATGACTATAGCATATTTACATGGGTTTTCTTTTTAGTGTCTAAGGATGAAACATCAAGCACTCTTAAGACTTTCATAACAGAAATTGAAAACCTAGTAAGCAAGAAAGTAAAAGTCATTAGGTGTGATAATGGGACAAAATTCAAAAATAGAGTTATGGATGATTTCTGCAAAGAAAAAGGTATTAGAAGAGAATATAGTGTTGCTAGAACACCACAACAGAATGGTGTGGCTGAAAGAAAGAATAGAACACTAATTGAAGCTGCTAGAACAATGTTAGCTGATTCTAAGCTACCTATAATCTTTTGGGCAGAGGCAATCAATACTGCTTGCTATGTTCAAAATAGAGTTTTAGTTGTGCAGCCTCACAATAAGACATCATATGAACTCTTTAATGGTAGAACTCCTGCAATAGGATTTCTTAGACCTTTTGGATGTCATGTGACAATTCTCAATACCTTAGACCATTTAGGAAAATTTGATGGTAAAGCAGATGAAGGTTTCTTAGTTGGATATTCTCTTGTTAGCAAAGCTTTTAGAGTTTACAACTTAAGAACTGAGAAAGTACAAGAAGAACTACATGTGGAGTTTCTGGAAAACAAATCCAATGTAGTAGGCCAAGGACCAAAATGGATATTTGATCTTGAGTATCTAACAAATTCTATGAATTATATACCTTTTGTTGCAGAAACTAATAATTTTTCAGGTTCACAAGCAACAAATGAGGTGGAGTTAGATAAAGATCAATCTGATGGCACAATGCCAATATGGTCAAGTGCAAGTGTGGAATCAACTTCAACAAATGATGTATCTTCTTCAAGTAAAGCTAAAGGAGATGTTGAAGATGACAACATGGATGATTGAACAAAGGAACAACTCAATATTTCAAATATTGATGGTACTGCTGACACAGAGCAAGGTACTGCTAGTATCTATAAAGGTACTGTTAGTACATTTGGAGGTACGGCTAGTTCATTTGAAGATACTGCTGGTCCTTCAACTTCAAGAGAAGCAGAGTTCCAAGAAGATGAAGTGGATTTGGGTAATCTTCCACCATCTTATCAAGTTCCTTCTACACCACACACAAGGATTCACAAAGTTCACTCCCTGGATAATGTGATTGGAGATGTACAATCTGGTGTGAAGACAAGGAGACAACTGGTCTCTTCAGACCAACAAGGGATCCTTGATGCTCTTTATGCTTCAAAACAACATGAGGTTTCAAACTCTTGTTTGTTTGTATGTTTTCTCTCTCAAAAGGAACCAAAGAACATTCTTACAGCCCTAGATGATTCAAGCTGGGTAGAGGCTATGCAAGAAGAGCTTCTTCAGTTCAAGATTCAAAAGGTTTGGGTGCTAGTTGATTTACCTAGAAATGAAAAGGTGATTAGCACTAGATGGGTTTTTAAGAACAAAAGGGATGAAAAAGGGATAGTTATTAGAAATAAGGCTAGATTAGTAGCCCAAGGGTACACACAAGAAGAAGGGATAGATTATGATAAAGTTTATGCTCCAGTAGCAAGGATTAAGGCAATTAGGCTGTTTCTAGCTTATGCTTCATTTTTAGGCTTCACAGTCTACCAAATGGATGTCAAGAGTGCATTTTTATATGGTACAATTGGAGAAGAGGTGTATGTTTCACAACCTCCTGGCTTCATTGACCCTGACCATCCAAACAAAGTGTACAGAGTAATGAAAGCTCTATATGGCCTACATCAGGCACCAAGAGCTTGGTATGCAACACTTGCTTCCTGTTTATTAGAAAATGGATTTCAAAGAGGAAAGATTGATCAGACACTTTTCATCAAATAGCACAAGAAGGATCTTCTGTTAGTGCAGGTGTATGTGGATGACATTATCTTTGGATCTACAAGGAAGGAAATGTGTTTAGAATTCGAGAAGCTTATGCATGATAAGTTTCAGATGAGTTCTATGGGAGAACTCACATTCTTTTTGGGTTTGCAAATTAAACAATCATCTGAAGGCATTTTTATCTCTCAAGATAAATATGTTGCAGAAATTCTTAGAAAGTTTCAATTTGCTGATTCAAAAATGGCAAGCACACCAATGGACTCAGAGAAGCACCTTCTGAAAGATGAAGATGGAGAGAATGTAGATGTACACACTTATAGATCTATGATAGGCTCTTTGATGTATCTTACATCATCTAGACCTGACATCATGTTCCCTGTTTGAGTTTGTGCAAGATTTCAAGTTACTCCAAAGGTTTCTCATTTAACTGCAGTCAAGAGAATTTTTAGATATCTCAAAGGACAACCAAGGTTGGGTATATGGTATTCTAGAGACTCTCCTTTTGACTTAGTAGCATTTTCGGATAGTGATTATGCTGGTGCTAGCTTGGACAGAAAGTCAACAACTGGAGGATGTCAATTCCTTGGATGTAGACTTGTCTCATGGCAGTGTAAGAAGCAAACAAGTGTGGCAAATTCAACAACTGAAGCTGAATATATAGCTGCTGCAAGTTGCTGTGCTCAAGTCTTATGGCTTCAAAACCAACTTCTTGACTATGGGTACAATTTCTTAAACACTGTTATTCATATTGATAATAGTAGTACAATTTGTATTATTAAAAATCCAGTGCAACATTCTAAAACAAAACACATTGAAATTAGACATCACTTTATTAGAGATTGCAATGAGAAAAGATTAATTCAAGTAATGAAAATTGCTTCAGAATATAATTTTGCAGATCTACTTACAAAAGCTTTTGATGTTGGAAGATTTGAGTACTTAGTAGCAAGTATTGGAATGCTTAATCTTTAAATCTTTTCAAATGATGTGTTTATGTACATAAATTTTTTGTTGGTACTGTTGGATTTATATGGTACTGCTAATATATCAAAAATGTAAATTGTGTTATTCATACAGTTGGTTCTATGCTTTTTCTAATGCAAGACAAGTACTTTGTACATTGTTCTTTTGGTTTTAGACTAACTATTTCAGGTATGAATATGTGAACACAAAGGAGATTTCAAGTGAAATGGGAGCAACAAAATGCTTATCCAATTGCTAACATAGTAGGTTTATGATGGACTGAGTTTAGGAATTTAACCTCCTTAAAACTTCTTTCTTAAAACCTAGTTATGATATTTCACATTGAATTGATGACTTAGTTGATCAGATAGTAACTGATGCAACTCACTTTCTATCATTTTATACTTTCAAGTATAATGAGCTAGTCTAAGGACATCTGATAGAAAGAACAGCTAGTAAAAGTGAATCTAACACTTGTGTTAGAGGCAACAATTGCTATGAGCTGGAAACCCTGTCAAGAAAATCTTTTGAATAGATTTATCTTTACACAGGCAGTTATTTATAACTGAAAAACATTGGTTCTCACACAACCAGAGGTTGCTTTAAACCGAAATTTTGATTAAGTGTCTGTTACATACTTAATCCTTTCAAAATGGTTGGAAGTAGTATGATTTTTCAATTCTAAAATCATGAACATACTGCTAAGTCAAATAATTTCTTAAACAAGGTTTTTCAAAGGATTCACAAAAACCATCCATTGATGGATCATGAATCAAATGTCCACTGATTCACCTCTCATAGGAGTTAACACACCTAGAAGTGATGAGGACAACAACTTAAACTTTTAAGGAATTTGTTAGTGCAAATATTACGATATTTAAACTAAACGGTTTCTTCGGTTTTAATAATGACAAACATGTAACTTGTAATACATAACGTAAAATGTGCAAGTTACTTGTAAACACAAAACATCAATGCATACTTACATCTACACCTCCCGACGTCTCAAGTATGCTTCAACGAAGTTGTATATTTCCATCCCGACATAAATCACTCAAGGTATGGACAAACAAATCTACTACTTGACAAATGATCAAAGGATTTTATTTTTCTAAAACTTCACATTTTTAATGTGACAAAACATTTTTTCAAAAATATATTTCACAAATTATTTTTGAATTAAAAAGAAATGTTTTAATTTGAAAAATATGTTTGAAAATCCCAATAGTCAAATTTCCCCCCAAAACAGCTCCTAACTTCCCCAAATAAACCTTCCCCACTAAAGACAAACGAAGGAGCGTCTACGGCACCATTAAATAGGTATGGCTCCATTAAATTTAACGGAGCCATCGGGTATTTAGTGGAGTCGTGGGTCTGTAACGGTCAGATTTTCCCTTACCTATAAATACTGGACCAGTCCACACTTCCAACTTGATTTTCCAGTGAGTTTTTTTCTGGTATAGTCCACCTCACTTAAAACACTTTCATTGATCATTTGGAGAGTCTTAGGTTGTTTAAGAGTGATCCAAACATCCATTCAAGTGATCCTCTTCATTCCTCTTGATTAGCAAGAGAAGAACACAAAGTATCCAAGTAGATACAAAGTGTTGTCATCCCTCTTGATTAGCAAGAGAAGAACACAAAGTATTCAAGTTGATAAAAAGTGTTGTCATCCCTCTTGATTAGCAAGAGAAGAACTCAAGGTATCCAATAAGATACAAGAGTTGGAGCTGTTAGGTCTTGTAACATTTGTTACACTCTTGATTGTATCATAGAATACATCAAGATTACTTTTCTTTTGTGAGAGAGTGAGTCAAGATCATTGTGATCTTAAGAGATAGTGAAGATCTCTTGAAGCCATTGGGCTTGTGTGATTGATCATGTGGATCAAGGGTAGATCGGGTAGATCGTGGTAGATTGGTGCTAGCTAAGATTAGCACTCGACATCTAGCTTAGTGTCGGAAATAGGATAAGCAACGTGTATGGTGTAGATCGGGTAGATCGTGGTAGATTGGTGCTAGCTAAGATTAGCACTCGACATCTAGCTTAGTGTTGGAAAACAAGTTAAGCGACGTGTACGGTTTTTTCCGCCTAAAGGGAGTTTGTTGATTAGTGAAGTAACTCTCGAGTTGGGTACTCGGGGAGTGGAGTAGGGCGAAGAGGAGCTTCATGACCGAACCACTATAAATCACCGAGTCCGGTTTGCGCCTTCTAACTTATCTCTTTACTTTCATTTCATTCGTTATCGCTTTATATTTATATTTGCATTGCGTATATGTTTGTGTGGCTAGTTGCTTATGTCATGATTGATTATGTATGCTCCATGGTTTGATTGTGCATATGTTGTAGTTTACTATAGTCATCTCTAGATGCTATAAACTCATAGTTGACACTTTTCATATTACGTCACACTCGATCAGGTGTTTGATACAAAAAGTTTTTAAGTTTTTAAATGAAAACGTATTCACCCCCCCCTCTATGGTTTCCACAATTGGTATCAGAGCCAGGTTGCTCAAATTTTTAAAACAAATGGTTTTCAAAATTGAGTACGATCCATGTATCAAATTACCTATGAATGTGATGAAATATGATAGGTAATTAGTTGTCTAATACTTACAAGTTTTGTTGTTAAGTATACTTTGTCATACTAGCTTGAAGGTTTTCTTAAACCACTAAAAGAATAGTGTTTTTAAGTGTCCGGTCATGTTTTCAGAACGAGTCATTAAGTCATGCAGTTCTGAATCAGAAAACAGACCACGGTACCACTAAATATTGTACGGTACCGTGGGTTATTTAACGGTGCCGTGCATCTGATTGTCTGTTTTTCATTTTTGGTTCATTTTCAAAAATCCATATAAAATCAACCATGAGTCTGTACGAGTCGTGTCGCCCATCATTTTAAACGATGTTGAGTCTACTTTCATTTGAGAAACATTTTTATGAATTAGTTCTAAATGAAAGTATGTTAAAGTCCTTGATTTTCAACTAAAGGTCTTCTGGTCATGCAGTTTGCGTAAATTTTTGGTCAAACTGAAAAAGGGCGATTCAACTTTTAAACCTTGACGTGTTTTCAAAGTGTCTTAGCAAAAATCTTTGAAATGGGGAGGAAATCAATTCGTTTTCAAATAAAATCAAGCTTAGTATACATTGTTATACATAATACACAAAATGACGATAAGTATTTTTGTGTGTTAAGCTAAATTGCTATTTGCTTACTATAGTTTTTCGGTTTATGCATTTATAAGGCTCATGCTAAATCACTTGCACTATATTAAGTAATTAGTTTGCATTGCATATAGGCATCAACCATTTGTCTTGCATTTGTTGCAAGTTCTTAAAATGGTTTAGTAAATTTCTTAGGAATAGAAACTAAGTTGGTAGATCATGTGTGTAGAAAGATATTGTCTTACACAATTATTTTTCCAAAGGTTTAAGTGTAAAAAGTATATCACCCCAAAACACTTAACACTTTCATAAAATCCGTAACATGATCTTTAAAACATTACATCATTTTGTCTTGTTTGACCATGGGTTGTCTAAACAAGATAAAAGGTCAATCTAATACATTAGTACTTAAGTAAAGGAAAATGTATTAAACTTGAATTGATCTAACACACATACAAAATATTTTAGACATTTAGTATTTTACGTATGTTGTATAAAAATAGTTAAGATAATTATTTTTATACTAATGAGGTGTCGAAAAACTAAAAGTATTATACTTAATAATATAAATAGTTTTTCTCAAATAAAAATAAATGACAATATCAAAGTAGTAACTTAATATGTCATTAACCTCACACATATAACTAGTATTAGAATAAATGGAACACACTCCTTAAATTTTTATTTTCTTTTTAAAAAGGAGTGATCGTGAGGGTCAAGAAAGATCTCGAGTACATATCAATTCATTATTCAAATTATGATTGATATCATCATCGAATCTAATTGACAAGTTTTCGAGTGTGAACATGAAATTGGAGTCATTATTTGTTTAGCTTCAAGATAACATCAAAACATGATGAAACATATTATCATGAATCTACATACTCAATCATACTCGATTGTTATGAAAATAATGACGTCCTCTCAAGACTAAAATAATATGCATCGGATCATAACTCACACTTGTGTTGAAGATGCCATGTTAAGTCTTCTTGTCCAAAGGTTGTGTTCCAAACTTTAAACTAACATGTTTAAAAGATACATAAAATACACAACCAAGTAGGATTGACAACTTGGATGTTTCATCCGAAATATACAAGTAATTTACATTGCAATGCAATTAGTAAATGTGTCATTTCCGAAAAACCAAACAAGAGCAAACAAACAACATATGTAAACTTTGCTCATGAACAACTCAACACTCAAAGTCACATGTCTAGTAAAAGTGTCATACATAATATATGTAAGTCATCAATCTTTGAGAATATCACATGTATTTCTCTTATCAAAAGATTGACAAAGGATAACCTATATCCTATGCATTTTATTTTCTTTGTGACATGAATGGTTATGTTACAAGAGAATACATTGCATCCTGTTAACAAATATAGGATATTAGAGTTGAATAATAACCTAATATGACATTTGTCATTTCATAAACAAGTAAAATTGGTCATACACTAAAATACTTGTTTCACAAAGCATTCTTAAGAGTGATAAGTTTCCTCTTAGAAAAGCATACTTGTTGAAATAAACAGTATGTCTCATTTTAAATAAAACACTCACAAAATCTATTGAGGTAAGTAACCTCTACAAGATTCTTTCCTCAAGATTATGCAAATGAGCATTCTTGAAACACACACAATGTAGTAGGTTCTACATTGTATCACATTAGAGTGTCTCTTGGTTCTAGGAAGCCAAATCATGTTAAAATAACATGTAACAACTCAACAAACAAAGATGTTGTCCAAGAGATCATAAAATACACCATCACCATCAAACAACCTTTAAATCTCAAACACGAAATTAAAACATCTCGCTTGCCTTTGTTAGGAGTTGTGTAAGACATGTCATTTTCTTAACCGACCTTCAAAGTATGGTTAATTGAGTCATATTAGGGCATGTATAGCAAAACAAGATAAAATCATATTTGCTATACTTTGATAGGCAAATATAGGAATTTAAATTCTTCTAACATGAGAATGACTACTGGAGAACCTATCGCACTAGAAATTCAATTTGACCTAACGGTTGGATTGCTTCCAGGAGAGAAGTTGGGTTCGTGTATAACCCGTAAAAATGGTCGTGTTTAGCCTTAATTGAGCACCACTAGTGATAGTCTCATACTCATTCTCTAACTTGAAAAACTTTCATTCCTACTTTGACTAGAGATAGTTTACATCGGTGAACTTTATCTCCCATTAGGATGTCATCTTGAACAAGTAGTAATTAGGATCTGCCTTAGTAAACCTAGATTGCTTGCATCCCACATACGTATTTCAAAATAATAACATGTTCTCGTAAGATATGGCTAAATGTCTTCATGATCTTAAATGCTAAATGATTATCATGTTCTACATGATGCTTGCATTTATTCCTTATGTGCATTTTACATGATTTACTTGTAAAGTTTGCACCCACACTATGTCCTTTTGGCACATTAGGAATTAGGTATGCCCATCACTATGAACCCTTAGAAGTCATAGAGCCATACACTAGTGTCAAAACCCATAGGTCAAAGTAGTCGCGAAGTTACCCTAATTCCCCAGTCATCAATTCGCCTTCTTCCAAGTAATACACCCTTTTGTCATGGGAAGGTTAGGAACAAACCTAGTAGAACTCGGAGTAGGGTTGACAACTTAAATATTTCATCCGAAATATTCAAGTAAGTTTAACTTGCGATCGCAATTGTTAAATGTCATATCCGAAACATCATACTTAAGCCTTTTAACAACATATGTTAAAACGCTCATCCAAAGGACTCACAAGTTATTATATAAGTAATTAGTAGTTCCTTTCATCCTCGTGTGAATATACACATCTTAAGATCCCATACCCTGCTGCAAATCAGCACCATAGGCCTAGCTTTACATCTTTCAAACCCCATGAAACACTCACGTGTGAAGCACATAGAAACCCTTAAATCAACCAAACCTCTCAACCGAGAATCCCCTTACCATCTCCGTCTAGGTCTAGGAATGATGGAACATTTTCCATAAAACTTATGACTATTTAAATATTTCACTGGAAATATTAAAGTCATCTCTCGTACCCCTCTTATGATTACTTGAATATTTCACTGGAAATATTGTAGTCATCTCGTGCGTCTCGTCTCATGACTCTTTAAATAATTCACTGGAAATATTGAGTCATTCTTTAAATCCCTCTCATGACTATCTAAATATTTCACTGGAAATATTAAGTCATCCCTCACGTTCCTTGCATGATCTCTTGAATATTTCACTGGAAATATTGAGATCATCTATTCTATTTCGTGTCATGACTTTTAGATTCACTGGAAATTTCAAGTCATTCCCTCGATCTCGTCCCATGACTGTTAGATATTTCACTGGAAATGTCAAGTCATATCCCGTGTCTCGTCCGATGACTTTTTAAATATTTCACTGGAAATATTAAGTCATCTTTCACATCGCCCTAATGACTACCTATGTATTTCCTCGGAAATATAAAAGTCATTTCTTCTCGTCCAGTACCGGTCAAAGAATTTATTAGGTATAAATTCTCTCCTCGTGTCGAATGCGAAGATTTATTCTTAAAATCCTCTTAAACTCCAATGACAACTTAAATATTTCATCCGAAGTATTTAAAGTTTATTTAATTTGCGAAATGCAATTAAATGTCATTTCTCGTTCTCGACAAACGTTCATCGAATCCCGGTGGATTCATTTATAACGGAATTTATTCGGTATAAATTCTTTTAATCTAAGGTCCAGAAAAATCACAACATATGTGAAATTTTCTTTGTCAAAAATCTTGCTTTCAATTCTCACTAACACCATCAAAATCCACTCGATGTAGTCTTGAACCTAAAACCGTCTCCTATCAGAATAGATTGTATCTATCATCTGATTCCTTAGCCTTTTCCCACCCACTTCCGCATGGTACTAAACACTACCAATGCTTCCGCATCCCACTCACCTTCCACACACCTCAAGCGAAAAACCGCTAGGATAAGTTGAGATAACCCCACTAGAACATTGTCACCAACCTCACAACCATGAAGATTTTATCTTCTTAACCCTTAGGATATCTCCTAGTAATCGCATGCCTCATCATAATATTCTATGAATATTCACAATGATTGAGAAGAGCTACGTGACTTCAAAGGTGAAGTTTATCGTATGCTATCCACCACTTGTCTTGACGTTACTAAGCTCATCGCTTTCGTCAACGTTTTTTTTCCTCTTTATCTTTTACATCTTGTCCGGATGGTCATAGATTGAGGGGGACCGAAAACACACTCATATAGTCTTTCACCAAACACTCTCAAGAACACACAAATGTGGTTCTTATTCCCTAGGAAACTTCCATTTAGCTGCCCAGAACTAGGCTGCACAGGAAAATTCGTGACTTCCAGGTCACGGTACCGTTAAATAGGCCACGGTACCATTAAATATAACGGTACCGTGTGGTATTTAGTGGTACCGTGCCTATGTTTGATGAATTTTCACTGTTTTCTTTAGATCCCTGCATCCCTAACCTCAAACCTGCAAAATTTTGCAAACTCACATACACCCTAGGATTCTTTCACTACACCATAGGACTCTACCACCAACTTTTAGTTTGAATCCCACAACCCTTGCCTATAGAAGGCCTCACTATTGCAAGCTTATCTTGCATCATCACACTAAAACCCTCATAGCTACACTTCACTCTTGACAGTGATAGTTAGTCTAAGAACCTTAACCCATAGATCATCACACTCAAACCTTACAACCTTCAACTCATCGATCATCACACTCAAACCTTACAACCTTCAACCCTTATATCAATCCTACTCAAACCTTTTAGCTACACTTCACTCTTGACAGTGATAGTTAGTCTAAGAACCTTCAACCCATATATCATCACACTCAAACCTTATAACCCTCAACTCATCACACTCAAACCTTACAACAACCTTCAATCCTCACAAACACATGAAACCCTTCATGCACCAAATTATCTCTAACACACAACTAGGATCATCCAACCTAGAAACCTAGAACTTCATTACCTTAACCCCGTTAGAGATATCCACCAACAATCCTGTTAGGATCACATGCACCTTTTCTTTTTCCCTTTTGAAATATATCATGCATCTCATTGTCAGTGCAAACGATATATTAACCTAAACCATCCTTTCCCACCTTTCCTCAAAGGGCAAAACCAACATCTCCAACCACATCATCATCATCCTCCACCTTTAGGATTCCTACACCCTTACCTCCACCAAGTCCACCACAACCTTTAGCTATCACATTAACCCTATCACCATCAAACCTCTTTGGACTTGGCACTAACACATCATCCTTATCACTATCACCATCACCACAACCACTAATGGGTCATCCCATTATTTATCCCCTACGACCACATAACCCAAGTTGTCCTTGTTCTCACCACAACCAACACTCTCTCACCTTATGGAATCATTTAGGTATAACCTCTATCGAGTCTAATTTATGGCACGACTTGTCATAATAGTAATCATTTAGAGTATGTCTTATCAACAAACTATCCTTAACATCAATCATCTTAGGTAGATGATTATGTTGTTCAAAAGGTTTGTTAGAACTTTCCTCCCAATGACAACTTGGAATAAGTCATTTAGTGCGTCAGTCAATGAACGAATCTCGTTCTTGATTAGTGTGTTTGAGTGAACAATTACACCTTAGGTTCTCGGTCGGGTTGGGACACTTACATGTTAACATAGTTTAACCCATGCATGTCTTGCTATGTGTATTCTATCCCTATAATGTTGCTCCTATACTGTTATATATTATACTGCACGAAGCTAACCCTTGATGTAGGAAAAGCCTTTGTAAGAATTTGATCCATGGATCCGCTAGATACTAAGGTAAATAAACAAGGGGATTAAGTCACCATAGGGGAGCATTGAGCTAGGGGGAGCTCGAGAGTATTTGAATACATAGCATGGAGTCGACTTCACAAGTGGTGATAGAAGACTTCACTGGGATGATGCAAGCTCGCCTTTCGGGGGAGAAAGGATAGTAGTGCAATAAGGGGGAGTAGGAAGTAAATCCAAGGAAGCGCTCGAGGCAACTACCTTTTTGATTCGACAAAAGGGGGAGAAGGAAGTGTAAACAGGTAACTTTTACATTTTACTATGTATTACGGTTTACATATTTGTCATCATCAAAAAGGGGGAGATTGTTAGTGCAAATATGACGATATTTAAACTAAACGGTTTCTTCGGTTTTAGTAATGACAAACATGTAACTTGTAATACATAACGTAAAATGTGCAAGTTACTTGTAAACACAAAACATCAATGCATACTTACATCTACACCTCCCGACGTCTCAAGTATGCTTCAACGAAGTTGTAGATTTCCATCCCGACATAAATCACTCAAGGTATGGACAAACAAATCTACTACTTGACAAATGATCAAAGGATTTTATTTTTCTAAAACTTCACATTTTTAATGTGACAAAACATTTTTTCAAAAATATATTTCACAAATTATTTTTGAATTAAAAAGAAATGTTTTATTTTGAAAAATATGTTTGAAAATCCCAACAGTCAAATTTCCCCCCAAAACAGCTCCTAACTTCCCCAAATAAACCTTCCCCACTAAAGACAAACGAAGGAGCGTCTACGGCACCATTAAATAGGTACGGCTCCATTAAATTTAACGGAGCCGTCGGGTATTTAGTAGAGCCGCGGGTCTGTAACGGTCAGATTTTCCCTTGCCTATAAATAGTGGACCACTCCACACTTCCAACTTGATTTTCCAGTGAGTTTTTCTCTGGTATAGTCCTCCTCACTTAAAACACTTTCCTTGATCATTTGGAGAGTCTTAGGTTGTTTAAGAGTGATCCAATCATCCATTCAAGTGATCCTCTTCATTCCTCTTGATTAGCAAGAGAAGAACACAAAGTATCCAAGTAGATACAAAGTGTTGTCATCCCTCTTGATTAGCAAGAGAAGAACACAAAGTATTCAAGTTGATACAAAGTGTTGTCATCCCTCTTGATTAGCAAGAGAAGAACTCAAGGTATCCAAGAAGATACAAGAGTTGGAGTTGTTAGGTCTTGTAACATTTGTTACACTCTTGATTGTATCATAGAATACATCAAGATTACTTTTCTTTTGTGAGAGAGTGAGTCAAGATCATTGTGATCTTAAGAGATAGTGAAGATCTCTTGAAGCCATTGGGCTTGTGTGATTGATCATGTAGATCAAGGGTAGATCGGGTAGATCGTGGTAGATTGGTGCTAGCTAAGATTAGCACTCGACATCTAGCTTAGTGTCGGAAATAGGATAAGCGACGTGTATGGTGTAGATCGGGTAGATCGTGGTAGATTGGTGCTAGCTAAGATTAGCACTCGACATCTAGCTTAGTGTCGGAAATAGGATAAGCGACGTGTATGGTGTAGATCGGGTAGATCGTGGTAGATTGGTGCTAGCTAAGATTAGCACTCGACATCTAGCTTAGTGTCGGAAAACAAGTTAAGCGACGTGTACGGTTTTCTCCGCCTAAAGGGAGTTTGTTGATTAGTGAAGTAACTCTCGAGTTGGGTACTCGGGGAGTGGAGTAGGGCGAAGAGGAGCTTCGTGACCGAACCACTATAAATCACTGTGTCCGGTTTGCGCCTTCTAACTTATCTATTTACTTTCATTTCATTCGTTATCGCTTTATATTTATATTTGCATAGCGTATATGTTTGTGTGGCTAGTTGCTTATGTCATGATTGATTATGTATGCTCCATGGTTTGATTGTGCATATGTTGTAGTTTACTATAGTCATCTCTAGATGCTATAAACTCATAGTTGACACTTTTCATATTACGTCACACTCGATCAGGTGTTTGATACAAAAAGTTTTTAAGTTTTTAAATGAAAACGTATTCACCCCCCCTCTACGGTTTCCAAAGAATTGATGGCTTCATGTACAAAATTGTCTGACAACAAGTTCACATTGATAGATCAGTCAAAGGTACATAGTGAGATCTTCCAAACAAGGGGAGGAAACAAAAGTTATTTGCTTCAGGGGAGGTTACAATCTCAGGGAAGGAAATAATTGCCCAGAAAAGGAAGAATAATCCAATAAAAGGAAGGAGAAGATAAGAGCATACAAGATGATGACATAGAGGTTGAAAATGACAAGAATAGATCATATATCTAGAAGGGATGAAGCATTCCTAAAGGAGAAAGTTCTATCTAGATCAAACGAAGGAAAGCATGCTGATAGATGATTTCACTTGTTGAAATCATTGCCTCTTACAATTCCTCCATCCAAGGAAATTGCACCATCTTTTGGTACAATGTTTTGATATTGCTGAAGTCAAAGAAGAACAAAGCAGATCAGTTCAGAATAAGAAGAATAGTTCAGATTCATGAAGTGTTTGAAAGATCTTCTCAAGTCCTCATTTAATTCAGAAAACATGTTTGAAATGATTCACATGTTTAGGGGAGGATTGTTGGGAATTAAATATTCTGAAGTTAGAGTATAAGAAAATACTTTAAGAAGAAGGTACTGCTGGTTCATGATCAAGGTACTGCTAGTACATCAAGGTACTGCTAGAACAAGAAGGTACTGCTAGTTCAAGTAGAAGGTACTGCTGATCAGTGAGTCATAGAGCTGCTACAAGGATAAGATCGAAGAAGATATTATTTGTATGAGTCACTCTTATGCAAAAATAATATCTAGATATATTCTCAGTCAACAAGTTGATGCATGTGCTTGCATTAATTCATTTGAACAACTTGAGAGATATAAACTTCCATACGCTAGCTCGACTTGATCTTTTGTAAGACAAGTGTTGATTAGACTTAAAGTAATATTGTAAGAGATCTCTTGGACTATAAAAGAGATCTTAGATTAGTGATTATGTACGTGCACAATTACAAACATATATCTGTTAAGACATAGAACAAACAAAAACATATATCACAAATCTAGAAACATAAGATTCAAGGTCTTTGTAACCCTAGTGATAAATTCAAGATCACTCGTATTATTTTTGAATAATATTGAATCGTTTAGTGATAAAATTTCTTTGTTCATTGTTAAATAACAAACATAATTCTTCCATTTCCATAACATACATAACCTTCTAAGTGTGATTAAGTAAATTCCGCGTACTTAATCATATAAACTCAATATATCATTACACACAAAGTATACAAGGTTTAACCACCTTAACCGTGTGTCGAATTCCTCTCAAAGCAGATTCTAATAGTGCAAAGGGGACCTTAATATGCTTAGCAAAAGCAAGGGAAATTACATAATGTGTCGAACACATCGGATTCATACATATACGAATTCCCTGAACGAATGAAAAGGTATCTAAATGAATCATAAATGAATCGGAGATCGAAATTCGAAAGAATGCGGTCACATCAGAGAGTGAAACCTGTAAGGCATTACTACAAAATTCTCAAAGTGTTCTAAACTTATGTGATCACTAAACTTATATTGCGTATCTTGCTAAATTTCCTAAGTCTCCGGAACGAATGGACTTATAAGAGCCGAACTGAAAGCAGTGGCATAAATCAGAGTGGTGCGGAAGAAAGATAAATAATCAATGTCTTATCGTATAATCTACCCAATCCTCACCGGTCATAACTAAAGTTTCTACAGGGAAAACCTAAGGCAAAACTTCAAGGGTTGTTCCATAAGCTCCTACAGTGCAAACCTAAAGGTCCAAATCTTCACAGGCCATAACTTATGTACTACAAGTCGCAGCCTGGGCTCTGATATCATAATTGTAACACCCCAACCCAACAAGGGCTAAAATGCTACATTATGGTGACAAATCAGAACGTACAACGCAAGCGAAAGACTTATAAACATAAAAGTTACAAAGGTATTCTAATGATAGCTACTCTATACAAAACAATTTCCAAAAATGAAATACAACTCCAAGATTAAATCTAACTGAAGATAAATCAAAATCTAATCCAAAATCAAACGGGTATCTATCGTCAGGGTAGTCCACTAAGAGCTCCTACGCACTCTTCACTCAAACCCAGCTTCCAATCTAAAACTTGCCGCAGGAAAAGAAATACGGTTGAGCTTAAAAAGATCTGTGAACAGATATATATAACAACGAATAATCAAACATGTATATGTAAAGAAAAAGGAAACACAAGCTCCTGCTGAAACGAATATCATCTGTCAAAAGAATGAGAGGTCAAGATCATCTGAACAAATATCATAAGTCAAATGAAATGGAGAAATAAGATAATATGATTCAAATGGATCCAATGCATAAATATCATGAATCAGAATAGCTCTAAGAGCCAAATAATAATACGGCAACGAACGCGTCCAAACGAGCCACTCGAACGGACCAAAGATACCTAACGGATAGCTACGAGTCTGTCTAAACGAGCCACTCGAATAGACCACATAATCACATATACATATCACATCATATCATAAGTGTACGAAGAGGGGTGGCCTCTAAGTACCAAATAGTAAGTGGGGTGTAGGGCACACACAACCAGTCACCAAATAAATCATATCACATATCATATCATATAAGCCTAGGATGTATCCATACGACCCCACAAAACAAATCATATACGTACCATGTACTGGACAAGTATACACATATATCAAAATGGCCAAGTGATCACATATCATATCAAATCAAATGGGGACGCCGTGGATCAATCACACCTCCATAGAAAGTGTCATGCCATCGGTGCCTCAATGACATGGTCATGGTACCTCCATGGCTAGTTAGCTCGGGCGACAAACAGAATAAGGCATATCATATCATAGAATCATATTAAAGGGAATCATAGCAATGGATCATACCAACTGTATCATAACAAAGGATCATATAACTGAGATCATATTAATGCTCATATCAAAAGGGATCATATCAAACGAATCGAGGTCAAAGATCAAAGTCATGAGAAGAAACACCCTTACTGAGAAAGGATAGAATATCTGTACCTTATACAAATAGACAAACGGATAAAAGGTGGATCACACAGAAATGGAAGGTCACTCCTTCTTCACCGAACCTATACAATTTAATAATCACATATTACTTATAAGCTCATTTTAATCAGATTTCATAATATAGATTTCTTTTTATTTTTAGAAACTTTCTATTTTTAGTAATTTTCCATATTTAGTAACTTTCTGGATTAAGTAACTTTTAATACGACTTCCCAATTTAGTAAAATTTGGTTTAGGGTTTGGGATTATCACCAAACACCAAAAGAACACATTTACACATATGAAATACATGCATACCATTTAACAGATTTTGTCACAGAATTAAGTCCATTAAATGAATTTTAAAAATGTAACAGGATCCCAAAATAAAATTCAAAAAAATTCTCACAGAAGCCCATATGTCTTAGGTGTCTATTGGAATTTTTACAGATTTTATTATCAAGAGTACGCCGCTTTTTAAAATCGTCTAAGCTAACATGTTCAGATTCGGATCTGCAGATACACTTCAAAAGTATGCAATTAAAAACCTAACCAAATTACTTTGAAAATTCTACAAAAATTCCAGGAGATAGCCCACATATGAAATATGATTCTTGTAAATTTTTGGCCTCTATTTTGCTATGGTTTGAAAAAGAAAAATCCCAACCCACAACTGAAATCAGATTCTGCCAGAACAGTTTTGGTATATCAACACAATAAATTCAGAAATACAATCAAATCAACTTCAAATCCCTTCAAACCAATTGGAATACTATCCTAGGACCCTAAAATGAGTTTACAAGCAAAAATCTAGAATTAAACATTAATTAAACTCGTTGTATGATTAATCGAAATTCGACTATCAAAACTGTCCTGATTAAACAACCACAAAACCCTAATTTCTTTATCCCTTTTTAATCCAATTAATTATGTGATCAATATACATATTATCTATACGATATAATTCATCAAAAACACATATTCAAACACCTCATACGAATCATTCAAGATTAAAACCCGTTAATTCCATACGACACACACAAATTCAAGATTGTACGTTTTATGATTTCATGTGGCGTCAGTATGTATAGTTCGTATTACAATTATTGTGACAAATCAAATAGCATAGAGGCACGAGATTTATGATCATATAACATATTGTAACTTCTGATTTTATGGGTGTCGAGTGGATAACAAAACAAGAGAGAATGATGTACCTTGAAGCAGATTTAACGAGGCAAAGGAATAAGAAACAAGACCCACGAATTCAATAACAAATAACCCAAGAATCACACGATCAAAACTACCTTCCAACCTTCTTCTTCCTTGATTTCTTGAGGGCTAAACGAAAATGATGGTGGCTGCTAGGGTTTTCTTGTGTCGACTTGAATGAAAAGGGGGGAACAGAAAAAGGCCGGACTTTTGGGATGGAAAAAGGGAGCGTGACTTTAATCTTGGAAATGATTGTAATTGTAATTTTATTGAGTAATTTATGGACTAATTTTGAAGATCCTTATCTCCATTTAATTTGTACAAATCTTGTATACATTTATCCATATGGGGCGTATACTATTAGAAAGACTAGGAAGATTTTATATATTATATATATATATATATATATATATATAATATATATATATATATATATTTATATATTTTTTTTTTGTAATTTGTAACAAGTATTATTATCGTGCATGACTTAGGTTAGTTTATATTAAGTGTATTTATATTCATAACATATAGTTTTAGGTGTTTAGTTAAAATGTGAAATTTAATTATAAGGTAATGTTTTTAAATGACATATAGCTAAATTTTTATACTTAGGTTAAAATGTATAATGTTCTCGTATAATTATTTGCATGTTCTTATAAATTCAAAAATTAGAGCGGCAAAATGGGAATTTCAAATGAATGAAAAATTTAGGGTTTTACAGAAATGCTCAGCTTAAAAATAATAAATAACCATTTAATATTAATTAACAACGTGAAAATTTACCATTTGTGACAATGTGTAACGGTATCATCCCGACTCGTTCGTTTAACATCTCATGTATAACGATATCATCTCGACTCATTCGTTTAACATCTCATTTATAACGATATCATCTCGACTCTTTCGTTTAACATCTCATGTATAACGATATCATCTCGACTCATTCGTTTAACATCTCATTTATAACGATATCATCTCGACTCGTTCGTTTAACATCTCATGTATAACGATTTCATCTCGACTCATTCGTTTAACATCTCATTTATAACGATATCATCTCGACTCGTTCGTTTAGCATCTCATGTATAACGATATCATCTCGACTCATTCGTTTAACATCTCATTTATAACGATATCATCTCGACTCGTTCGTTTAACATCTCATGTATAACGATATCATCTCGACTCATTCGTTTAACATCTCATTTATAACGATATCATCTCGACTCGTTCGTTTAACATCTCATGTATAACGATATCATCTCGACTCATTCGTTTAACATCTCATTTATAACGATATCATCTCGAATCATTCGTTTAATATCTCATATATAACGATATCATCTCGAATCATTCGTTTAACATCTCATGTATAATGATATCATCTCGACTCATTTGTTTAACATCTCATGTATAACCATATCATCCTGACTCATTCGTTTAACATCTCATGTATAACGATATTGTAAAACCCTATAATCCGTAATCACATTTTACTTGATAATTTGAATATAACCTAAGTTTGATATTAAGTCATTCACATTTAAACTATATGTTATACATTGGAATAATATTAAACCTAAACTATACACTAAAAAAATTAATATAAAATAAAACCTACATATCCTAAGTTTATAAAAATTGGCCTACACCTCTTTATTTCTTAAGTTGTGCACGTTTTTCCCTGTGTATTGTTGAACAGAAATTGTGACCTCCCCTCCCTGTTTACACGTTTTGTTTGACACTAGATAAGACCAAGAAATATTCAACTTTAATAAAATATTTGGTGTTCCTTTTTCTTAGCTAATACACACGGTTTTCCCGACATAAATCATACGCCTCTCTCATTCCCTAATTTACAAAATATACGGCTCCTTTTTCCCTCTTCCACTCCAAAAGCCTAGCAGCCATTTTCACTTTGTTTAGCCCTCAAGAAGCAAGGAGGAAGAAGGTTTGAAAGGTACTTTGATCGTGTAACTCTTGGGTAATTGTGTTGTGTAATTCGTGGGTCTCTTCTTGGTTTCTTTGCCTCGTTATTCTGCCTAGAAGGTATCATCATCACCTCTCTTTTGTTTCTCCATCCATTCGACACTTATATGACCTATAATCTGAAGTAAATACATGTTATACTGATCCATAATTCATGTTATCATGATAAACTTATGCCACGTTAAATCTGTGATACGAATAAAACATATGCACGCCTAAAAAAATCATGAAACCATAATCCTATGTGTCAACCTTGCTTCTGTTTTTGTCATTTGAATCAATGGGGAATACGAGCCCTATTAAAATCATTTAATTCTCATTAAGACGTGACCTAAAACCTGGAAAACCCTAAAGTAATTAAAGATGGGGCGTACTGTTAGGTCCTAGATTAAGATTAACACAAGTAATATAACACAATATAGATGAGAGAATGAGAGAAGAAGAATAAGAGAATGGCGGATTTTATTCACACGAATTACTAGCAAAGGTTCGGTACACAAGTGAATAAAACCAACAAATATAAGTGTTACATAGCATGGGTATTTATAGGCAAGTGTTTAGGGAAACACTTGCCTTATTCTTCTAGAAACAATAACACTAAATCTCACGACCCATAGTGTAACACCCCAACCCGACAAGTGTTAAGATATCACATTCATGGTGTCAAACAGAACATACACAAGCGAAAGACTTTAATAATACAATTACATTCAAAGGTTACGAATGAAATCTAAGGTAAATGAAATAAAAGGATTACAACAAGGTACAAAAAGTCTGGTAATGAAAATCTCCAAGTCAACTCTAATCCAAAGTAGCTATCAAATGTGTAGTCCTCTAAAAGCTCTTATGCACTCTTCACTCTTGTCCCAACTTCAATCTAAAACATACCGTGGTGAAAAGAAATGCGGCTGAGCTTAAAAAGCCCAGTGAACCGATATATGATAATAGATAACAAAAATATAATTATGAAGTTCAAATGAAGTACAATGGGGAAACATAAGTAGGCATGTTATAATGTAAGGGAAACATAGTGTATAGGTTAAGTAATAGGAATCCACGCAGTCGCCTGCATAAACAGAATCATAATACCATTGGCTCAAAACATAACATAGTCTTCACTTCTCATAAATTAAAAAGAGGGGAGACCTCTTAAGTAACATAAATGGAGTAGCGGACTCCCATGCGTGTATGGCATGTATTGCACACAATTACCATACACCAGATACAAACATATATAACATATGTAACAGATACAGATCCAGATCTAGGATGCATCCATACGCCCCTGCAGAAATCATAATCATTGTAGCCAAACATAATACATAATAAAAGGGACGTGATGGGTCATCACTCCCCCACCCTAGAGTCATGCCATTGGTGCATCAATGACATGGTCATGGAACCCCCATGACTAGTGATACAGATACAGATACATAATAAGAGCCCCCATGATTTTGGGAGATTTTTTGTCAGACATCGGCGGATCCAAATGGTATAAAGGGCGGATCCAAATTCAGGGATCCGCCAAATATGTGGAATGTACAAAATGTTTTCCTATAAACAGTTGCCCATTGTTTACCCATAGTTTTAAGTAACTAGAACACACATTTCCTTTACCCTTTACATACACTTAGATCAGTAGCAAAACATGTAGATTCATAGATTAATCACCCTTTCCATAATGATCATAATATTACTAACTTTCATCATGTTGTAAGCATACATTGTTAATGATCCTGCGAAGCAACCTCAAGATCATGAGACATCATCCATAGCATACTTCCTGATCCACCAAGAAGGTTAGAAGATCTTGAAGTCATTATCCACCATAGCATTCCAACATATGAAGATTCAAGGGTACTTGACATCCTCAATGATTGAAGACTTCTCATTCAAGAAGTTCATGTAGATCTCACTTGCATACATGAAGATCCATCACAACAAGTTTAGGGAGCTTGTGATCTTCATCCATTGAAGGCTTCCTTTCAATGGAAGTTCATTTAGAATAGTCATTCATATCCATGATACACTTATGTCATGCATCATCATTGATCATTGTAATCATCATTGTAAACACCAAACTAGATTAGGTGGTTTATGTGTTTGTGCCATAAAACACAAGGTTTCTATGTTGGGCCATAAAACATAGCGGGAGTGGTTGTACCCTTGTTAAAGAACCAACGGAAGTGGTTGTACCCTTGTAAAGAACTCGACATCTAGCTTAGTGTCAGAAATTGTATAGGCGACGTCAGGTTGGTTCTACCTTGAACTAGAACCCGGTATTTAGCTTTGTACCGGAAAAAGTGTAAGTGACGATTGTAAGATTTTCTCCACCGAGAAGGGAGCTTGTTGATCTAGTGAAGTAACTCTCGAGTTGGGTATTCGGGGAGCGGAGTAGGGCGGAGAGGAGCTCCGTGACCGAACCACTATAAATCATCGTGTTCGGTTTGCACTTTCTTTTACTTATCTCTTTACTTTTATATTTGCATTATGTGATTGATTGTGGTGTGACTTGTAGATAATACTTGTGTGGCAACATGTTTTAACTTATGCAAGTTAGAAATATCTTTCATATTAGAACAAGCTTAAATGGACATTTGATACAACAAGTTTTAAAACTGTAACGTATTCACCCCCCTCTACGTTTTCACAATTGGTATCAGAGCCTCGTGGCTCTTATTTTCAAAAAAAATATTTTTTAAAATAGAGTACGATCCATGTATCGAATTACCTTTGAAGCGGAATATAATATAAAAAATATTTCACTAAGTATACTTAGAAATTTTGTTGTTAAATATTACTTTGTATACAAGCTTGAAGATATCTTGGGAAAATCAAAAGAAAAGATTTCTTAAAAAGATTAAGTGTCAAATTGTGTGCGTAAAGCTAATTTACGAAAAACACGGGTTTTAAAGGAGCGTTTGGAATAGCTATTAATTTAGTTGAAAAATCTCTTCGTAAATGTTTAGATAAGTCACATAATTAGAAATGTTGTTAAATATGTGTAATATATGTTTAATATTAAGTCTAGCAAGTCCTACACGTTTTCTTTATGTCAAAATACGAGTTTAGGAGAATCTGTCACAGACACCCACGGATCCATTTGTTACAAAGGGCGGATCCCTCAAAAAGGATCCGCCAAATCCGTCTGTACAGTGTACAGTTTTTGTCAAACTTCAAAAAATCATAACTAATTAACCGTAAGTCCGTAGGAGTCATGCCACCTATCATTTTGAAGAGAATTAAGTCTACTTTCATTTAAAAATAATATTATGGCCTGAATCTAAATTGAAATAGGTAAAACAAATCAAAAGCTACAACCTGTCCAAAATATTAAGTTTTATTTAGACACAGTAACTTAAACTTTTGAGTCGGGCAATGTAAGTTGGTATCCTTTGAACATTGATATGATTTCTTTTGAAACTAAAGTATTTGTTAATATAAAGGAAACAAATCAAGCTTGGCATACATCGTCATATTTAAACGCTAAGTGATGAAAAGTATCTTTTCATTTATGCTATGCTATGTGACTATCTGTTCTAAGTTATTTGCATACATATGATTTTCCTGTTGGTAATTGTGATCAAAAAGTGTTTTGACATGACAATTATTTGCTTGTTTATCAATTGCTTGTTTGATGCACAATAGGACTTTTGCTAGATCTTGTGCACTAAGTTGATAAATTGTGTTTGTTTCACTTATAGACTTAGATATTTTTGTTTGCATATGTTATGTGAAAACTTTGCATAACTTACTTAGAAATGTGAACTGAGTGAAACTAGTTTTGTGTCTTAAAATGTATTGTCTTGCACAAACCTTCACTTAATTTCAAGTGTTAAAATGTGTAAACATGTAGTATCTGTAAAAGAGTGTTTGGTATAAGAAAATTTCGTTCAATGATATGATGATTTGTTATGTTATTAGGATATTATGTTGGTATTATATTTTTATGTGAACTAACATAACAATGCAGGATGATAACATTTTGATGTTATCAAGTTTTCGGGTTTAAGCCACTGTTTGGCTTAACATCCATTTATGGTAAGTTATTATCATCGGATTGATCTATGTGTAAACGTGTGTTAGAACCTGTATTTTTGCTTTTAATCAATCACCAATAAGTAGTTACATATGTTTGAGGACAATTTTCGGGATTTGAACGGGTAACGAAAAATATGACATATTCTCTGTTTAGAATTAACACTTCCATATGGCGGATATGGTGGAACCAATAATTGGGTTCCGTCTGTTGTGTTCTTTGGCTCCGCCAATCTCAACTCCGCGGATTCTGCGGAACCAAAATCTGGGTTCCGCCAGTGTTTTAATTTGGATCCGCCAGAACAAATAGTTGGATTTTTAATTTTTAGTTTAAATCCCACACTGAAAATCACTCACGTTTACCACTAGGATTCCTTTCACTAATACTCACTCTTATTAGGATCAAGACATCACACTTACACCAATCGGATAATCACATCTAATCACAGTTTCAAATTTCATGAAAATGCTCCAAGGCATCTCTTCCGTAAAACACTGAATATTTGTGATCATTACACTGCATCATCCTGTCCTTTACTCATCGATTAGCTTGATTTGTAAATTGACAACTTCCTAACAAGTCTGAACTCACTGTTGGCAAAAATATCATAGATCACAAGTCTAATTGTTGACTATAGATATTGTCCAGTATTCACATATGTTGCCTGGCTTGGTTAACATGTCATCTTTCAAGACAATTAAGATTTACATCGAGTCATAACTCACACTTAGGTTATAGATGTAATTATCAAGTCTTGTTATCCTTTTCTCAAAGTAAGATTGACAACTTAAGCATTTCGTCCGAAATATTCAAGTATATCTGACTTACGATTGTAGTCATTAAAAGTCATATCCGAAACAATCAAATGACAAGTATTTTAACAACGTATGTTAAAAAACTTATCCTATCATGACTAGAACATTTGTTCTTCATCCCAGTTAGCCCCTAGGTTTCACAAACATAACTAAGCACTTCATCCACCAGTAAACCACAAGAATCAGTATCCATTCTTGTCATCTTCAACATTCATGTACACTTGTACTTTCACCATCATCCTGTCACATTCACCTCTGTGATATATCTCAGGCCCTAAGCTTTAGATCACATCACACACTAGTTGTACCTTCCTATGGATCACAAAAATTAGTCTCCATCATTGTTGTTTTCAACATCCATAAAACCTAAGTACCTTCATAGCACAACAAACCCCTACATCACCACAATCCTTATTATCATTTGAATCAATTGAGTGCATTGCTCAAAAAGCCCTTTGTCCAAACACTCGTTAAACAAACTCAACCATACTTTACCACCTATAGGATTAGAACCTTCAACATCAAATGAGCATGAAGCTCACATTCATTTACACTAGGTTTAAGTAGTACCACTTTCACAAGTAGTCAAAGTTTTAGTAATACTTTGTCACCAAGCTTCTGCTTTATGTCTCAAATCAATATTTTAACAACATATGTTAAAATTCTAAATCTTAAATACAACCTCATGCACCCCAAGTAACAATGACTCTTGAGAAGTATACATAAGAAACTCAAGTGAATTCCTCTTGTCACCATCTAGTAAATTCCAACTCAAACCTCTGAGTTCATATCGTCATTTAGGAAAACATGATGTTTCAGAAAGACATTATGTGTTTAGTTTTCATCTTGTTAAAAGGATATCATATATCCTATGGATCATTCTCTCCTTGCAACATGAACGGTTGTGTTACAAGAAATTTAATCACACCTCATTGGCTAAATGATCTTAAACAAACATCTGCAAGTTCTATAAACTAGCACATCTCCCTCAAGCATGATAACATTATCTCATGAGATAATCTTATTTGTTGAAAGATACTTTATGTATCTATCTCCCTTCAAGCGTACATCACAACCAAACCTTGGTCAAACCTTGTGCATATCCACATCTCTGGAGCATACACAAAATCTATTAAAGTTGGTAACTTTACTTAGATTCTTGTTCCAAAGAATTTTCTTGAGATCATTCTAAATCCAACATATCCCATTACCACACACAAACACATGTCTAAATCTTAGATGATCAAATCACTTGCATAACATATACTTAAACTCAACATAAAAAATGTCACCCTTTAGATCATTCAACCTTAGATTCCAAACACAAAGATTAAAATTTGTTGACACATATTTGTCAAATTTACGTGTATAACATGACATCTTCATCACATTAGTTCTAATAGAAATAGTTGAGTCTCATTAAGCCAAGTAATTGGTAAACTATCATATTTTATATACTTTGATAGGCAAAAATAAGAATTCCTATCTTTCAGACATGAGAATGACTACTGGAGAATTTATTGCACTAGAAAGTCAATTTAACCTAACGGTTAAATTGCTTCCAGCAGAGAAGTTAGGTATGTGGAATCACCCGTAAAAATGGTCGTGTTCAACCTGAATTGAGCACCACTAGTAATAGTCTCATATTCGTTCTCCAACTTGAAAAATCTTTATTCCTATACTTGCCTAAAGTAAGTATTAAAAGATGATATTTTATCTTGTCTTTGGAATATTAATCAAACAAGTAGTAGATGTGATTTTTCTTTGTAAAATCACTTGCATTACATATACATGTGTTGATTACATGTTATTTGTTTAATATGTTTAAGTGTCTTGACGTTATCATGATAATTATTTTAGTGATAGTAAAATGTGTAAACCTTAGAAAGGTTTTGTCTGCATGCTTATATGCTTCATGTTAACATGATATGTTCATTCTTTCATGCTATTTCGCAAGATTAACGTATTACTTGTTAACTCATGATATGTCATTTTTATATGATGTTTCTATATTTGAAAGCTCGTGTCTTTTTTTTGACATTCTTTGAGTCTTTTTCGTAGGATAGTCTAAATGATGCTTGCTTCTGAAATGTTAGAATTGTTTGCATGAATCTGTCATTTTACTTCTGTTGTGACTTTGTCACAATATTTGTTTGCCATGTGTGCACCTATATGTCTAAGTGCTTTTTGGTATTATAAACTCTTAGAAGATGTCTTATTAATCACATAGATCATTGAGTTAATAAATGGGTAAGTATGCTTAAGTGACTAAGCCTAACTTCAAAACAATTTTACAATGTAGTATCTTAAACAATGTCATGCTATGATTACTTGTCTTGATGCCATATGGTAGCTTTTTGTCTAGTAGATAAATATTCGTTTACATAAGTTGTTATGTGATGTTCACATCTTTTGTCATTGAGACTTTTGTCTTGTAGGTTGATAACAAATTATTTGTTATTTCTCTTTGTTATGCATATTTTATGTAATTGTTGTTCCTTTATTGCTACTTAGATTAGTAATATGTTTATGGGATCCATTTTCTTGCATATAGCTTTAAAAGCTAATAGAATTAAGTTTTGGAGGTTTAAAATCTGTGTTTGGATATCTTTCAACATACCTCTTTTCAAATCGTATAGTTGCTTCCGCTTTCCTAACAACATCTCCGTCATCTTTTAGTTATAACAATACACCTTCCATGAGAAAACCACATGCCTCATCATGCGATCATCTCGCATTGATAGTGAAGAACTACGTAACTTCAAGGATGAAGTTCTTTCTATGCTAACCAACATCCGCAAAAACATTACCAAGCTCATTGCTTTCATTAACCTGCATCATCATTCTTCACATCACACATTATGTTGAATGTACACCGATTAAGGGGGAGAGAAACTCATTCGCATAATTGTCTGTTTAAGAACACTTGTTCATATCTCCTATACCAACATGTAGGTTCACACCATTCAGTTAAAATCAGTTCACAAAACTACAAGTTTTTCAAACCTTCTAAGATCAACATCACAATCTTGCACCAATACCTCGTCAAGTGAAAAATACATCACGTGTTTGACAAACCTCTTAATGAGAAGCATTAAGTCTCCTTAGACTTTGACTAGGATTAGTGAAACCAAATCAGTAGTTATAAGTAAATAGACCTTAGCATGAACCATCGTTTGATCAAAAACGACAAAACGTTACCAAATAAATTCTGGTCCCACAGAACCCTTCGATAAGACTGACGAAACCAAAAATTTGGTTCCACCTAATCCGCGGGTACCAGGTTCAGTTTTTATCCATTTAAAACTGACAACCCTCTCACAGCCGAGTCTAGGATTTTCCTTCACAACTTCATTGTCTAGAACATCTTCATTGTCTAGAACACCATCATAGGATCTCATCCTTTTCATTCTTGATACATATCAAGCACGTCATTGTCAGTGCAAACAGAACCATCATTCTCAACACGTTGGTCAAACCAACACTCTTATCATATGATGTCATTTTCATCCGCATATAGGTATCTAGTATTTCTAATTGTTGCATATGGAATCTCTATTCCTAAGTGATCATTGTCTTCACTTCCTCTTATTTCCATTCAAGCATTTACTATGGCACGATTCATCATCTTTGGTAGATGATAATATCATAACCGTAACCGTCTTCAAATACTCTTATAGCATTTGCTATACATTAGAGTTTCTGAATTCATTGCATTCATTATAACCACCACCTTCCATCGCCTCTTTCACTAATCATCAACCCCATGGATTTGTGAAAAAATTACTTGCATCAATCTTTAGTTATCAAGTTATTACTAGTAAACTAACACCAACACTAGGATCTCTCATATCCTCCTCATAGGCACTGCTTTGTAGGATTTTATCATATTATATTCTTGTGATTGTAATTCTTATTAGAAGATTACACACTTTATAACATAGTTTACTAGATAATCACAATCGGTATCAAAATTGGTATGACATGGTTGGCCAAATAATCATAGTTCTCTGACTTAAGTTGCTAGTGATTAGATTATTGATATGTTGCATCATATTTTTCTTTGAGATAAAATATTGCACTAACCATTTCATTGTAGGTTCATCAACATATACGCCCGATCGTATATAGCATACTCATCTAAGGATGAAGTTTGCATTGATTATTTTTCGTCTTTATTGTAGGTTTATCTTGACGTCCTAAAGCAAGGGGGAGCCTTCTTCAAACATTTTTAGAATGCATCATATACACGCATTGGTGTATATCACATACTTGTCCAAGGACAAATATTGTTTTATACTAACCTTTATTTTGTAGGATTCTTCATCCTTGGATCGTATACGTCGGTACCCTAACAACGGGGAGTATTGATTAAGGGGGAGCTATAGTCAAGGGGGAGCATGCTCGCTTTCTTAAGAATTCTCATTCTTCGACATACTTTTGTGTTTCGACAAAAAGGAGGAGATAGGTCAACATAGTCCAACATAGCTTACCCACGTGTATCGTTGGCTATTTGCATTTCATTCATCATGCATTTTTCATATATATTCTGTTTATGTTGCACACCACTAACCTTGATGTAGGATAAGAGTCTTAATTTGATCTATGGATCCGCTTACAACCTAGGAGACGCAACAACCATAGGAGATTGGAGTAGTATAATTAACTTCACTAGGGATGATGCAAGCTCGCCATTTCGGGGAGAAATGAAGTTAACTCCAAGGACACACCCTTTTTGCTTCGACAAAAGGGGGAGAAAGGTGTAAACGGAGAAAGTAATAGGCTAGAAGAGTTGAGAAAGGTGTAAACGGAGAAGGTAATGTTAAAGGTAGTACGGACACAAGTAACTTTTTTACATTTTACTTTCTATCACATTTACATATTTTGTCATCATAAAAAAGGGGGAGATTGTTAGTGCAAACAGTCTCGTTGGGGAGATTGTTAGTGCAAGCAGTCTCGTTTGTTTTGATTGATGACAAACATGTAACTTGATACATAACGTAAAATGTACACGTTACTTGTAATCATATCTTGTCTCAACATACATTCAACACCTCTCGAGTCCTCGTATAACACAACACAGGTTCGTACTTGTTTGTTATGTGGCATTATGATCAAACCCTTAACAAACCATTTATAATGTTTAAAATACGGCTAGGTCATTAAGTATTTTAAAAAGACTAACCATTCTACTTAGAACCTCATTTCATATTTTGCATATACAAGTATTTTTACTTGTACATCATGTTTCCTAAGTTTAATAGGATAAGTACACTCTAGGTGTCAAACTAACATGATACATCTTGGTAAACATATATTAGTTATGCTAGTATATACATGCTACATGATCACTAGGATACATGTTACATACATATATACATTTACATGTTTATGTTTATTTCTTAAATTAGAAATATTTAACATGACATCATGGCATGCATCACTTACATATCTTGGAAGATTTGTAATATATTTTGCATAGATCTTCAAGCTAACAAGTTGACTTTTGAAGATATGGTAAGATCTTGGCAAGATTTGGAAAGATTTTGGGAGATTTTTTGTCAGACATCGGCGGATCCAAATGGTATAAAGGGCGGATCCAAATTCAGGGATCCGCCAAATCTATGGAATGTACAAAATGTTTTCCTATAAATAGTAGCCCATTGTTTACCCATAGTTTTAAGTAACTACAACACACATTTCCTTTACCCTTTACATACACTTAGATCAGTAGCAAAACATGTAGATTCATAGATTAATCACCCTTTCCATAATGATCATAATGTTACTAACTTTCATTATGTTGTAAGCATACATTGTTAATGATCCTGTGAAGCAAGCTCAAGATCATGAGACATCATCCATAGCATACTTCCTGATCCACCAAGAAGGTTAGAAGATCTTGAAGTCATTATCCACCATAGCATTCCAACATATGAAGATTCCAGGGTACTTGACATCCTCAATGATTGAAGACTTCTCATTCAAGAAGTTCATGTAGATCTCACTTGCATACATGAAGATCCATCACAACAAGTTTAGGGAGCTTGTGATCTTCATCCATTGAAGGCTTCCTTTCAATGGAAGTTCATTTAGAATAGTCATTCGTATCTATGATACACTTATGTCATGGATCATCATTGATCATTGTAATCATCATTGTAAACACCAAACTAGATTAGGTGGTTTATGTGTTTGTGCCATAAAACACAAGGTTTCTATGTTGGGCCATAAAACATAGCGGAAGTGGTTGTACCCTTGTTAAAGAAACAACAGGAGTGGTTGTACCCTTGTAAAGAACTCGACATCTAGCTTAGTGTTGGAAATTGTATAGGCGACGTCAGGTTGGTTCTACTTTGAACTAGAACCCGATATTTAGCTTTGTACTGGAAAAAGTGTAAGCGACGATTGTAAGGTTTTCTTCGCCGAGAAGGGAGCTTGTTGATCTAGTGAAGTAACTCTCGAGTTGGGTACTCGGGGAGTGGAGTAGGGCGGAGAGGAGCTCCGTGACTGAACCACTATAAATCATCGTGTTCGGTTTGCACTTTCTTTTACTTATCTCTTTACTTTTATATTTGCATTATGTGATTGATTGTGGTGTGACTTGTAGATAATACTTGTGTGACAACATGTTTTAACTTATGCAATTTAGAAACATCTTTCATATTAGAACAAGCTTAAACGGACATTTGATACAACAAGTTTTAAAACGGTAACGTATTCACCCCCCTCTACGTTTTCACAGAACATATACATGACAGATGATATTTGTAATCTCACTAAGATATACATGAAATACATGTACACAAGAGGCAAATACGGAGGTAGTGCTAAACGATAAAACCTCATCAACTCTATCGAGATTCTAAGTGAACTGAGGAACTGGCTAATAACCAGAGAAGCACAAATCAATTATCAAACGTCTCATGAGTTTCATAAAGAGGTGGGTAACAAATTCGTATCGACGATCAGCTAAGTACATATCAAAATATCAAAACGTATTAGAAGTCTAATGGAATAGGTAGAATAATGGCACGGATCAGAATAAATCTAAGGTCTAACGTGTCGTGAGCTAAATCTTCCTCATACGCCAAAACACCCAACATTGTTGTACGGAACATCACACGGAACACACAAATTCCCGGTCTAAAGTTTTAGAATGATAACTAATCCATTTAGTCATTGAATTTACTCAGGTCCTTCAATAAACAGCTCCCTAACCTTATTTAACCCAAAAGGTGTTCTTCAGCTCTGTCAAAATCCTGCTCAACACATCTTCCAAGTTCGAATAGTTGTTCCGCTTATTCATCGGTTTTGGAGGTGCAAAGCATTACCAACTCGAGTCTGGTCCCTCAAGCCTTCAGTAGCTCTTCCTATGAATGTGATGTTGAAACACAAATCTCTGAAACGATCACTGCAGGTGCGCCATGTAGTTTTGAATACTCTTCTGCCGAAAGAAATCACTGCCAGTCTTCTAAGTGAGCCGACCTGGTCAAACCGTCATCTACCACTCAAGTCGCGTTGTCCTTCCTAAATGTGCATGGAATTTCCGTTACCAAATCCCTGAATGTTTAATCTCACTTCTACATACGAACATCCAACACTAAAGAAAACAACTTGTACGCTGATACTGAATCTCAACCTGTAGACACGCCAAACACTAAAGAAAACATTGCTCTTATATGGATAGAGTTCTGAATCAACCAACTTACTGATCTCAGGAACTTCTCAAGACATCCTATGATCCCAATAAGTTCAAGTTATATGATGTAACTATTATCACGTTGGCCAGGCGTCATAATACTTGCATCATATACACATGCCTTTATTGCAATCACAGTTTACCTCGAGTCGTGACTAAACAGAATTCATAACCAGATCAAAACAAGATCACACTCAGATGGAAGTCTTGATAGTTCATTTTGGAATATATTACAAAAATTTCAAATAACCGAATAACTCTCGAGTCGAGTTTCATCAAACGAAACATCTTCACCACCGCGACAGATTAATACGAATTTTTAAAACAGATGTGATCATAATTATTTACCAGGTTGGGAACCATGGTACAGAGTTCGAGTTTCTTAAATCGCCAAAGATTAGAAATCTAATATGACTGTTGTTAGCATCTTGATGCTTAGTCAGTAAAATCCATATTCAAAATAACATCGAACTAAACATTCCCAAAGGAAACAGATTAGAACAACGAACTTATCTTCTAATACCTTCAAAACATACTGGATAATTCCGATACTCGTGACGGATAATCATAAGTTTTCTCATAGGAATAGAAACGAGTAAAGCAGATTCTAATAGTGCAGAGGGGACCTTAATATGCTTAGCAAAAGCAAGGGAAACTACAAAATGTGTCGAACACATCGGATTCATACATATACGAATTCTCTGAACGAATGAAAAGGTATCCAAACGAATCAAACGAATTGGAGATCGAAATTCAAAGAATGCGGTCACATCAGAGAGTGAAACCTGTAAGGCATTACTACAAAAGTCTCAAAGCATTCTAAACTTATGTGATCACTAAACTTATATTGCGTATCCTGCTAAATTCCCTAAGTCTCCGGAACGAATGGTCTTATAAGAGCCTAACCGAAAGTAGAGGCATAAATCAGACTGGTGCGGAAGAAGGATAAATAATAAATGTCTTATCGCATAGTCTACCCAATCGTCATCGGTCATAACTAAAGTTTCTACAGGGAAAACCTAAGGCAAAACATCAAAGGTTGTCTTATAAGCTCTTACAGTGGAAGCCTAAGGGTCCAAACTTCACAGGTCAAGGTTTTATGTACTACAAGTCGCATCCTGGGCTCTGATACCATAATTGTAACACCCCAACCCTACAAGGGTTAAGATATCACATTCATGGTGTCAAACAGAACATACACAAACGGAAAACTTTAATAATATAATTACATTCAAAGGTTACAAATGAAATACAAGGATTACAACAAGGTACAAAAAGTCTGGTAATGAAAATCTCCAAGTCAACTCTAATCCAAAGTAGCTATCAAAGGTGTAGTCCTCTAAAAGCTCTTATGAACTCTTCACTCATATCCCAACTTCCCTCTAAAACCTGCCGCGGTGAAAAGAAATGCGGCTGAGCTTAAAAAGCCCAGTGAACGGATATATGATAATAGATAACAGAAATATAATTATGAAGTTCAAATGAAGTAAAATGGGGAAACAAAAGTAGGCATGTTATAATGTAAGGGAAACATAGTGTATAGGTTAAGTAATAGGAATCCACGCAGTCGCCTGCATAAACAAAATCATAATACCATTGGCTCAAATCATAACATAGTCTTCACTTCTCATAAATTAAAAAGAGGGGAGACCTCTTAAGTAACATAAATGGAGTAGCGAACTCCCATGCGTGTATGGCATGTATTGCACACAATTACCATACACCAGATACAAACATATATAACATATGTAACAGATACAGATCCAGATCTTGGATGCATCCATACACCCCTGCAGAAATCATAATCATTGTGGCCAAACATAATACATAATAAAAGGGACGTGATGGGTCATCACTCCCCCACCCTAGAGTCATGCCATTGGTGCATCAATGACATGGTCATGGAACCCCCATGACTAGTGATACAGATACAGATACAGATACATAATAAGAGCCATTATAATCACATCAAGGGTTTATAGCAAAGGTTCATGTCCAAAAGTTCATAGCGAAGTTCATATCCAAGGTTCATAATGAAGGTTCATAACTATGGTTCATATCAAAAGTTGTAAGTCACAAAGGAAACCTTAAAGATAAGGTCAGAATATCCGTACCTTATGCAAAAAGACAATGAATGAAATACCCAAGAAGCACACGGAACAGAAGCTACTCCCTCTTCACGGACCTAATGAATTAATCATCATGTATTACTTATAAGCTCATTTTAATCAGATTTCATAATTTAGGTTTCTTTCTATTTTTAGAAACTTTCCATATTTAGTAACTTTCCATATTTAGTAACTTTCCATATTTAGTAAATTTCCATATTTAGTAACTTTTTATATTTAGTAACTTTAGGGTTAATATCCAAATTTAGTCAGATTAGGGTTAAATGTGTAAATTATCAAGTTTAGGATTTGAACTGAATATAATGCAAATAATGACCAACATAGGTTTTCGTCGATTTAATGAACTCTTTAGACACGTTTCAGATTAATTAAGTTGAAGCAAACTCATTTGCACCCACTTGCACATGCTCGTACCCGCATATCTAACTCATTTCGTTAAACACACTCACACGTAAAACTCCATACTCGCTACACCACATGCAACCACAGTTTAATGAGACAACAATAGATTTATTTATTTATTTATTTATTTTTTTTAATGGGACCAAAGAGTCTTAATCACTAACCAATTTCAGGTCTGATTTATACACTTACTTCCACCTATTATATGTCGTTTATTTGCCCAAATTTACAACCCATGAGATTTGCACAGTCATACACGTAGAGCACAAGATAAAGCCACACATGCATGTACACCTCTTGTTTACATATACACACCTACTTCTGCTTCTTGTTTATTTCCCTTCATGACACACCAACCATACCATGTACGTACCCAATTTATATAACGAAACACAACCATAACTTGATCACATAAGGGCATATCCCACCCAAGCCTTTGGTTACGAAATAGATACGCACGAACTCAGGTTCTAGCTGCTGTATACAACACCATATCGACTCACATACCCAATGTTTCATGTGACTATAATTTCTAGGTTTTCATGTTGTTTATTAGAGGTCTAAATACCGATTTCAAAACTATATTCATAAGCTCTTAACTCTTATTAAACCATCACTCACCCATATAACACAACACTAACCATATATTCCAGCCCATACCTCGACCAATATCTTTTTGATTTAATGACCAAGCGACATAACACACAACAACACACCCTCAAAAGCAGGCAACACGACACTCACACAACACCTTTCGCATCAGTTCTTGACACCCACGAAACACCGCAAGTCGCACATACAAACACAACCCAACACTAGCCCAAACCCCTCGTTAAAACCCCCACAGTCCTCGAGACATAACCTGATCGACATCCTTAAATGGTATGCAAACACGACACCCAACACTCTTTCATGTTCGAACCCGAAATCGACACCCACAACACATGCACTCAAACTCAACTCTAATCACCAAGTTTAACGAGGCTCACAGATTATAGAAAATCATAGAGTCAAAATTCTAACCCCTCGCTATTAATTTCATATGTCCTTTGGTTTAGGGTTTTCCATATTTAGCTTTACCTTTATTGTGCATTAATGAAAATCCTAGGGTTCGTGTTAGTTCATTAGTTCGACAAGGAACATAACCAGATTCGACACTGTGCATACACACAACAACACAGAATCAAAGCAAATGTGGCGTATACCTTTTCTAACTTGTGATTTCATGTGACGATGTTTTAACGATACGATTTACATAACATGTTTTAATCTTAGTTAACATATGTATGGTCGTGAATGGGAGAAGCAAAGGTAGACATGAATACCTTATGTCGCCTGGAAGAGAAATGAGTAGGACACTATAGGGCTCGGACCACAACAGAGACCCCAACGACATTGCACCCATCTTGGTCATCAAACCCTTGCTTCGTCTCCTTCTTAATGGCAGCGAAACAATGAGAGTATGTGTGTATTTTGTGGCTCGGGGTAGAAGAGAAGACAAGGAGATATAACATACGGTTTATTGTGAGAATGGGATAGCGTGTTTTCAAGTTTGGGAAAATAAAGTGGAACTGTGTATGACAAATTTGCAAAGCATTTTATTGTATTGATGGGAAAATATTCACACGTGTCGTCTTAATAAATTTACGAGATACAAAATTGTTAAATTAGTTATTATCTCTTTAAATCAAATGTGTAAAGGTTTATGGTAAGTAGATATTTGATTTCATTCATGTCATGTCAATGGAAGAGGTAGGCAAATAATTGGTTCTTATCTCTTGGTTTTCAAAACGTGTGAGGCAAAGAGCGTGCTAAAAAAAATTTGTTCACATGAAGTAGGGGGAGAAAACGTGAATAGCTATTAAGGAATAAAGAGTGTGTATAAAATTTATAACTTAGAATAATGAGATCAAATTTAGGTATTTGATTTATTAGGTAGTTTAGGATTTAGTTAATTTTAGGTGCATAACGTATAGTTTAAAATGTGAGAAATTTAAATATCGCACTTAGGTTAAAAAAATTCAAATTTATTGAATAATATGCGAATATGAATTTTAGGGTTTTACACATAGGGCTTCTAATAGGGCTGTGAGTTTGATCCTAACTTAAAGCCCTTATAACTAAGCAACCTTGTACATATAAATGACCAAGACTTGATTACATATAAAATGTGTTCCCAACAATCTCCCCCTAAGGATTGGTCATCAAGGTTGCTTGATGTCTTCTTTGCTTCTTAGGCTTCGACGTCTTTATATCTTTGTTCTTTGTTCTTGTTGTGAGTGATATGTTAATGTCTTGATCTGGCTTCCACCAATGTTGCTTTAATCACGATGTATTTATGTCTTTTTCACCATGCTCATACTTCTTTGACTTTTGATCTTCATATTTCAAGTATTTCTCACTTCATTAGCTTCAATATTTGACTTTTGAATGTTTGTTTTGCCTTGGATTTTGACTTTCTTTGACTTTTTTGAACTCTTGTTATGCCTTAGTCTTTGTGAGAACTTTTCTTTGTGATATTTGCATGAGCATGATGGAAATGGTGGTGGTGGAACTCCTGGTATCCATAAGTACCTGCAATTAGACAGTTAGCAATAAATCATTCGGCACTTACAGGTTCGGACTTCGAGATCGTCAACATCATAGTGTGAAGACTTTCTCTAATCCTTGCCTAGGCCATTCCTAAACCGGATGCCCAGAAGGGAGCTAACTCAGATACACCGAAGTGTATCAACGATTCAGGTGAGCCGCTGAAGTATACCGAAGTATCACTCCACAACTGTAGACCGTTTGGAGCCACCTTGAACACCAAGCGTAATCCACAAGGGATTACCGAAGTGACTTGCTATCAGGGCTGTTTGATGTTGACCCTAGCAGGAATTTCCATTCAATAACTGAGAATCAGAATTTGTGAATTCCCTCATCAATGTTCTAGGCAGATTACTAAGATCTGCGTAGGACTCTTGTAATTTACAACTAGTGGCATCAGAGACAAACAAGGATTTAAGTTTTTTTTCTGGGTCGTTACTGTTCACGCGTATTTCTCCGAGTTAGGAGAAGTTGAAAATTTTCCGAGTTAGGAAAATTTTCCAAAGTCCCGAGTAATTGTAATTCTTTCCGAGTTAGGAAAAGTTACAAGTCCCGAGTAATTGTAATTCTTTCCGAGTTAGGAAAAGCTACAAGTCCCGAGCAACTGTAATTCTTTCCGAGTTAGGAAAAGTTACATCAAGTCCCGAATTGTGATAATATTTCCGAGCTAGGAAATTGTCCCGAGTAAACAATAATTCTAACTCAACTTTTCCGAGTAAGGAATTGTCGAGGTACAGAATTATCGAGCAAGTACGTTTCCAAGTTAGGAAAGAATTCTAAGTTTGCTTTGTAATTTCCAAGTTTGAAAGAAACGTTAATTCTTAGTGAGATTTAATTTTTCCGAGTTAGGAAAGTTGGGAATCTTTCAAGTTTTGAAAATTTAAAAAAAAAAAAAAAAAAAAAAAAAATCCTAGTTAGGAATATTTATTTATATCTTCCGAGTAAGGAACTTCCAAGTAAGGAGCTTCCGAGTAAGGAACTATAATAATTCTTCCGAGTAAGGAATTTTTTCTTAAACTTTCGAGCAAGGAACAGTTCTTAAATTTCCGAGTAAGGAAAAATTTTATCTTACAAAAGTTATTGTGATTCTTTCGAGTAAGGTAGTTACCGAGCAAATACTTATAATTATTTCCGAGTTAGGAAACACTTTTTGAACAAACGAACAAATCTTATTTCCTTGGAACGATCCAACATCCATAGTTTACGACGATGTCTCAAACACCATACAACTACTACTTTCAAAATCAGCAACAACAGTATCAACAGCAACAACCACAACAACAACAATATCCTCAACAATATTATCCGCAACCACAGTACCAACAACAAAAAGCTTTCACACAACAACACCAGTTTTTCCCCCAACAACCAATTCCTCAACAAATTCCACAACAGCCGATGCAGAATTACCAGCAACTACTTCAAAAGCAGCCTCTCTGGTTTGACAAAATGTGCGAGGCTATTAGCAGTCAACAGTCCCGACACGAGGCCGGATCTCTTGATACCCCACCTATGCTTACTCCAGGCAACTACGTGCAATGGTCAGGTCATTTCCTTTGATTTATCGAGCAGAAGAAGCCCCATGGAAAGTTCATGAAAAAGGTCATCTTGGAAGGACCGTACCCATATCCCTCAACCCCCGTTCCAGGTGATTCCAATGCCATTCCACCAAGAGCAGCAACCACTACCCCTATCCCTCTTGCTCAGCTCACCACTGAACAGGTCCAACAGCAAGAGGCAATAGATTTGGCAATGTCTTATATACTTCGTGGGATTCCAAATCCTTTCTTTCGCAGCATTGATGCGCAAAAGACAGCCAAGGACATGTGGGAACATGTACACTTTCTTATGGAAGGTACTACATTAAATCAAGAGGACATGGAGTCTAAACTCTACATGGAGTATACCAACTTTATGATCGAACAAGGGGAATCGTTGGAATCATACTACCACAGGTTTACTAATATTGTCAACGACTTGGACCGTCACGACATCAAACTACCAAAGATTGCCGTTAACTCCAAGTTTCTGGGATGTCTCGGACCAGATTGGCAGAAGTACGTGGCGTTTGTTCGACAAGCCAAAAGGATAAACGACGTGTCTTATGGATTGCTGTATGATTTCCTTAAACAGCACCAATCTGAAGTTGACAAGGATAGAGCAGCACGTGGAGGTTTTTCACCAGCACCCATTCCAAACTCACTCGCATTGATGGCTCAGTCACAGTTTGTACCACAACCACCACAGAGTTTTGTCCAACCACCACCAGGTCAAAGTTTATCCCAACCACAACATCCGACAAATCCTCCCTCACAAACCACATCTAAACAACTTGTTCCATACGGAGGGTCATCACAACAAATGGTTCCATATGAAAATACCGAGGCTAACAGTGATGACGATGACGCGTTCAAATCATTGAATGAAGGATTTATTTTGATTGCCAAAGCTTTCAGCAAGTTCTCAAACAAATCCAACAACCATCTGAGGTCTTCTTCTAACACCAGAAATCAGGCAGTTGTTCAGGAAGGCCGAGTTGAGATACAAAACCGAGCTTCAGGGAGATCTGGATGGGGTAGCTACGTGGGTAATACAGGTGGACAGAGGTCCAATTCCACTGGAAGTAACAGGGCACAAGTTGTTGAGACTGGAAGTTCTGGGATTGGTAACACAGGGATTAAGTGCTATAACTGCGGGGGAAAAGGTCACGTAGGCAATGCATGCCCCAAGCCAAGAACTAGGGGAGCAGCATATCACAAGGAAGCTCTTCTTCTGGCCCTCAAAGATGAACTTGGAAGCACCCTCACTAAAAAGGAGCAAAGCTTCATGGCGAATGCTTACTCAGATGATGACATGGAGGACCTGGAAGCAGCTGTTATGTTGATGGCTAATATGTAGGAAGTGAACATGGGTGAAACAAGCCCGGTATATGATACCGATGGCTTGTCTCAGGTACCAAATTCAAAATGTCTAATTGATGAAATTGTGTCACCCTTTGCATCTGCATCAGCCAAAGAAAATCTTGGACAAATTGATTCATCCTTATCCTCTGAAGTCGATGATCAAATAAACATCGTTGTTACATTTGATGATGATCAAATTAACCCCGTTGTTTCGTTTGATGATCCTCTGTCCGATGATGATAATGACCAATTTGAACAAGAAAGTCTTTTGCTTAACTCAGAGCTCATGACCTTGCTGCTGACCACCAAGACTCAGTTAGATGCCCATAAATCCCAAATTGATAAGTGTAATGAAATAAACAGAAATCTAAAAGCAAAAGTCGCATTATTAATTAAGGATAATGAGTGCTACAAGCAACAACTTTCAAATTATGAAAACCAGGCAAAACGTGAGAAAAGCTTTAAGTCTGCATTCCAAAATTCATATGTGCAGGTACAAAATTTAGAGCATCAAGTTCGTGAATTGACCGTTTCCAAGAATGAAATAATTTTACAAAACGAACAAGAAAAATTAGACTTTCAAAAACAAGTTGACATTCTTTACTCTGAACTTAATTAAACAAAAACAGAGCTGTCCACTTGTCAAAATAATATTTTTGAACACCGTGAAAAATCAAGGAAACGAGTCGATTCATATGTTGAGGAAATTCTTGACTTGGAATCCAAACTTAAAGAATTTCAGAACGTTGTGTATAAAACTGACAAATCAATAATCACCATTCAAAAGCTAATGGTAAAACCAAATCCAAAAGGATATGGATTTGCTATTGGTAGTGATAAACCAAGTTTTCTACATAAAGCACTCAAAGAAGATCCAAAGTTATATAGTGCTGACCATTTGTTTGATGATTCTGTTGTGCGTGTTGTTGTTTATACTAGTGAGGAGGAAATAGAACAGGCGGAGGAAACTCGATCTAAAATGAGTCAAAACCCTTATCATAAACCATATGATTATTTTAAAGTTCCTTATATTAGCGAAACTTTCATCCCGCAAAAATCACAACTATCATGGTTTATTAAACCAGATACATTTCCTGAAGTAGTCCCTGTAACCAATGAGGCACATGTAAATATCTCTTCGCAAAATCCAGGTGTCGTTTCTTCTGTACCAAAACCAAGTCGTGTCCTCTGATATTTTAATACCTTTTTGGAGGACATAAAATTTTTAGAAGACATAATTGAACGAAACTCAGAAATAACAGTCTCTACTTTTCTTTCTCCTTATGAAAAGGAAAAGAGAGAGGTTTTTCAACAACAAATTTTACCACACGTTCAACACTTGAGACTTTGTGCTACACATTGGGAGCAGGAACTGCAAACGGATATTGTATCAATGATGAGCATTTTCAAAGCAAAAGACGACAAAATCTTGAAACAAAAATTTCAAAAGAAAAATTTGGAAAAAGAAGTTGATCGACTTTTGGAAGATGTTCTATGTTATGATGTTGTTTCTGTGATTATGGATTCTATTTTTGTGGCTTGTAATGATATGATTGTTGATGCTCATTCTGTTGATATTAAGTTGTTGATATTAGAGATAGAGAATTTGAGACATGAAAATGAGAGGCTTAAACAAGTCAATGATGATGTGAAAAACGATTTTTCAAAAGAAGTTTACAAATTCAACAAGAGGTTGCATTGGTGTCAAACTCAGAGTCTCGCCTTTGAGTTAAAATTACAACACCAAAACACATCCTTGTCCTTTCAAAACAGTCATGCTTCTGAAAATCTGACTGAAAAAGAAAATATTGTTTTAAAACAAGAAATTTTCAAATTTGAAAAGGACATCAATAAAGTTTGTGAAAACAGAAATAACCTTCTTTGATTAAATCTTGAATTGGATTCTAAAATTCAACAACAGAAACACATCATCATTGAATTGAGAGAGAAAGTTAATGTACGTGAAAAAGGGAAAATGGCAAACAAGAATGTGATTAAGCCAGGCATGTATAAAGTAGACAAGACACCTAAGAAAGCATCTACCCAGACCACTAATGTGAATACTTCCACTTCTACAGGGCTAGGCACCTCTAAGGTTAGCGGATCCAAGGCTCCCGTGAAGAATAGTGTTTGGAAACCTAAGAGTAGCTCCCCTAAGGACCAAGAAGTAGAAGTTCACACTAGGACTTTGAATAAAAAGCAAGTTATATCTAGAGTAGAATCAAGTTCCAAAACATGTAATTCTAATTCTGATGTAACGAATGCTGATCCTTTGAATGTTTCGAATAATGGTCGTATTGATGATTATTGTATGTTTTGTCATACGAGTGTTTTGTCTGGTAATCATAAAAGTTGTGTTGCTAAAACCCTTTTGTCTCGTAAGAAGAAACATACTACTGGCATTTCCTCTAGGCCCCCTACCGCTGCCAAGTCAATCTTAGGGAAACCGCCAAAAGTAGTCTCTAAGAACCCCGTAGACAAGACCATAAGTCCTAAAAGAACAATCCAAACGCCTAGTACCTTTATTAGGAAGAAAGCGGAATCTAGTTGGAATTGGCAACGTTGGCTTCAGAATAAACCTAGTTTTACTTGGTTACCCAAGAAGCTTAATAATTTTGCTACTAACCCAACGGGTTCCACCGTTACTGTCTCTCCATCTGCATTGTCTTCTTGTGTTGCAGGTGTTTCAAATCGTACTATGGATTGTTGATAGCGGGTGTTCCCGACACATGACAGGCAACCTACATCTTCTAGTAAACTTTATCTCAAAGTTCATAGGAACTGTCAGATTCGGGAATGATCAATTTTTCGCTATCATGGGCTATGGGGATTACATCAGCGGGAACATCGAAATAAGCCATGTCTACTACGTTGAAGGCCTTGGATACAACCTCTTCTCCGTTGGTCAGTTCTGTGACGGTGCCTTGGAAGTTGCTTTTCGGGAGAAAACCTGCTTTGTTAGAGATCTACACGGTAATGATCTCATGACAGGCAAACGCGGAACAAATTTGTACACCATCTCATTATCAGATATGACCGCCTCATCTCCAATATGCCTACTCTCTAAGGCACAACCAACTAAAGCACGGTTATGGCATAAGCGTTTGTCTCACTTGAATTTCAAAACAATGACGGAACTTGCACGTCATAAGTTAGTCGACGGTCTTCCTAGATATCGGTATGCCAAAGATCACCTTTGTCCGGCATGTGAACAAGGGAAAAGCACTCGTGCTCGTTTTCCTCCAAAAACAGAGCACAATACAGATCATGTACTCCAGCTTCTTCATATGGATTTGTGTGGACCAATGAGAGTGCAAACAATCAACGGTAAACGTTACATTCTGGTAATCGTTGATGACTTCCCTCGATGGACTTGGGTCTACTTTCTTCGCAGCAAAGATCAAGCTCCGTCGATGATCATCACCTTTCTCACAAAAATTCAGGTTGAGATCCGCAACACAGTTCACAAAGTCAGAACAGACAACGGAACCGAATTCAAGAACCACACTCTCCGAGAGTACTTTGAGATAGTCGGTATTGAATAACAAACATCTATTCCTTGCAGCCCTGAACAGAATGGAGTGGTCGAAAGACGTAACAGAACATTAGTCGAAGCTGCTAGGACAATGTTGATCAACGCTCAACTACCTGATTACCTTTGGGCTGAAGCTGTCTCCACTGCATGCTACACCCAAAACCGTTGCATGATCACCAAAAGAAACAACAAAACCCCGTATGAACTTGTTTACAAACGAAAACCAAACATAAATTACTTTCATGTATTTGGGGCCCTCTGTTACCCAAATAATGATCGTGATGACATTGGTAAGTTGAAAGCCAAAGCGGACATTGGAATTTTTGTTGGCTACTGTGAGAATTCTAAGTGATTTTGCATCTGGAACCGTCGAACTCGAAAAATTCAAGAAACGATACACGCTCATTTCGATGAACTCACGGATATGGCTTCAGAGCAAAACAGCTTAGGACCCGATTCTAACCGTCTAAACTTTCCTGATCCTTCAGCTGCACCACTGTCCTTTAACTGTAAGGACTTAGAAGATCTGTTTGCTCCGTTGTTTGATGATTCGTTCAATAGTCGTGCTCCTGCCGAAACCACCAGTTCCACTGCAATACCGGTTCAAACACAGGCACCTGAAACACCTGTAACGTCTACCATAGTTGCTGACGATGCACCACCAACAGAACCATCATCACCAGTCGATCAATCAGCCTCTAATACCAAGCATGCAGCTGATGATCCAACCTCATCTTCTGAAAAACCCACACCACCAGACTATGACGGAAACGCGCTGTTTAATCCATTTGCTCCAGCTCCCACCATTCCAGATACTGCCGAGTCATCAACGAGCAATTTGGATCCATCAAACATGCACCAAAACCTTCAACACTACCCTTCTACCCACAAGTGGACTAAGGATCATCCGTTAGTGAACGTGATTGGTAATCCAGATAATCCGGTCATGACACGCAAGAAACTCCAAATGGACGGTGAAAACTGCCTCTATGCACTCACCGTTTGTCAAACCGAACCAAAAAACATTAAGGAAGCTCTCACCTATGACAATTGGATTGAGTCAATGCAAGAAGAACTCGATCAGTTCAAGAATCTAGAAGTGTGGGAATTGGTAGAACGACCAACTGGAGTTTATGTTGTCGGCCTAAAAACTATTTGGAAGAACAAGTTGGATGCGGATGGGACAGTTATTCGTAATAAATCTCGCCTGGTAGCTAAAGGATACAGTCATGAAGAGGGAATCGACTTCGAGGAATCTTTCACACCAGTGGCAAGAATTGAAACCGTTCGAATATTTCTGGCATATGCAGCTCACAAGAACATTACTGTATATCAAATGGATGTGAAGACGGTGTTTCTGAATGGACAACTCCGGGAAGAAGTGTACGTCACACAACCAGACGGCTTTGTCAACCCAGAACATCCAAAGCATGTTTACAGGCTCAAGAAAGCCCTCTATGGCCTTAAAAAGCCCCGAGGGCATGGTACGATAAACTGTCAGCATTTTTAATTACTAATCATTTCACTAAAGGTTCGGTTAATCCAACGCTGTTCATACAAAAACACGGGGAGGACATCTTAATTGTTCAAATCTATGTGGACGATATTATTTTTGGTTCAACACATAAGAAATACTCAAACGATTTCGCTAAATTAATGAAACATAACTTTGAGATGTCCATGATGGGTGAACTGAAGTTCTTCTTAGGACTGCAAGTTCATCAATCACCCCATGGTATTTTTCTAAACCAGACCAAATATGCACAAGAAATTTTGAAAAAGCATGGCATTTCAAGCAGTGATACCTATAATACACCGATGTCCTCATCATCCCCTAAGTTGGATGCTGATTTACATGGGACAACAACTGACCCTACCAAATACCGTAGTATAATTGGGTCACTCATGTATCTAACAGCCAGCAGACCAGACATAGTCTTCGCCACATATCTTTGCTCCCGCTATCAGTCTAGACCAACTGAACGACACCTCTCTGAGGTTAAACAAATCCTTCGATACATAAAGGGAACCATTAACTTGGGGATCTGGTATCCGAAGGATTCTGGCTTTGAACTAATTGCCTTTTCAGACGCTGATCATGTAGGATGCTTAGATACAAGGAAAAGTACTTCAGGGGGAGTGCAATTTTTAGGTGACAAACTCGTATCTTGGCAGTCAAAGAAGCAGGATTGCACATCACTTTCATCAACAGAATCCGAATACGTAGCCATGTCCGCATGCTGTGCTCAGGTCATCTGGATGCGGTCACAGCTAATGGATTACGGATACGTGTTCAACAAGATTCCGTTATATTGCGACTCCAAGAGTGCCATTGCTATTTCGTGCAACACCGTGCAGCATTCCAAGTCCAAGCATATCGCTCTTCGATATCACTTCATCAAAGAGCATGTGGAACAGGGTTCCATTGAGCTTTATTTCGTGGGTACTGAATATCAACTGGCCGACTTATTCACCAAAGCCTTGCCTCATGCAAGATTTGTTGGATTAGTTCATCAGATTAGTATGCGATGTTTGACTCCGAAAGATTTGGACAACTTTCTCAAACAAAGTTAAACGAGTCACACATCATGGCTACTTTGTAAAAAGTTTTTGAGTTTAAAAAAATGGTAAATAAGTTTTTTTTCTCATCACTAAGGTTAAATGTGTTCACCCTTCATAACACAAGGGCTAAAAGTATCAAGCTTTAAAAGGGTTTTGCACTTTAAGACTTTTTATTACACTAGTTTAATAGTTAAGGGATTAAAGGCGTCAAAGTGCAAACTTTAGTAACACTATAAAAGCCCAAGTCTTAATCAGTTTTCCTTTTTCCCATTCCTCACAGTAAACACACACATAAACACAACTCCCGCCAAAATCTTAGTTGTTCATACGCACGTTTTTTTTTTTTGATTTTCTGGAAAATGAATTTTTAAGTGTTAATCATGTTTAATTATGCATTGTCATCACTCGGTTGAAATCTCATAACATATCTATGGCTCAATTTGCCAGTTCATGAATTAGGGTTCATAGTAGTCAATTGGGGATTTCTTGTTTGTTATGCTTCAGTATAATTGCTTGTTTTTCTGATCATAACAATATGTCTAGGAGTGATCTTTCAATGTTTAATTGTAATGTTTAACATCATTAGATGCGTATTGTGATTATGTGGCTTAAATAGGTCGAATACATGGCTGGGAACAAATATGTTCATATTTTTGTAAGTTTATTGGTGGGATATGTTTGATTATGTGTTGTTAGCATGCGCCTCAGTTCTCATTACATGATTCTAACATATGTTCTAAGTCGATTAATTTTAGGACATAATTGTTCTTTGGAATTCGTCTGTATGGTTAGTTGTGAGTTTCTGGGTGCATGTTTGTGTTTAGGACAATGTTTTTAAGATGATAGATGTTAATTACTTATTACTGAAACATGTCTTGAAATATTTGTGATTGTTTGAATGTTTCCGAGTAAAGCTCTTGCATGTTGCCGCGTAAGTCTTATTTTTCTTCGAGCTAGGAGAGTGTTCTTGGTTCTTGGAAATTGTTAATAAACCTTCCGAGTAAGTCTCTTTATCTCCGAGCAAGGAGCATTTGTCTGAGATACTTAGATTCTTCCAAGTATCTCACTTTGTTTCCGAGTAAAGTGATAAATAGGCTTTCCGAGTAAGGATTATTAGCTTTCTCCGAGTAACTAAAGCAAATCAGACTTTCCGCGTAATATTTAAATTTAATTTTCCGAGTAAATATGTGAACCATTTTTCCGAGTAAGCAACAACTCCGAGTTAGGAGGATTTTTGGAATGTTTCCGAGTAAGGAAACTTGTATTCTCCTACTTAGAACGGATATTTCCAACTTTGGACAAAATCCTCCGAGCAAGGATTATTCTCTCTGAGTAAATGGTTCATTTTCCGAGTAACTTCAGATTTGCTAACTTAGGATATTTGTTGCATCTGTTCAGTAGTTGAGAGTCTGTTTGCTGAATGTTTGCTAATAAGTGTTGATGTTTTTCTTGTTTAAGACATGTATGAGTATTTGTGATTGTATCTTTCTGAGCTCTACATCATTTTGGCCGATTTGCATTCATGGCATATACCACGAACACTAACACTATTCTACACCCTCTCTTGTGTGGTTGTTTATGTTTGTGCTCTACAGGATCGTCAGGACTAAGGCTTCCATTGCTCGAAAAGATATGATACCAGAAGAAGATGAGCGCGAGATCAGCAAGTCTAACTCAAGAGCAAATTTTGATGAGCTGAAATGTTACAAGTCTTGTCAGATAATAGTTGAAATACTGAAGTGACATTTCGTCAACCCTGTCCTGACTAATACGGCGAGTGTACCAGAGGTTTACATGCATCAGTTCTGGCACAAGTTGTTCGTCAGCAACGATACGAAGTCTATGGCAATTACCATTAATGACAAGCGAATCAGGTTCGATATTGGTACTCTCAGGACTATTCTTGATCTTCCTCAACCAGAGTCCACTCCCAATGGAGTTTTCCACAAAGATCCCACTTTCCAGCAGATTGTTGATAACCTGATAGCTATTGGCTATGATGAAGACAGTGAGGACCTCACCTCCAGTTCTAAAGTCGAACGCAAGTATATTCCACAACCATGGTTGACACTCTTCACAATCTTATGTCATTGCATCACTGGGAAGGAAACAGGTTTAGAACACCCGCGACTTGAACACCTCTAGTTCTTTCACGGTGTCATTAACCTGCACCACGTGGACTTTGCTCGCTATATCTGGACCGATATGATCTATCAGTATGAACGGTTTGCTAAGCAGAAGGCCTACAAAGTTCCGTTTCCTCGCTTCAAATTGATCATCGCCTATTTCATGGAACAGCATCCAGAAATTGATAGACGACCAAGCAAAGAGTATCACATGGAAAGTATGGATCACGTCCTCTCAACTATCAGGATCCATGCTTCCAACACTACCAAACGCGGAGCAAGGATTCCTCCCAAGCTATTGTCTAACCCGGTCAAGGCAACTGAAGCTTATGACTGGTATGATGAAGCTGAATAAGCTGGCGAAGTTGGTGTTACACGTAAGAGAAATAAGGCGACAAGAGGCAGAGGTCGCGGAAGGGGCAAAACTGTTATCTCTTCCTCCTCGCGCACCAAAAGGATTACCCGTGAAACAAAGAAGAAAATGATACTTCACGATGAATCTTCAGAAGAGCAAGAAGAAGAAGAAACCATTGATATGAGGGAGGAACGTCGAAAATTGATCATCAAGCTCAAATCTGCTCTGGCCAAAGGTGATAAAATTTGGGAGCAGGAAAGGGTAAAAACATTAAGATCACTGATACATCATATGAGCAGATTGAACCACCATCAACTAGAGACGAGGAAGAAGAACAGTTAATAAAGGCCACGGAAGAGAGTATTGCCAAGTATAATGCAGATAAGAAGAAACACAGAGGTAAGGAACTGGGTTAAGGATCAGCTTCACACCCAAGGGATGAATCGGAGTCAGAAGAGGACTCAGAGGCTACACATAGTCAGACTGTTGGTAGTTCGGATACAGAGTCTGAAAATGAGTCCCAATCTGACCTCGGTGATCAAACAGCTTTAGACTCGGAATCTGAGAGTGACAAGGAAGACAATGATGAAGATGAAGGGAACACTGAGACAGGAAAAGATGATGAGAAATCAGCAGATGACGAGATGGATGAAGATGAACGTACAACTAAGAAAGTAAAGGATACAGATGCGGAAAATGCTGAATCAGATGAGGACAGTGATGAAGAATCGGAAAACCGGGGTGATGATCGCATACCTAGCCCAACAGTAAACCCATCTCCAGAGGGTGAAACCTCTAAAACCAGAACACTATCACCACTTGCTCACACCACACTGAATACTCCACCATCCGCCACACCTACTGAACCATTACCCGAAAATACTGATAAGCTAAAAGAGTTGGAAGAAAAGCTTACAACCCAACAACAAAAGCTTGAAGCACTTCAGAGAGACGTGAATGAGTTCAAAGGCTACAACATTGAGAAAGCGTGTGATCACTACATCAGTAACACGATCCCTCAATAGGTCAGCGAGGAACTCTCTCAAACTATTCCCGGTCTCATGAAAGAGTATGTGAAGCGCAAGCTGGATCGCGTGGTAGCTCATCGTCTTAAAACCACGCCCGTTACTCTACATACTTTACCGTCGGATACACCACTATCATATTACAAAGAAAAGTTGTTGGAAGGTATCGCCGATGATCGAACTGAAAAGGAACTTCATTAAGCACTGATCAATTCAATCAAGAGAGACGAAAAGAAGAAAGAGGCCTGCAAGCAAGACAAACCTAGCAAACATCGTCGAGATGATCGAGACAAGGACGATCAGGCCAAGGAAAAGGGAAAAAGACCGAGAAAGGCGGGTACTTCTAGAACCCAACCTACTACTACTACTCAATCCACTGGCACTGAGGGGTTTGTTCCGCAAGATACGGGTGCGTTTGACGACACTGAACCTATTCATGACATCCCCATGGAGCAACATGAAACTGATATTGCTCCTCCCAAGTTCATCACTGTTACTGCACCACCGCCGGATGCTGCTTTGTTGCCTGCACCGGAATGGGTCAATCCCGATGCTACGAAGCAAACATGGTTTGAACAGATGGTTGACGCGTACCCGGATTCTCCTGAAGATGTTCCTGCTACAGAATCTGTTGTGGATTTCACGAAGCGTCTAAAGAAGGTTATGCGGGTTCAGCAGTTAGAACTTTCTGACATTGTCAAGGTTCGAGAAGCTAGATTCACTAAGTTCAAGACAGTCACCACTTCCCATTTGGAGTTTGAATATAATTTGGAATAGGTTGCAAGGGCAATGAATGAGGACGTGATTTTGGATTCTTCTGGCTCCTTTAATCTTCATGATTATTCTAAACCTTTACCTCTCATCGGACCCTCTCACAACCTTCAGATATCCAAGAAGTTCTTCTTTAATCAGGACTTGGCGTATCTACTCTATGGTAATACCGACCCAGAAAAGCGGTATGCTACATCCCTCACTAAGTGTCCGGCAGCTTCTTACGTGATAGATGGATTTGAAGAACAGATGGACGAATTATTCCTCAAAGAAGTTGAAGAATATAACGACGATGCCCTTCTAGGTATCTATCACTGGCCCGATATGCGTAAATGGTTCTACAAGTGGAAGCTATCAAAACATACTAAAACTTCTGTGTTTCACCAAAGTCGGATACTTTGTATCGTCAGCGCTGAAACTGAGTTTGAGTATGGATATAACTTCCTGACGAATATCACCATTGGGAGACAGGATGGAAAGGAATACAGCTTCAAAGAATCTGATTATCCGTATCTGAATATGAACGACATTGAAGATATGTATCTTTTTAAGATTCAAGGCAAGTTGGAACATTTACCTGGTCGTCTTCAGTATGACATCATCAATTCTCTTCTGATTTACATCCGTAGTATTGTAATCAGACAAAGAGTTGAGGATGTTCATCTCGGGGTTGAAAGCTACCAAAAGAAGTTAAACTTGGTCAAACCGGATTTCCAACCGCCAGGGATCAGCGAAAGGACACCTTATACTTTCAGGGACAGACCATTCGGGTTGGTTTATGTACGGGATAAAAAGAGAACGAGGTTCATGGGTTTTCAGGATATTCACAAGTTCGGTGACGAGACTTTGATTCGGGTTAAAAGTGAACTTGAAGGGATTTTGGAGAATCATCGACAGGGACTGGAGGTCGGATGGTTGAGGCATATGTGGTGGACAAGAAGAGATGTTAAGAAAGCATACAAGTTCATCGACCGCATCGGCCGAAGGCTCAAGTTTCGTGAGCAGATGAGGCGATTCGAAAGTTATGTGGGTGGACGTCAAAGGATTCCGAACATTCTTACCTTCGGACGACCTGCATAAACTACTGGTGTACTTGGTTTACATTCATTTAAATCTTTTATCATTTGTTTAGATTTAACTATGGCTTGTGTACAAATAACAGTGCACAACCCGTACTTGTAAAGAAAGGACCCTGCGGTACGCTTCAGTGCCTCAATCCTATGATAAGGAGCGAAAGCTTCTTACTTATGAGTAGAATTAAACTAGAATTTTCTAAATTTTCCTAAAATTCTGCTCATAAGGACAAGTATTCCCTCGTTAAGGGGGAGTATTTGAAAAACATAATCTTTGGTCTTAACAACAAAAGTTCTTGGTATTCTTCCCACAAACCTCAAAAATATATATTTTAATCAAATGTTTTACAAAAATAACATGAGTATGCTATTTTTGAGGGGGAGAATAAGTGACGATTAAAATATGGTAAATGAAAAGTTGTAATCTCACAAGAGCTCCACTCAGAATTGACCCTTGAATTGACGATAGCTAAAGCCAGTTTATCTGGTGATGTAAGCGTGTCTCGCAAAGGACGTGTCTGAGTAAAATGTACCGATTTCGAGCGATTTTCCTTGAATCTGATCTGGATGGTAATAATTTCAAGCCAGTTTATCGGGTGATGTAAGCGTGTCTCGCAACAATCAGGTTCATTGAAAATCAATCAATTCAAAAGTGCTAACTCTGCCCGACATGTGCAAATTTACTTTACACTTCTGAGCACATGTTAAGGGGGAGTATTTCTGAAAATACCAAAACTCTCAAAGTGTTAACAAAATATGTTTTCACAATCATAAATGCTTTGAGAGATTTTTCAAAAGGTTTTAGTCTATGGTGATAATAGGGGAGTCATGGTGTAATAAGGTGACTAAGGTTAGGAATAACCGTCCTATGATCCGCCAGAACCGGAGGGATCTACCCAAGGACAATCCCAATAGTTTAGAACTAGAAATTCCTAGGTATTAAGAAAAAAGGAATAATGAAATGAAAGGAGAAAGAAGGGGTTGAAGAACTAAAAAGAAAAGTAAAGAAAAGGTGAAAAGAAATAGCCCTCCAAATTGTTCAACCTTAGGGCAGAAACCGGGTTCAATACATATGCTACTGGTTGTTACTAAGGTAACACCGGTATTGAAGATTAAGTCGTCATAGACCCAGTGACGCACTGCACTAAACCTTCTAGCCACTCAGGTGTCTCTTAAAAGACACTTATTTCATTTCACACAGAGATCCCTACATAATCTATCGACCTCTCACTCCGAGATGTGTTGATATTGAAAAGGAGGCATTCTGCTCCACGCCTCCGACAACCAAACAAATAAGCACTAATCGAGTCTAGAGCCAAGAGATACAACAAAAGATCACATAGGAACACTTAGCATTGCACTGGATGCTCTACATTAATGGACTTCAATTGTAAAATTAGGAAGAGTCTTACGCAGATCTTAGCAATCTGCCGAGAACATTCTTGAGGAAAATCACATATTGTGATTCTCAGTGATTGAATGGAAATCCTGCCAGGGTCAACATCTAACAGCCCTGACAGCAGGTCACTTCGGTAATCCCTTGTGGGTTACGCTTAGTGAAAGCTCTAAAATGGTCTACAGTTGTGGGGTGATCTCCAGTGACTTACTGAATCGTAGGTGCACTTCGGTGTGTCCGTGTAAGCCCTTTCGGGGGTATCCGGTTCAGAATGGCCTGGATAAAGATTAGAGAAAGTCGTCACACTATGCTGTTGACGATCTCAAAGTCTAAATCCGTAAGTGCCGGATGGTTCATGCTGTACCTGCAGAGGATCATGAAGACCTGGAGTTCTACCACCATCATGACTCCATCATGCTTATATCCTGAAGATAAGTGTTCCCTGTAACCTGTTACATGTCTAAGATTGAAGGAATGAGAACTAGTTGAAGAACGAAAGTCCAAAGGCATATGAGCATGGTGGAAAAGACGAGAAGACGTTGGAGTTAGGCAGATCGTTAACATACCCTATCACTTACTTAAGAAAGCAGAAGAAAGATACTGATGATGTCAGAAGCCAATGAAGCAAAGACGACGTCAAGCAACCTTGATGATCAATACTTAGGGGGAGATTGTTGGGAACACGTCTTAGATAATTGAAGTATCGATCATGTTTTGTATTAGGTTGCTTTGGTCTTTAAGTTATATTTAGTTTACAGCCTGTGTAGAAGTCCCATGGGTTGTATGCTTTTGTTTATTTATTAATTGGGCTACGCCCCAATGTTTATTTCATTTCCAATAATGGGCTGCGCCCCATTCCTTATTATTTCCTTTTAGGGCTTGGCCCATTTCACCTCTATGTACTATAAATACTCTTCCTATTGTAAGGGAAGAGTTGTTGGTTAATTGCATTATCAAAATCTATTATTCTTGAGTTTAACCTACTATTCTTTCTCTCTAATTCCTCCTAGTAACTTGTGAAATCGAGACCCATCATTATTGTTGAACAACTAGTGTAGAAATGTTAAGTGTTCTTATGAGATATTTTTATGTATCTCGCGGCTCTAGACTCGAATTAGTACTCATTGCTTTTTAGTCGTCGAAGGCATGGAGCAGAGTGCCTCCTCTTCAATATCAACTCATCTCGGAATGAGAGGTCGATAGATAATGAAGGGTTCTCCGTGAGAAATGAAACAAGTATCTTTTGAGAGACACTTGAGTGGCTAGAAGGTTTAGTGCAGTGCGTCACTGGGTCCATGACAGCTTGGTCTTCAATACTGGTGTCACTTGTAGTGACATCCAGTAGCATATGAATTGAACCCAGTTTCTGTCCTAAGGTTGAACATATGGAGGGCTATTTCTTTTCACCCTTTTCTTTACTTTTCTTTTTAATTCTTCAACCCCTTCTTTCTCCTTTCATTTCTTTACTCCTTTTTTATTAATCATACCTAAGGACTTTCTAGTTCAAAACTATTAGAATTGTCCATGGGTAGATCCCTCCGGCTCTGGCGGATCATAGGACGATTTCCTAACCTTAGTCACCTTATATCTCCATGACTATCCTATGTTGCCATAAAACCAATCATTTGAAAATATCTTAAAGTGTTTATGACTGTAAAACATATATTGTTTACACTTTGAGAGTTTTGCATTTTTCATAAATACCCCCTTCACATGTGCTCATAAGTTTTTAATATAAATTTGCACATGTCGGGTGGAGTTAGCACTTTTTGAATTGATTGATTTTTAGTGAATATGACTGTTGCGAGACACGTTTACATCACTAGTTAAACTAGCTTCAAATTATTATCCGTCCAAGTCATATTCAAAGAAAAATCTCTCGAAATCGGTACACTCTACTCAGACAAGTCCTTTACGAGACACGTTTACATCACTGGATAAACCAGCTTGAAATTATTACCCATCCAGGACATGTCTTTTCGATTAATGACATTTGATATTCGTCAATTCGAGGGTACAATTTGAGTCGAGCTCATGCGAGATTCCATACTTTAGTTACCATATTTTAATCATATACTTATTCTCCCCCTCAAAAATAGCATATTCATGTTTTTTTTTGGAAAACTTTTGATTAAAATATGCTTTTTGAGGTTTATGGGAAGAATTTCAACAAGAAATTTTGTGTTTTGAACCAAGATATTTGTTTCAGGTACTCCCCCTTAACAAGGGCGTACTTGTTCTTTTGAGCAGAATTTTGAAAAACTTTTCAAAAATTTTATTAATTCTACTCAAAAGTAAGAAGCTTTCACTCCTTATATTAGGATTGAGGCACTGAAGCGTACCTCAGGGTCTCTTCTTTACAAGTACGGGTTATGCACTGTTATCTGTGCACAAGCCATAATAACACAAGCAAGTTTTATAAATCAAAAGCTTATCCAACTCTTACATCATTCCAGGCTTCTGAAGACAGTGTAAACTGGATCAGGTCTTTGAAAATTCCTGATCGGGAATGATGGTCTTCCTCCAACATAACTTTCAAGCCTCCTCATCTGATCTTTATGAAAAAGCCTTCTCTCAATCTTCAAAATGAATTGACAAACTTCTCTTAGTTGAGAAGCTGTCCACCTGCTGGTCTTGTATAACTCCCGATCTCGTACTTGTATCACCAACCCATCACGAACTTTCTTGAGTGTGTAGTAGTAGAACTTGTGAACCTCTTTGTACCCCATGAAGCAGTTGATTGTAAGATTACTCTTGTAAACAAATCCAAAAGTTGGTTCTTTCTTCATGGTGTACTGGGGCTCATGGTTGATCTCAGGAAGATATATAACTGGTGCGGTTAGATTAATCTTCCTTTGATAGCTCTCGACCCCAAGCTGCAAGTCTTCTACACGTTCTTGTATAATCTTCCTTCTGATGAAGTGTAGTATTGAAGTGCTAAACGCGTAATTAAGATCAGTAGAGAAGTGTTGCATTTTTCCTTGAACCTTGATGAGATACATGTCTTCAAGGTCATTGAGGTTTAAGCTTGGGAAATCTGCTTTGAAAAATTTTGTACACCTGCTGATCATGTCTTCTAACCTTGATTTGAGTTAAGAAGGTATAATTATACCTCTTTTCTGCTTCAAGACTGACTACAGCTAGTATCCTGAGGTCACTCATCACTGGAGTTGGAGACTTCTTTGTGAGTTTACTTTTGTACCATGTCTTCCTCTTCTCAAACCAGTGATAAATTCCTAGTTGCGCACCTTGATCATACTGCACACTGTTTGTAATGAAGAGTCTTGTAGCAGTTTCTTCGATGGCTGGTTGTGGGTAGCTTGCTGCAGGAATCAAGGTTATGGAGGTTACATATTTGGGTTGACATTTAATACCATGCATAAGGATTTTGAGATCGTTGTTGAAGAAGAATTTATAAGGAACAACAGGTTGATCTGAAACTCTAATCACCGGCAGAGGCTTTGTCCAATCCGTAGTGTGTGGTTGGTTGGGTTGAGAAGTGCTATCAACCACATGCACATCCGGATTGGTCTAGTTGAACTCACTAGACATTGCTCGTGCAATATTTTCCAGGTGATATTCTAGCTCAGCTGCACTGGAAGACCTATCTTTAAGCAAATTGAAGGCATCATTCTTGATTCGACAAAGTTCTCCTTTTGTGAGCTTCTTGATGCGTTGGTAACGTTTGAGTTTTTGCGTTAACTCAAGTGTGCGACCTTCGATCATGGCGTCATCGTCTACAAGAGGTTGAGCACTGACAAGTTGATCGAACCATTCATTCCCTTTTGACGAGTCTTCATCCAACCATGAGACAACAATTGGTCTTTTAGATGTTGTCTTCTTGTCAGGTCTAGATGTTATTGCTTTAGTCTTGGGAGGAAAGTCTGGTTGATCTTGGTGTGGTTGATATTCTTCGTCTGCAGTGAACTCAAACTGATGCTCCATTGCTGTAGGTCTGGAGCTTAAAGCCTTTGGTAGTTGGGAGGCTATAGTGGTTGCTGAAGGTCCGATTGGTTCTTTAAATTGAGAAGCAGATCCGCTAACACCCTTTTGTTTCTTGGCTTGTATGTTTGGATCTGGGTCTTCTTCCTCTCTTGGACGTTTACCTTTGTCGGCCTCAGCTTTGCACGACTCCTTCTCAATATTTTCCTTTATAGACTCAGTGATAGCTATTTGCTCAAGAGTTGGTGAGGTAAGACTTGTTAATCTTTCAAAAAGTTTAAGTTGAAGTTCTTCTAGAGTTGGTTCTTTAGGCTGCGTCGGTTGGGATTGAAAGAAAAGTGGAACTGTAGCCATAATATTCTTGACTATTTCTTTGATGTTCGGATCAAGATACTCTTCCACCTTCTTAGATGCAATCTTAGGCATGTACGTCTTCAAGTATACTTTGGTGTTGCCCTTGATCGCAGTGAGCATCCTTTCTTGAACATCTTCTGTAAAGAACTCATCGACACGAGCTTTGGTGCTTTAAAGCTCGTTCACTTGTTCGACAAGGCTGGTGACCATATTAGTTAAAGTTTCAACTTGGTCACGAAGCTGGTCATCTTTCTTGGCACATGCCAGCTTTGTAGCCTGCTTCAACCTTTTAGAAGCTTGGGAGATTATATCATCCCTTTTGAGCCTAGTCATCTTCCTTGATTTCTTGCTTGTCTTACTTGTTGTTGCTTTTGTTGGTGGTGGTGAAGTGTGTGTGGATGATTCAGGAGGTTGTTGAACTTTGGGTGGAGAAGCTTTCTAAGATACTAGAGGTATTTCATGGGCAATTAGTGGAGAATGTGAAGGAGTGGTTGGTGGTGTTTGAATATATCGGTCGGCTTCCTTTTCTTCAGCCAACCTTTCTTCTTCCCCCCTTTTCTTTTCCAGTTCCAGCTCTGCAGCAGCTTTATTGATCTCTTCCTCATCACTAAACACCTTTTCTGTCTCTTCATCCTCATCCATGTTAAAGTCTTTGGCCTATTCATCTTCATTCTTTTCCTCGTCATTACCGAGTTGATTAACCGGATCAGGATGAGGTGGAGTAACTTCTTTTACAACTCCAAACCCACCGAGTTGATTAACCGGATCGAGGAGGGTCTAGGCTTCTTCAAGTTCTTTGGCGATTTCTTCATCTAATCTCATTTGTTCTTCAAGCATTATCTACCTCCACCTTTTCTCATCAGCTTTATAGGACTCACAACTTTCTTCTAAAGCAATCTGTGTAGCTATTTCTTCCTTGTTGATTGTTGGTTCTTCATCGGTCTCCTTATCAGAACTGGATCCCTCTTCTTTAACAATCTTTTCTTCTCCTGGCTCGGGCTTGGCAATCTTAACCGGAACTCTCCTCTTTATGTATTTAGGAGCAGCTGATTTGATCTTCTTAGATGTGCTAGAAGTGCTGCCTGACTTGCTTCCTTCCTTTGATCGAGTCCTAGTTGGAGCAGGCTCATCATCGTACTTGCAGAAGCCGACATGTCCCTCATTGAATTCTCTATCATAGCTTTTGTATTCTTTTGTTTGCTTTATCTTGTCTGTCAGCAGAGCTTCAGGTAGTCTCATCCCCTGTTTACGTGTGCTTCCTTTAGGGATGTAGACTGAGCTGATTTTCTTTTCCATAGCAAATAGGTGCTTCTCTTGGTCTTCAAGACGTTGAGGGATGTCAGTGTTATCGTCAAGTAGATAACAGGTGATAAGCTTGGTGTATCTGACGAACGGGATTTTCGTGAGAGGTTTGCTGTAGTGACTTGGAATTTGGTAGACTATATCCTCCCAGATAATTTGAGCATAGTCAATCTGCTTCTGATTAACAATACCCCAGAAGATTTGAAGATGAGACAGGCGGGGGTTCTCATGACCAATTTTCTTTACAGAGACTGATCGAGCTAAGATGTAATAAATTGTTCTCCAAGGTTGTGGAATGAGCTTGGCTTCAACCTTTGAGAATCTTTTCAATGGTTTGTCAAGTTGTACGTCGTAGCCAATCTCCATCAGGAAGTTAAGAAATTTTTTGTTAGAGGGTGTTGGATGGAATTCCTTGGCAGGTTCAGGAGCTTCTGGCAATAGCAGGGCTTTGCGGAGATAGTTCACATCAACAGTCAATTCCTTTCTTTCCAGCTTGCATGTGAAAGATTCTTCTCCCAAGTCTAGCTTCATAGTGTTCCAAATTTGATGAATGTAGAGTTTGGGAATAGAAGCTGACTTGTCTAGCATGCTCCTGCACTTATGTAGCTTGAGAATCTCTATAGCTATCTGACAAGTTGGTTCCGCACACTTTATCTTGTAAAATGCCACCCGAGCATTGTTCTTGACAATTTCCACATCGTAGTCTTGTGGAAGAATGTCAGTCTTGGTGAGCATTGGGAGTGGTTGTTGTGTAGCCATTTGAGATATCTGAAACATCAATCAACACAGATTTGCAGGATACATGAAAGTTAGTAAATTGTTAATCTTGTTATCATTCATGTAACCGTGTTGTTGCTTAATTTGATTTTACATGTTTAAGTATTATGAGTATAGCAATTTTCATCTTTGGACATTCTGTTGATTATTAGTTAAAGTTGATTTCCTTATATTGTCCATTGAACAATTTCGACAACTTGTGACTTATATGAATTTCGAAAGTTATAATGAATTATGACAGATTTCTACAATTGCGACAGTTTTGGCCAATTTCGACAGTTTTTAAATTCCGACAGATTTATGATCCAATTCTGATGACTTTTGAATTTGGATGACATTTGATCAATTCCGATGGAAAAATCTGAATTCCGATAAGTCATGTCCAATTGCGATGGAAATTTGGAATTGCGATAATTTTGTGCAATTGCGATGAAAATTTTGAATTTCGACAAGTTTTGTGCAATTGCGACAAATTTATCCAATTCCGATGGATTTTTCAATTCCGACAAGACTTATCCAATTTTGACGGATATTGCAATTTTGATAATTTCTTATACAAGAAATTGCGACAAACACTGTAGACGTACATTTTCTTGATTCTTTGTCGAATTTTGGTTTTCCTGTCCAATTTAAATCATATCACAAGTTATAATATGCTCATTACGTTCATCTATACACTTCTTAACACTGTATATCAAATTTGAAAGCAATTCCGACAAACCCTATTACTCAGAATCATCGGAATTCACTAAAACATGTTAGAAGTTTGTTTGATTGATTCCAATAGATTCCTATGATGTTTCAGAGTTCATTGGTCCATATATTAATACTTTTTATCCATGAATCAGAAAGATTGAACTTGTTCGAGTTCATCTTAAACCCTACGCATCTAAATTACTTCAAACATGTTTCTGGGTTTGATTCTATGGCCAATTCTTGTTATACGACATGTAATAGCACTATCCCAACCAATTAATTAGACCACAACACATTCATATGACTTTCCCCAATTTTAACGCATAAACCCTAATTAAGAACAATCACCAATTCGAGTTTCTGGGTTCAATTAAGGACTCATATCATATTAAGGACTCAATTCCGACCAAAACCCACCATTCAATTAGGTCTTAAACACAAGGTTAGATTTTTATCGAATATCACTAGTTTTACATTCGGTTTTCATAGTTGCATCTCATCGAAATTCCACAAATTTTGTTTAAAACATTAAAGATTGAAACTTTCTTTTCTTTCTTATTCTTTAAGTGTTTTAAAACATTTTGATCCAAAGAAATTCAGTTTAAACATTGTTTTTTATTAGTAAAAAGTGTTTTGTTTGATCTTTTTCTATCAGAATTAGAGAAAAGGGTTTGTCGGAATTCATTTTGAGGGTTTATCGGAATTGGTAATTAGGGTTTATCAGAATTGGAGAAATCAGGGTTTATCGGATTTGACGACTTAAGGCTTATCAGAATTGTTACTAAGTAGATACCTTGCTTGTCAAGCTTCTGAAAATACTTCGACTTTGAGGAAAATCTCCTATCTTGTATAAGGTAGTGAGAAAATTATCGGAATTGCAATTCAGATACGTTATCGAAATTGTCAAGTTCTATCGCAATTGATATAAGTTATCAGAATCGCAAAATTATGTCGTAATTGCAAAGTCCATCGCAATTCCAAAGATCCATCGAAATTGAATAGTCCATCGGAATTCAGCTACTTTTGTCAGAATTAGATAAATCCACCGGAATTCGAAATTTCATCGGAATTCAGATAAGCCATCGCAATTCAGTGACCTCGTTGCAATTGGCAACTGTGAACAATGCTTCTTCAGAATTGAATGTGAACAGTGTTTTTTCGGAATTGAACAAGTCAAACATCTAAATTCACACTTAACCAAAACCAAACTTTAAAGCTCATAACACACTTTTTAATTGTCTACAAGATCCACAAGAACATAAGTTACTTCTACAAGAATGTCTCAACCACCGAAATACAACTATTTTTACAATCAACAACAGCAGTATCATCAACAACAATAATATCCTCAACAAACACAGTATCCTCAACAACAACTCTTTATGCAACAACATTAATTTTTCCCTCAACAACAACCATATCAACAACAACCGATGCAGTCCTACCCACTTCTAGTAAAACAACCACACTGGTTTGATCAGATGTGTGAAGCCATAAGTAGTCACAATCAAGACATGAGGCTGGATCCTTAGACACACCTCCTATGCTTACCCCGGGTAACTATGTGCAATTTGCAAGTCAATTCTTACGGTTCATCAAACTCAAGAAACCGCATGGAAAATACATGAAAAATGCTATCATTGAAGGACCATTTTAAGTGCCAACAACAACGGTTCCTGGAGATCCAAATGCCATTCCTCCAAGAGAAGCAATTGTGACCCCTATTCCTGATGCTCAGCTTACAGCAGAACAAGTACTTCACAAAGAAGCCAATGAACTTGCAATGTCTTACATCCTTCAAGGAATTCCTAATCCAATCTTTAGAAGTATTGATGCATAGAAGACTACTAAGGACATGTGGGAACACGTTCATATCCTCATGGAAGGTACTGAATTAAACCAAGAAGATATGGAATCAAAACTCTATCTTGAATACACAATGTTCATGATTGAAGCAGGAGAATCACTAGAGTCTTATTACCATAGGTTCACCAACATCATAAACGACTTAGACAGACACAACATTATTCTACCCAGGATTGTAGTAAACACAAAGTTCCTCAGTTATCTTGGTCCTGACTGGCAGAAATATGTCACCTTTGTTCGTCAAGCAAAAAATCTACACAACGCATCTTATGGGTTGTTGTATGATTATTTGAAGCATCATCAGTCAGAAGTTGACAAAGATAGAGCTGCTCGTGGTAGTTATTCACCGTCAACAACTCCAAACTCACTAGCATTGATAGCTCAATCTCACTTTGCTCCACAATAACCAGGCGTTTGTCCAACAACAACATCAATTTGCTTATCCTCAACAAACCTCATCGAATCAACTCGTTCCATATGAATCAACATCGCAATCAACTGACAATTAAATTGTTCGTTATAAGAACACGGATACCATGCTTTACTCCAATGCCAACAATGTTGAAGATGATGCATTCAATTCATTTAATGAAGAATTTGCATTAATTGCTCGTGCATTCAGCAAGTTCTCCAACAAATCCAACAACCGTCTTCGTACTTCATCCAACACTCGTAATCAAGCTGTTGTCCAAAATGGAAGAGTTGAGATTCAGAACCGAGCTTATAGAAGAAATGGATCGGGAGGTTACATGGGAAACTCAGGTACTGGTAAGAGGTTTAATGTAGCATGTGGCAGTAGGAACAATGATGGTACTCCACAGAGAAGGGCTGAGATTGTTGAAACCGGGAATCAAGGGATTGGAAATACAATTGTCAGATGTTACAACTGTAATGGAAAGGTTCATTTGGCTAGTGCATGCCCCAAACCGAGAACAAGAGGCAGTGAGTACCACAAGCAAGAACTACTTCTTTCCCTTAAGGATGAATCTGGGGGCACTCTTACTGAAAAAGAGAACAACTTCATGGCAAGTGCATACTCTGATGATGATATGGAAGACTTGGAAGCCAATGCAGCCGTGATGTTGATGGCCAACTCATGTGCAAGAATTGCACATGAGTGAAACAGGCCCAGTATATGATACTGATGGGCTATCTCAGGTACTTGATTCAACATGTCTAATACATGAAATTGTATCACCATCTGCATCTGCATCAAACGAGGATCAAATTGTTCAAAATGATGCATACTTATCTCCTCAAGAAGATGACCAAATTAACACAGTTGTTACATTTGATGAAGATCAAATTAACCCGGTTGTTACATTTGATGATCCAATTGATGATGATAACAATGATCAATTTGAAGAAGATGATCTTTTGCTTGGTCCAGATCCGGAACTTATGACCTTGCTATTGACCACCCAAACCTAGTTGGACTCACAAAAATCCCAAATTTGATAAATGCAATGAGATTAATAGAAACTTAAAAGCAAAAGTTGCATTATTGACTAAGGATCATGAGTGCTATAAAATACAACTTGCAAATTATGAAACAAAAGAAAACAGGAAAAAAGTTCTGAGGTTGCATTCCAACAATCTTATGTTAAAGAACAAGAGTGTAACATATTAATTAACATAAACACAATCAAAGATTGAGCTTTGGCCGTGGGTTTTAGAGAGAGAAGGAGAGGAGAGGTGGAAACTTCTAGTGAGATAAAATGAACATTTATTAGCTTGAAAATAATGAGAAGTTCCAAACCTTCCCTTGAGTGGGAAGGGGTATTTATAGTACATACACAAACGCCCCACATGGGCTATGGAGTGAGCATAGTGGGTAAAGACCCGACCCGAATCCATGGTGTTACGAAGTCTAACCTAATATGATTAAGTCTACGAGCTAACCTATGCTAATGAGTACTCGGGGTGACCGAGTCTTTCATATGAATATTTATATTCCTAACAATCTCCCCCTAAGGGAGGTCACCCCGGAAATTACAACTTGAATTCTAGCATTCAATAACATGAGTTTAATTTCCTAGCTCGTAGTCTTTGATTCTTCAAGGTCTTCAATCTTTGTACTTTCAGCAGTGAACTTTTGATGATAGTTCTTTCGTCTTGGATGATCTTTGAGGATTATTTGAAGTCATCATCCAACGTACATCTCCAAGTCATCTTTTTGCAGTATCGTCTCCATGTGATGTTGTGATCTTTGGACCGACATGCTGACACTTTTCTGGATCATGATTTTCAGCATTAGAGTTGCGAAAGTAGTGTTGAAAGTCTTTCAATTATCATGATTTCTTTGATTAAGATTGTGAAGTTTGAGCATGGGGTGATGAATCGGCATCTTTTCTGTAATCAGCTGCAACCGACAGGGATTCCTGCAAGCAAACAGTTAGCAATAAAATGTCCGGTACTTACAGGTTCGGACTTTGAGATTGTTAACAGTATAGTGTGAAAAATTTCTCGAATCCTTGCCAAGGCCGTTCCTAAATCGGATACCCCCGAGGGGGCTTACAAGATCTACCGAAGTACATCAACAATTAGGTGAGTCGCTGGAGTTCACTCCATGACTGTAGACCGTTTGAAACCGCCGCGACCACTAAGCGTAATCCACAAGGAATTACCGAAGTGACCTGCTTTCAGGGTTGTTTGATGTTGACCCTGGCAGGAATTTCCATTCAATAACTGAGAATTACATTTGTAAGATTCCCTCATAAATGTTCTGGCAGATTGTTAGGATCTGCGTAGGACTCTTAAATTTACAACTGGTGTCCTTAACGTTGAACAACCAGTGTAGAAGTAACATGTGTTCCTATGAGATCTTATGATGCATCTCGTGGCTCTAGACTCGATAAGTGCATTTTTGGTAGTCGGAGACTGGAGCGGTGTCTCCTGTTTTAATATCAACATGACTCGTAATGAGTGGTCGCTAGATTATGCAGGGTTCCCCGTGAGAATGAAACAATTCCTTTTAAGAGAACTTGAGTGGCTAGAAGGTTTAGTGCAGTGCGTCATTGGGTCCATGACGTCTTGTCTTCAATACTGATGTTACCTTAGTAACCACCAGTAGCATGTGAATTGAACCCGGTTTCTGCCCTAAGGTTGAATAATTGGAGGGCTATTTCTTTTCACCCTTTCTCATTACATTTCTTTTTAATTCTTCAACCCCTTCTTTCTCCTTTCTCATATTACTACTTTTTTCATAATCATACCTAAGGACTTTCTAATACTAACTATTTGGTATTGTCCTTGGGTAGATCCCTCCGGCTCTAGCGGATCATAGGACGGTTTTCCTAACCTTAGCCACCTTATAACTTCATGACTATCCTATGTTGCCGTCAACCAAATCTTTGAAAAATTTCTCAAAGTTTTTATAGTTATAAAACACATTTTGCTAACACTTTGAGAGTTTTGTATTTTTCAAGTACTCTCCCTTAACATGTGCTCATATGTTTTAATTTAAAATTTGCACATGTTGGGTAGAGATTGTACTTTTGGAATTGATCCACTTTCAGTGAACATGATCGATTCGAGACACGCTTACATCACTAGTTAGACTAGCTTGAAATTATTACCCGGCCTGGTCAAGTCCACATAAAGTTTCTCGAAACGGTACACTCTACTCGGACAAGTCTTCTTCGAGACATGCTTACATCACTGGTTAGACCAGCTTGAAATTATTACCCGGCCAGGACAAGCCCTTTCGATTAATGACTGTTTTTGTTTTATCAATTCATTGGTGAAGTCTGAGTCGCGCTCACATGAGATACCACCAAAGATGCCACATACTTTTTGTCACCACAAACCATTTGCTCCCCCTCAATATGTGCATTGATATACAAAAGTGTTTAGCACATATGGGAGAGCTTACATTTAAGTCCAAAACATCACATTTTTATCAGATTGCATATTTAAATCACTTTCCCTCCCCCGATCAGAAATTTCAAACCCTTTGAGATTTTGTGATCCCAATTGATTTAAATAAGTTTAGAAAATATGGGAGAAAATGTAGTCAGGTTTAATATGTGCTGATAATGGAACATACTAATGCTCCCCCTCAATCAATGAGGGAGAATGTTAGTGTCAGGTATGATAAATTTGAAAGATATTTGAATTAAAAAGTCATACACTGACACATAACAACAAGTTTCATTAAATTCACTACTTATTATGTACAAAGTAACTTGTTTTGATGATATAAAGTTTTTGAAATCACTCTCCCCCTCAATCGATGACCCGTTTTCTATTTAAAGAGCTGTAGTCATTGATTGAGTGATAGATTTTTGATGAAAAACTTCAAGTCTGATTGATTTCCAAAAAATTCAATACATTCCTGAAGAATCATAGATTGAAAAGTATTTGCGATGTCAAGAAGACTTCTTTTCTTATACGAGAAATGATGCACTGAAACGTACATCAAATCGAAGAAATATGGATATAAAGTAATCTATGCCCGGGTGAACTTCACCCAGTGGGTGGAACAACCGTCTTTTTGGCGACGTGCTTTCCCATTATTAGGAACGAGTTACAGTGTGAAGTAACTGCCAGCCGATATGACATGTTTTAACCATTGAATTTAACTTCTGCTCGAGCTTCATTTAAAGACCCGTGTCATTATTGAATGACATTTTTAGGACCGTAAATGTTATCGATAAACAGACGACATGCCTAGCAGAACTATTTTTGGTATTTTTGTGTTTTTATGATTTTTATGGTTTTTATAGGTTTTATATTTTTCTATTTTCTTTTTGGTTTAAAATATATACAAATATATACAAGGATATATGAAGCAAATCCCTTACTCCTCGTTTTCTTCTTGAAGACACTTGAGGGTTTCTGGAGTCAAACTCTTTATGCCAAGTCGCGGGAGAATAAATTGGAATCGTTCTCTCGGGAGTGCCTTAGTGAAGATATCAGCCAACGGAAACTCAGTCCTTACGAAGTAAAGTTCAACCACCCCTTTCTCAACCTGTTACCTTACAAAGTGATGCCAGATGTCGATGTGCTTTGATCGGGAGTGTTGGACATTGTTGCAGCAAAGAGCTATAGCACTTTTGTTATCACAATACAGAGGGATCTTGTTATATGCAAAGGCATAGTTTGATAGTTGAGATCTCATCCATAGGATTTGAGCACAACACGCAGACATGGCAATGTACTCAGCCTCTATGGAAGATATAGATGTACTCATTTGCCTCTTAGATGACCAGCTTACAAACTTTTCCCTCAGAAATTATGCACTTCCCGACGTACTTCGGCGAGTATCTTGACACCCCGCATGGTCTGCATCTGCATAGGCCGTGAGTACCATGACAGTGTCCTTAGATGCTTTTTTGTGGGCTTAGACTGGTACCGAGCGCACATGCATACTGCGAACAAGAGATTTAGCCTACTAGCGGTGAGATACATTAGGGATCCATGCTTCGAAACTTGGTTTGATCAATAGGGATCCCAGAGAGGTCTTCATCCAACTTCGATCTCTCAACCATAGGAGTGTCAACAGGATCACTTGAATCAAATCCAAATTTCTTCAATAGTTTATTTGCATACTTGGATTGATTAATGAATATGCCTCCGGGACTTTGAGAAATTTGTAAACCCAAGAAGAATGACATTTGTCCCATCATTGACATTTGGAACTTGGAACTCATCTTGTTAGAGAAACGATCACATTCCATAGGATTAGTGGAGGCAAAGATAATGTCATCTACTTAGATCTGAACGTGAAGTAGATGTTTTCCCATTTTCCTAGTGAATAGCGTAGGATCAACAACACCTTTGGAGAATTTGTTTGCCAGAAGGAACTTAGACAAAGTGTCATACCACGCCCTAGGTTCCTGATTTAGGCCATAGAGAGCCTTCTTCAAACGATAGACGTGAGTAGGGCGTTCAGGATCCACAAATCCTTCTAGTTGACTGACATAGACTACCTCTTTCAAATCACCATTCAAGAATGTTTTCTTAACATCTATTTGGTAGACTATCATGTTCTGACTGGCAGCATTCGCGAGGAAGATTCTTATGGCTTCAATTCGAGCAACAGGTGCGGATGATTCTTCAAAGTCTATGCCCTCTTCTTGACGATATCCCTTGCAACAAGTCGCACCTTATTTTTCAAAAGGTCGCCATGCTCATCAAGTTTCACTTTGAAGATCCACTTAAGAGCGATAATTATTGCACTATCTGGAGGAGGCACTAATTCCCATACTTCAAGTCGATCAAACTCATGAATTTCTTCTTGCATTGCAGTAAACTAACAGTCTTTAGACAAAGCATCTTTGGGTTTAACTTTGGATAGTACAGAATTGAAGAAGCACCACAATGCATCGGTGGCAAGTTACTTTTGTGTGGATACCGGACGAGAAGGATTTCCAATGATGTTGTCAATCGGATGATCATTGGTCCATTTCCTGAGATGTTCATGTGGTTGAGGGTAGGGAACTGATGTTGCCGAGTTAAGATCCCCTGAAGAAGACGTCTCAGTAGAAGATTCAGGAGCAAATATATTCTCGCATGGAGCATCATCAGTAGGAGCAAAAGGATTCACTTCAAAAGAATGGTCAACTGCAGAGCCTTGCTGTACCGAAGGAGATTGAATATTCGATGATGATGGTGAGTGACTAGCAGATGGTGCTTCTTAACTAATTGAGACAGATACAGATGGACTATTTGAGTTGTGTGGAATTAAAGCATCAACAACTGGAGGTACATGTGAAGCTTCTGTTGTAGTATCAACAGTTGATGGCTCAAAGTATTCATCAAACATCAGATTAAACAAATTCTTCAACTCATCACTCGTAAGGGGTACATAAGGAACTGCAGGAGTGGGATGCTGTACAAGACCTGAACTAATTGGTCCAGGAGACAAAAGATTAGGTGCGGGTCCAGAACTTGTGTGTCCAGGAGCCGTTTGCTCAGTTAGCTCATCGAATGTCACGTGAATGGTTTCCATAATTTTTCGGGTTCGTTTCTTTTAGATTCGGTATCCCTTGCAATTTGGTACATATCCAACGAAGAATCCTATGTCTGCTTTAGCTTTTAGTTTCACCAGATCCTGACTGTCATTTGTTGGGTAGCATAGAGCACCGAACACTCATAGAAAGGAGAGATCTAGTTTCTTGCCATGTATCATCTCATAAGGAGTTTTGTTGTGAAGAGTATGTATCAAGGATCGGTTTTGGGTGTAACACGCTGTGGCAATTGCTTCTGCCCAAAGAAACATCGGTGCCTTGGAAAATATCAGCATGGTTCATGCAGCTTCCACAAGAGTACGGTTTCGTCTTTCAACAACGCCGTTCTGCTGAGGAGTGCGTGGAACACTTTTCTGGTGAGTTATGCCAATACTTTCATAAAATTGAATGAGTTGTTTGTTAACAAACTCAGTTCCATTGTCGGTACGGATGATTCTGACGGTTTTGTTGAGTCTCACGTGTAGCTGTTTGATAAGTTTGATGATAACCTCTGGAGTTTCGTCCTTGGTTCTCAAAAACTTCACCCCTGTAAACCGAGAGTAGTCGTCGACCACCACAAGAACATATTTCTTCCCATTTATACTCTGCACTCTCATTGGTCCGCATAGATCCATGTGAAGGGTGTGAAGAACTTCCATGATGGTGTTGACAGTTTTGGGTTTGTGAGTATGCTTCTTGCTTTTGCCTAGTTGACAGGCAGAACAAAGATGATCTTTTTTAAACTTTAATCTGGGCATGCCTCGTACAAGATCCTTGTGAGTAAGTTCATTTATGGTACCAAAGTTTAAGTGATTTAATCGACGATGCCAAAGCCAAGATTTGTTCTTTGAGGCCTTTGACAAAAAGCAAATAGGAGAGGACCGCATCATGTCTTCAATAGAGTTGGTGTATAGATTAGTGCCACAACTGCTTTTAAGTTGATCAATATCATCCAATTCTCTGATGAAACATGTGTGTTTTTTGAAAGCTACTTCAAGATTGGAATCACAAAATTGACCAATAGAGAACAAGTTGTGCCCAAGTCCTTCCATGTAGTATACCCTGGAAATTACACTGTCACTAAAAACATAATCTCCATAACCCATAATCGCCCCAAAATGGTCGTTCCTGAATCTAACTATCCCGATAAATTTATTCATGAAATTCTTGAGCCGTGAGCGATCCCCGGTCATATGTTTTGAGCAGCCTGAGTCCAAATACCAAAGGACGATTTGTACGACCTGCATTTGAAAACAGACAACGATGGATAACTGAAAAAGGTGGATCCCCACGTGCAACTGGGGTCCGTTTGGTTAGCACAAACAAACTCTGGAACTACAGGATTCATAGATGCCATGGTATTCATAGTGGAAACTTCACTAGTAGCAGCAATTGACCTAGTTACAGGGCATTGTGTCTCGTTTATGATTAGTTATTCTAGTTAAGGGACACTGATTTCCTAAAGTGAATTTTCTTCCAGTGGGTCTCCATTGATAACCGACATGAGCAAACATTTTTCCTGTTGTTTTCCAAATTTGCTTACTCAGTTTAGGTTTCCTAACATTCTTAATTGGGGATCGTTGAGAAGACATCAAGAATGACACAACACATTCATCATGATTACCAGAAATTAAGCATTCTTTACATGTCTTACAAATAGCATTAGAATTCGAATTAATTACAGTACGCTTATAGCTAATACTAGAATCAACACGATTCTTTTTTATCAAATCAAACTTATTGTTCCTAGGGTGGACTTCTACTTTCTTCTCATGAGCACTCTTAGCTGGAGCAGTCCTATGTTTCTTTGTATTGTGACTAGGCTTTGACCCACTAGCTTTAGTTTCACAGTTTACTCCTATAGAAGCAATGATAGGAACATTAGTTTGTTTCACTGCCATTTGTTTTTCGTTTTTGATGTGCTGGTTTCAGATGTCGTTAATGGTACATCAAAGGTAACATGCTTATTCTTAGTCATTGAGGAAGATGCAATAAACATATCTCGCTTGTTATCAATCTTAGGACCTGTGCCAATGACGTATTCTAAGAGTTTCTGAGATCATTTAGTGAGGAAGCAGACACCTACAACTGCACTATCAAGTGGTTTATCTATCGTATACTCTTCTACGATCTCACGAAGGGTATCAAGGCTATCCTTAAGGTGAGTGAGATATACTTGATGAGCAAACCTATTGTTCCTAAGGGGAAGCGGTATAGGCACAACATCAATTGCATACTTACTACAAGCAGAAACCTTTGGAACAACATTATCACTGGTGATGACTGGCATTTTCCCTTTCACCCGAGCCTTTAGATTCTCAATCTCATTAAGCAAAGAAGTTATTTTTTCATTGGTTTTATCAAGTGTGATTTTAATCGAATCATATAACTCTTTGTAATGCTGTTTGATTTTTGAATTTTCAGCTTGAAAACAATCATTTTCATGTTGTAATTTATTGATGGTGTCTTGATAGTGAAAATTCTGAGAATCTAAATACGATGGTTTATGGGTGCCAGTCACATCACTCTTATTAGATTTTAATTGGGCAATTTGGGCCCTCAATTTTTGAATCGTGTTAGTGTGAGCTTCAATTTTTTCATCACGTTTGCTTAATTCAAAATATGCATCAAATTCAGGAGCATCCAAAGATGTCTTGGCATTTGAAATTTTAATTCTTTCTTCTAAATGCCTAACCATGTTATCATGGTCATCGTTTTGGATTTTCTCATGCAATTTTAAATTCTCCCCTCAAGCTCAACAACACGATTCTGGGTAACATTCAATGCAATAGACAACTCATGAAATTGACAAGCAGTTAATGCAGAATCAGTAGCAGTATAAAATACATCCTGTGCAATACATCTAGCAATCAAATTCTCATTGGTGATGAGAACATTCTTTCTTTCAATCTCACAGCATTTAAGATCTATAGAATTTTGTTTTCCCATGTTTTCCATTTCCTTAAACACTTCTTTCATTTCTTTTACTTCAGTTTCAAGGGTTTTTTGCATGCCCTCAAAATGTTGTTTGAGTAGTTTAAAAAATGGAATAACCTCAGTTAAGTAACACTGTTTTGTTAGTTCAAAACCCCTTTCCCCTTCAGTAATTTCCGTTGGCGTAATTCTCTTCTTACATGTTTTATCAAAATCAGCTAATAGTTGACAAAGAACATATATGCTAATTAGAGTTTTACATTCTATGGGAAGAGTTAGAGGAACTAAGTGCATGGGTGTATTGGGTGGGTACACCGTTGCTGCAACTATGTTTCTAAAGGGTGGAGCCTTGGCTTTAAGTTCTTCGGCCTTTCTCTTTTCAACGTCCAAAGACCAAAATATTTTTTCTGGCGTCAACTTAGTTTGAGGTGCAAAAACAGTCAATCGGTTCTCCTCATAGTAATTATGGGGTTTGATAATGACTCGATTTGCTATACATTTAGGATCCTTCATTTTTTCAGCCAATCTTTCTCTATTTATTACTTCTATCTCATTACTCTCTTTAAATGATGACACATTAGGAGGGGCATGACCAGGCTTAAGTAGTTCATTTCCATCATATAAGGAAGGTTGGGCTACTTTAGCACTCCTAAGGAAATCTGATTTAGGTTCACCTACAGTCTTTTCACTATGTTCATCACACAACCTTTTATGCTTTTGAATCATTTGAGCAATTTGTCTGGTCTGGTCTTGTGCGTACAATTTGTTTTCAATCTTATTCTTTAACGTTTTAAGTCTGGAAAAATCATTTAAGAGCTTTGTTTCTTTTTCTTTGAAATCAAGTTTTAGTGTAATTACACTTTCTTGGATCTCCTGTTTTTGTTTAACAGTTTGATCAAGTTGTTTTCGTAAAGAATATAACTCCTTTTTCAATGTTTCTTCCCTTAAATTCCGTTCTGTTATGAATGTACGCATTTGACTATCGATTTTCTGCTCACGTTCAGTCAGCTCAAATTTTGCACGTTGTTCATATATGGCCACCTGGTCTTTATAGATGTTAAGTCTAGTGGTCAGGGTGTCATCAGGGATAAACACATGTTCTCATGCAACTCACAAGCATTATCAACAACAGAAGATGCACTACTTGGTACAACAGACACGTCGTTGTGATTCACATATTGTTCATATGGAATAACATTACTATTTCCCATATTGACAGTAACTGATTCAACAACATCTTTCTGTTGTACTTTGTTGGGAATCTTCTGTTCATCTACCATGTTATATGTGCCATAAAGCTTTAGTACCTCAGATATGATAGATGCATTGGAAGGACCAGCTTGTTGTGGTGATGAGACTACAGAAGACAGATTAGCCATGAAGATGGTTTGAGTAGTGGGTTCATCATCAACGTCTGAGTCAAAAGCATCGCAGTCATCAGCTTGGAAGATGTTGGGATCATTTAGTGCCAAGTCTTGAACTGGTTGATCATCCACATCAGCATCAAACGTGTTCCCCTCATTACCAGCAAGAAACAATAACTCTTCTTATTCCAAAGCTGCTCCATTCTCTTGAGCTTGCATCAACAACATCTTATCTTTGAAGTAGTCAGAGTTTTGTGGACGCTTTGGTTGAGTGCAGTTCCTTGCTATGTGTCCTAGTCCACCACAGTTGTAACATTTGGTTTGCCTTCCCTGTCCCTGATTAGCATTCCCAACTCTGTTTTGTATATTACCCCGACCATCATTCCTTTGATTCATATTCTGCCTTCCCTGAACATTCTGAACCACAACCCTTCCATCTTCCAATGTTGCTTGATTACGTGGATTTGATGAAGTTTGAAGTTGGTTGTTGGTTTGAGGGAGTGTTGCTCTGAACTGTTGGATAAGTAGAGAAACTTGGTTGGAGAGATTATCAATCATCTTGTTAGTATGAGAGTATCTTGAATCCAGATGGGTGTTCACAGCAGATGGTGGGTGTAAAGATGATTGGACAAATGGTGTCTGATTCTGTGATGAAAAGGGATGATGATAAACTTGATCATGTGAGGATTGATTGATCGGCTGAACATTTGAGATAAAAGCAAGTGGATCATTTGTTGTTGTTGGATTGAGTTTTTCCCTCAGCTGACGATCATAGACAACATACTTTTCATGTTTTTGTAAGTAAGCATACAGCTGTTCATAATTGGTTTGTCTCAATCCTTTGTTGAGCTTTACGGCTGTGACAATTCTATCCCACTCGGGTGTCATGTTGTTCACAAACTTAGAATTGAGTTGGATGTTTGGCATTGTCATCCTGATGATTCTCATGTCATTCACAAGCTTGTGAAATGTCACATAATAGTCAGTGATGTTTTCACCCGGATTCATCTTGAAGTGCTTAAACTCATCATACAGCTGAGATTCAGGATCTTCTTTGGTCAGTTCAGATCCAGCCAAAAGCATTTTAACATTGTCCCAAACAGCTTTGGCATCAGTGTTGAAGTTAATGAGCTTGTAAATGTCTTTGGGAAGTCCTTGAATCACAATGTTAGAAGCTCTAATGTCTGCATCATAACGCTTCTTCTCCTCCTCATTGAGATCGTTGTAATTACGTGGCCTGTCGATTCCAAGAGTGACAGTTCCATCCTCAGCGGTAGTGACAGCATCTCTAGTGGTGCCCATTTGAAAAGGTCCTTCATCAATGGATTTAAGAATATTAAATCCATTCTCTTTTCCCAAGCAATAAAGTCGTATTCTTTGTGCCCATGATTCATAATCCGTCCTATGTAGCATAGGAGGGCGGGTATCGGACCCTGCAGCTTGAATGTCATCGGAAAGAGTGCTTGCCATGATGTAAACTTGCACGGGATTTTAAAATTCTATGATTTAAACCGAAAAATAGATTCTTTCGCGGGATTTTACAAAAATCAAGAATACACCGTGATTCAATTACTAACCGCAGAACACCAAAGCACAGTACACAAAACGCAGAATTCCAAACCACAATATCTCAAAACGCGAAACCTCAAAACGCAGAGAACCAAAATGCAGAAGTCCCAAAACGCAGAACACCAAAACGCAGAATTACAAACCACAGTAGCTCAAAACGCAGAACCTCAGTACCAAAACGCAAGAACCAAAACGCAGTCACACGAGGCAAACTGCAACGGTCAAAACGCCGAACCTCAGTACCAAAACGCAAGAACCCAAAACGCAGTCACACGAGACAAACCGCAATGATCAAACCGCCACTTGCCAAACCGCAATAAGATCAAATCGCAAGACAGCAAAACGCAAAACTTGGTCAAACCGCAGAAACCACAAAACGCAACAGGTCAAACCTCAGTCAAAACCCAAAAAAATGCGAAGGACAAAGATGTCGCTTTCTCTGCGATTTGTCTTTTTCCCTTTTCAGTTAAAAACCAAACCGCAGCTTCTTAAATACTCAAACCGCAACAAACTCTTACCCAAAACAGCACAAACCACAGCCAAGAACACTTTACCGAGAACCAAAACGCAGTGAAGAAAAATTCTTCAAACTTCCATGATGTTGATATTTGTGAACATGAAAGTATAAAGCCTTAACAAATTTAACCACAAACAAAGCTCAAGTAAGAATTTTCTTGGCTTTTCTATTCGAACTAGATAAACACAATAAGAACACCTAGAATGAACCACGAATCCAAGAGCATACAATCAATCGAACCTAACCTGTCTCTGATACCAATTGTAACATATCAATTAACATAAACACAATCAAAGATTGAGCTTTGGCCGTGGGTTTTAGAGAGAGAAGGAGAGGAGAGGTGGAAACTTCTAGTGAGATAAAATGAACATGTATTAGCTTGAAAATAATGAGAAGTTCCAACCCTTCCCTTGAGTGGGAAAGGGTATTTATAGTACATACACAAACGCCCCACATGGGCTATGGAGTGAGCATAGTGGGTAAAGACCCGACCCGACCCCATGGTGTTACGAAGTCTAACCTAATATGATTAAGTCTACGAGCTAACCTACGCTAATGAGTACTCGGGGTGACCGAGTCTTTCATATTCCTAACAAAGAGTTAGAACATCAGATATGAGAATTAGCTGTTTCCAAAAATGACTTGATTTCTCAAATGGATCAAGAAAAATTAGATTTCAAACAACAAGTTGAACTCCTACACTCTGAACTTCCAAAAAAAAAAATAGAGTTGTCAACTTGTCAAAATAATTTTTCTGAACAAAAACAAGTGTCTAGGAAACGGATTGATTCCTAGCTGAGGAAATTGTAGAGTTGGAATGTAAACTTAAAGAGTTTCAAAAAGTTGTTTATAAAACTGGTGAGTCGGTAACAACAATTTAGAAATTTACTCTAAAGCAAAATCCCCAAGGATATGGCTTTGCTATTGGGGATGACAAACCACGTTTCCTACATAAAGCACTCAAGGAAAATCCAAAGTTGTATAGTGCAGAACATCTTTTTGATGACTCTATTATGCGTGTTGTTGTACATAACTGTGAGGAAGAAATGGAACAGGAAGAAGAGAGTCGATCTAAGATGAGCAATGTCAAGTTTAATAAACCATTTGATTACTCAAAAGTACCTCATATTACCGACACCATCGTTCCTCAACAAGATAAAACAGAACAAGCATGGTTTTTAATGAAAATGAATGAATCTTTGTATAAGGTTGGTTCTGTCAAACCAGTGGTACAAGTAAATGGTCTTTTACCAAATTCGGGTGTAATTGCACCATTACCATAAAGATGTCTTGTACTAAGATATTTTGATACATTTATGGAAGACATAACATTTTTGGAACAAGCAATTGAACGTAATTCTGAAATAAAAGTTTCCACTTTTCTTTCTCCTTATGCAAAAGAAAAGAGAGAAATTTTTTAAAAACAAATTTTACCATATGTTCAACATTTGCGTCTTTGTGCTACACACTGGGAACAGGAACTTCAATCAGAAGTAACATCCATGATGAACACTTTCAATGCAACTGAAAATGCGATCTCAGAAGAAAAACATAAAAACAAAGTTTTACAAAAAGAAGCAGATCGACTCTTGGAAGATGTTCTATGTTCTGATATTATCTCTGTGTTAATGAATTCCATTTATGTGTCTTGCAATGCAATGCTTGTTGATGATCATTCTGTTGATACTGAAAAGTTGAGACATGATGATGTGCAAATCAATAATGATGTGCAAAACAAACTTTCAAAAGAGATTTTTCAACTCAATCAAAAGTTGCAATGGTGTCAAACCCAGAGTTTGGATTTTGAATTAAAATTGCAAAGTCAAAACGAAACAATGTCCTTTCAAAACAGTCATGCTTCCAAAGTTCAGAATATTGAAAAAGAAAATGCTGATTTAAAACGTCAAATTATTGAATATGAAAAGGACATTGATGAAGTTTGCCAAAATCGAAATGACACTGATCGCTTAAACAGAGAACTGGATTCTAAAATTCAACAAAAGAATCTCATCATCATGGAACTAAAAGAGAAAATTAAATTACTTGAAAAAAGGAAATTTGTTCACACAAATGTGATTGCACCAGGAATGTATAAAATAGATGAAACACCTAGGAAAACATCCCCTAAGACTACTAATGTGAATGCTTTGACTTCTACAGGAATAGTCACCCTTCCTAGCATTAGCAGATCCAGGCCAAAAAGCAACAAAAAGAAGACTAGTATCTGGCAACGTAAGAGCGGCACACTAAATGACCAAGAAGTAGAAAACCACCTGAGGAGTTTGAATAAAAAGCATGTTGCGTCTGATGTAGAATCAAACTTAAAAACTTGTAATTCTAATCTTGATGTAACAAATGATAAGACTTTGAATGTTATGAATGTTTTGAATGTTGATGCTTCTTGTGTGTTTTGTCATACAAGCATATTATCTGGTGATCTATATAAAAAGTGTGTTGCAAAATCTCTTTTGTCTCGTAATAAGAAACGTACATATGGAATTTCCTCTAGGCGCACTACTGCTGCTAAGTCTATATTAGGAAAACCGCCAAGTGTAGTTTCTAAGAATGCCGTAGACAAAACCATAGTTACCATTAAAACAATCCAATCACCTAGTGCATTTACTAAGAAGAAAGCTGAATCTAGTTGGACATGGCAACTACATATAAATGACAAGGACTTGATTACATATAAAATGTGTTCCCAACACGTACCTAATTAATACGTTGGTTTAGGGCATGTTTTGTGTTATTTTATGTGAATAATCTGTGCAGAATTTGGGTTGGATTGATGAGTGTCTAAATTAATGATACCAACATGTTTTGCATAATTTTTGAGTCTAAAACTGAGTTTATTAAGTATCCTTTCTTTTTATCAAATTTGGTAGTCGTTCGAGGTCGAGAAGATGGTCTTTTGATTTTTACAAGGTTAAGTGTCAAAAGTGTACTTTGGATGTCTGAAAATCAGTTGGTGTTTTTGATTTTTAGTTTTAAAACCATAAGGAATTAAGAGGTCTCATTTGACAGGGATAATGTTTAAGCTGTATATGGCTTACTGGAATTTTTGATAGGTCTATAAAGTCATAAGAAATTAAGTCATATTTGCATTCTAAACCTAAAAATCTATTTTGGCACATATAAACCCTAATTAAGTTAACTAAGGATTTGAAACATATATAAAATCTATGCCTAATTAATTATCACTATTAACCCTAAGAACTTGGAATAATTATGAATCTGACCTAATCTGTAAACCCCAAGTTGAGAACGTGATTAATAATAAGCAATAAATCCGTTATGACATTTAATGAGCTAATAAGTATAATATGAACCCTAATCCGTGTAGATTCGCTGAAGAAGACGTGACATTGTTTCATTGTGATCACTTTTCCGTTTGCTTTCATTTCATTTGCTAAGGTACAGATATTCAGCCCTTTCTCAGTAAGGGTATCTCATGACTTGATTCCTTGATGTTTGATATTCTGATTTATGATCCATTTGATATTCATTTGGTTGTTTTGTCTGATATGATTCGTTCGTTATCTTCTGTGACTTTAGTATTCGAATCCTTTGATACTTTGCAAATTCAATTGATATTATAACTTCGTGTGAAAACCTTTCTTAAATATATCATGATAATGTTTTGAGAAAAACTGTTTTAAAATGATTACTATGAAACCGATGCGGTACCACTTTTATATGAAGGTTTAATTACTTTTATGAAAACTGCTTTTAAAAGAATATGTTTATGAAAACAACGTTTAAATGATTTTCACAATTACTTAACCTATTTGTACTCTCTATTTTCCTTAAAGATTTCTCATGATTTGTACTCTATTTCATTTACCGTTTTGCTATTCTAATTTATGATCCACATTTGATTAGTATGCATTTTCTATTCTATTGATATGATTCATTCAGTTGGTATTATCTTTGTTGGATAATTGATAATTATCCTTTATGCTTTCTTTGTATCATCCGTTTCATTCTATTGCCCGAGCTATTTGTTTTGAAATAGTCATGGAGGTACCATGACCATGTCATAGAGGCACCTATGGCATGACACTGTTCTGTGGAGGTGTAATTAGTCCACAGCGTTCCCACTTATGCTATATAGCAACCATGGCCGCCATACTTATTATTATTATATTAACGTACGTACGCACAATCTCAAACTTGTATATGTATATCTGTTTTGCAGGGAGCGTATGGATGCATCATAGGTACTTTGTTCAGTTCAGTTATTTAGTGAATGGATTGTGTGTGTGCCATACACCCCATTTCACTTCTGGTACATTGTGAGCTAGCTACTCCATGTACACTTTGCTATGACTTTGCTATGATTATGATTATGATTTTGTTTATCTGTTTTGGGTCTATTCATGTATCATGTCTAGACATATCTGTTTAGGGCTCGTGGGCATTCCTTTGTTATTTCTGATTTCCTTATGCATTCATTTATTTTTTCATGACTTATGGTATATGTTAGCATTAAAGAAAAGTGGCGGTCATTCTAGTAATAGGAACTTTGTAAACGTGTTATAGATAATATTGTAGAATTATCAAAAGGCTCATGGAGTAAGCTAACAGGCTAGAAGCTATGTGTAAGTTAGTCCAATCATAGTCCAAACGAAGCCCATAAGTAAGCCCATGAGGCGTCTAATCTCTTGTATAAAAGCCACCACACACATCATTTGTGTGGTGTGCTTGAGTGTGTAGTGTGGGTGTTTTAGTAATAAGAATTCTCTCTTCATCTCTTACTCTCTCTAGTTTATACACGACTTAAATACAACACATACTCTTGTCACTATACATATGATCCATACTTGCTTTATACGCTTTATTATATTGTGTGATATAGTTAGATCTAAGGTCCTACAAGTGGTATCAATCGCCTAACAACGATTTAGGATTGTTTGTGTCTCGTTTTTTGATTAAAGCTTTGCATAAAGTTGCGTTTTTCTTTATAAAAATGTTATCTTTTTCGTCCAAAAGCTTTGATTTTTACATTTTCTAGGTTAAAGTTGTTGTCTTTCTTACACATCTACTTCTTATTAGTGAGTTTTGGCATAAAAATCGAATCAAAATCATCAAAAACGTGTTTTGTATCGAACAAGAAAGTTTTGGAAACTTATCGAAATTCGTCAAGTTTTCTTATAAACGTTAAAGGTCGAAACTTTATTGTTAGTTAAGTGTTTTTGAAGGTTTTTGGTCGATAGAAACTGTTTAGAAGTTTGTTTTTAGTCGTAATATTGATCTCTAAAGAATCAGTTAATCCATCGGAATTGAAGTTTTGAGGGTTTATCGGAATTCGTTTTAAGGGTTTGTCGGAATTGGTTTTTAAGGGTTTGTCGCAATTGATTCATCGGAATTGGTCATCGGAATTCATCAAGTACACGTTTACTTCACGATCCAACGCGAAACCAGTATTCCCTTGCTTGTATAAGTGTGTGGAATACTTGGACTAAGGAAATATCTTCTAATTTGTATAAATTAGATAGATTCTATCGAAATTGCAAACTTTGATCAAAATTGTAAATTCCATCGAAATTGCAAAGTTCATCGAAATTGCATTTTCATCGGAATTGTAAATCTTATCGGAATTGCATAACTTATCGAAATTGCAAGGATTCATCGAAATTGGACCAAAGTGAACAGTACTCATCGAAATTGCACCAAATCCATCGGAATTGAACCAAATACATCGGAATTGAACCAAATCCATCGGAATTGAAACAAATCCATCGGAATTGAACCATATCCATCGGAATTGAACCTTCAAAGTTGACTTTTTACGACAAAGCTTCAAACGTCTATAACTTTTGAACCGTAACTCCGTTTTTAGCCCATAACCTATCAAAACGACTGTGAGAATGACGAGAAGGACACGTTGAATGAACTCCCAACCTTCGATGTCCAAATCCACTCTAAAAAGAAGTTATCGAGGTTTTTAAGTTTTTAGACAAAAATTTCACTACAACAACTGAATTTAACTTTCACCAGACACAACTCCTATATTGTTGAACCGATCCCAGATCAACTTTATCATACATACCTTCATCAATGGCAACTCAGCAGGACATTCATGCAGCCAGTGCAGAAAACCGTCCTCGTATGCTTGAAAAAGGTGGGTATCTTTCATGGACAAGCCGCATGCTTCGCTACATCAAAATCAAGCCTGATGGTATACTCCTACTCCAACCTATTAAGAATGGTCCCTTCAAGCCTCGAAAAATTCAAGACCCTGGAGATCCAAATGGAACACCTCATATTCCACCATTCTTTCGTGAACAATCAGAAGCAGAATATACAGAAGAAGACAGGAAGCAAATCGCAGCTGATGATATGGCAATGCACTTAATCCAACTAGGATTATCACGAGAGATCTTTGCTGCTGTTGACAGCTGTGAAACTGCTTATGACATGTGGGAACGAGTTAGAAGGCTATGTCATGGCACAAAAATTGGGCAACAAGATGTTGAAAACAAGCTACTAACTGAATGGGAGAAGTTTACATCCACTCCTGGAGAGTCCATTGAATCATACTATACCAGGTTCTGCACTCTAATGAATGAGCTAATCAGAAACAAGTTGACACTAAGACAAATCGTGAGCAACACCAAGTTCATCAACAATCTTCAAGAAGAATGGGGACGATATGTCACTATTGTCAACCAAACCAAGGATCTACACCAGGTGAATTATGATCGGCTCTATGATTTTTTGAAGCAAAACCAAGCTGAGGCTAATGAAGTAAGAAAAGAAAGATTGGCAAAGAATCATGATCCCTTTGCATTTATTGCTCAAACACCAACACCTTTACCAGTGAACACACAACATCAACCATCATCATCTTCCACTCACAACTACATGCAACAACAATACATTCCAAAACAACAATTCTACCCACAACAACAGCAATATCCACTATTCCAAGAACCAGAGATCACTGACAATGATGAGTCTACTGCTGCTTTGACACAAGCATTTTTTTATTTGACAAAGGCATTCCAAGGGCGCTATTCTACATCAACCAAAAACAACCAAAGGATTTCATCGAATACTCGCAATAGGCAGATTGCTCAACCGAGTTTCAATATGGGTCAAGGAGGACAAATGGTTGGAGTTATTGGGAATCAGCAAGGATATGCTACTAGGTTTCAGATGGGTAATGCAGGGAATCAGATGGGTCAACTTGTTGGAAATCAGAGGGGTCAGAATGTTGGGAATCAAAAAGTGGGTAATCAGATTGGGAATGTTGCTGCTCCAGTTGCTAGGAATTATGGAAATATGAATCAGGGAAATCCGATAAAGTGTTTCAACTATCAGGTTGTAGGCCATATGGCAAGGAACTGTCCTAGTAAGCCGAAAAAGAAAGATCCAACTTATCTGCAGAAAGCATTGCTTTTGGCACAGAAGGAAGAAGTAGGGTTTCAGTTGAATACAGAAGAAAATAATTTTATGGCTCTCATGGATGATATGGAAGATCGAGAAGACATCGATGCAAACTGCATATTTATGGCAAATCTTCAAGAGGCTAAGTACGACATGGATTCTGACACACCTCCTGTTTATGACACCAATGTAGTATCTGAGGTACCATTATTCAATACATGCCATAATAATGATATATTTGATATGTCTCCTAATGAGGAACAGCATTCTGAGACTCCAGCACCCACTTATGATACATACCTGGACACGCCGAGTAGTAGCAATATTAATTTGGCAACTCTAGTTATGAATCATAGTGGAGGCTTAGTTTCACAGCATGCTGAGAATGATGAGGAAACACGTGCTCTATTTGAATCATTATTGAATAATTATAGCATTGAAATTGAGAAAGTAAAAAAGGTCAATCGCGATGTTAAGGCCGCGAATGAGAAAATGACCGCTGAGCTTGAGAGGTATAAGGAAAACGAAAAAGCTTTTGAATTTCATAAAAAAACGACAGTCAGAATTAGAAACTGGTTATCAAAATTCTGTTTTAAGAGAAAAACAATTGCAAATCAAGTTTGACACAATTGATGTTAATTTACACATGAAAATAAAATCCTTAAACGCGAAAATTTCTGATTTAAAAAACCAACTTTCTAAACAAAAATCAACTTTTTCTGATCTTGAAAAAGAAAAGAAACAGTTGAAAGCAGATTTTTCAAAACGAGAAAATGATCTTCTTGATGAAATCATTGAGAAACAAGAAACAATCAAAAAGTTGGTAGATTTGCTTGTGAAAACGGGTCATTCCACTCAAACCATTAATATGCTAATTAAAGATCCAAACCCACTTTTGCACACTATGAAGAAAATGTGTTGTACAATGGAAATGTGATATATGCTGAACATGATCCTCCCGCTGTTTGGGATTCTAACGAAACAATTGAGCTTGCTGAAGAGAGTCGAATTAAAATGAAACAAAAGAACCCAGAGATAAAACCAATTGATTATAACAAACTCAACATACTTTCTGGAGCTAATTTTGTTCAACAAAAACAAGCGCCAAAGTTTTCCAAAAAACCAGTTGTTACGACACTTGTTGCAAAACAAAAAAGTTGTTTCTAAAACTCTTACAAACTTGGAACAAATTTCCTCAAACAATCCTTTTAACACAAGTGCTGCTAGAGGATATTTAGATGATGTTAAAAAGAGAATTGATACACTTCAAAATATTGTTGCATCCAAAACTACTATTAGTATCAACAACTGGCATTTAAGTTTTCATGTAGAAATGAAAAAGGTGTTCGAAACAGAAATTACTACTCCACTGAATAAGATCCATGCGAGAGTAATTCATTTTAAACAAGCATTTTTGAAAGAAACAACCGACTTTGTCAAGGACCACAAATCCCTGGTGAAGGAAGCTAATGAAAATATTGAAAACATCAAAGTTTTGGAAAACCTAAATGACTCTCTCTTCGAAGCAGTTATGTCGACCGATATTATGTCCATCATTTTACAAACATATTCTGTTGAAGACGATGAAAGACTGCTAGCTGAGACCTCTGCAATTGTTTCAAAATATGAAAATGCTCTTACTAAACTTGAAAAAGAAAATGTCTCATATTTTAAACAACTTGATCGAAAAACTGAGGAATGCAAGTATGACAAAGCATCGTATGAGCGTGCCTACAAGGACATGAAAGAGCAAAATGATCTTTTGAGGGCTCAGCTGGAAAGTCAAAAAAGGGAAGGGTGTGGATACTAAGTTTTCAAAACAATCGACTTCGGACAAACCGGTTGTTAAACCAAAAATTTCGATTTCCAAATTTGTTCAAAAAGTCGATGTGCAAAATGATTTGACAAAACCAGTCACTCCAACACCCTAGCCCAAGCCAAATGAAAGAGAAAATATTGTTGATAAAGGAAAAGCGGTTGTCGAAACACCAAAAGTTATAGCACCTGGCTTTTATAAGATTAGTCCCACTAATGCATCTGCCTCCACATCTAAAACATATAGGGCAAATGACAAGAGCGAAAAAGTTAATCGAAAAGAGTCTAGGAATGCTAAAACAACTTCTAAAGACAACAATATAAATCCTAATGCATGCGCCTTACCTTCTACAGGATTAGAAAGCACCTCTAGGAGCACTAGACTATAGCCTAGGAGCAATACAATGAACAATAGAGTCTCGCCTGTCTCTAAGAGTAGATGCCAGAATAAAGTTGAAGAAGTAGAAGAACACCCTAGGAATTTATCGTTTTGTAATAAGAGACATATATCATCTGCATTTAATGTCAAAAGTATTGTTTCTAATGCATGTAATGACTCTGTGTGTTTAATGTGCAAGAAATATTTATCTAATGATGTTTCTGATGATTATGTTTTTAAAAATGTGAATGTTACGCCTGAACAGAAGAACGTTCCAAAGGGAACTAGTGCTAGATCTAGATATATAGGAAGACTAATTGCACGATTTAGGTCAACCACTAGTAGTCAAATGCCTAGGAACTATCTTAAGTATTGTGTATGGAAACCAACGGGTAAAAAGTTCATACTCCAGAATGGCAAATTGACAGCTGTGCAAATTGAATCAGTAGAAACTTTCTATGAGTGTGATTCGGATGTTACCCCTAACCACATGGAACCAAATGTTAAACGGTTTCTAAATACAAATTCTTCTGTTCTTCGCAGGTTATCGAAATATGTCTTTAGATCATCGACTCAGGTTGCTCCATGCACATGACCGGGATTCTAAAGCTGCTGATCAATTTCGTTTGGAAATTCATGGGAACTGTACGCTATGGAAATGATCATGTAGCAGCTATTCTGGGTTATGAAGATCTTCAATTTGGGAATTATTTAATCACTCGAGTTTGCCACGTCGAAGGGTTGGGACACAATTTGTTTTCAGTCGGGCAGTTTTGTGATGTAGATTTAGAGGTTGCATTTAGGAGAAACACGTGCATTGTTAGAAATTTGGTAGGCGATGATCTCTTAACTGGGAATCGTGGAACCAACCTATATGCTATCGACATCAACCAAATGGCCTCTTCATCACCAATTTGTCTTATGACAAGAGCGTACGAAACAAAGTCCTGCTTTGGCATAGAAGATTATCCCATCTCAATTTCGACACCATTAACAAATTAGCCAAAGACAACATCGTCAACGGACTTCCTAAGTTTGAATACACCAAGGATCATTTATGTCCATCATGCGAACAAGGAAAAAGCAAAAGGGCATCATATCAAACACCAAAAATTTACTATTCATGAGTTGCTATTCATCAATCACTATTCACCAATCACTATTTATCATTTCACTATTCATCGTTTTTGAAGTCAGTTTGAGAGTTTGAGAAGTCGTCAAAAATTTTACAATTTACGTGACACTATTCATTCCCAGAGAGAAATCACTATTCATGGGCATCATTCATCATGTTGTAAACTTGGTTTACGGGTATTCAAATGCGCGTAACCAGTTAGGTTTAGCTGCGTACTGATGCATCATCAGTAAAAGCACATCATACAGAGTAGGGTAGTCTGCATATCATCAGTAACATCATTACCATATCAGTTCGTGCATGGGTTTGTATGATTTTCATTAACGTATGCTTAATTGTTTAATTAACGTTACGACTCAATCATTTCTACCAACATTATACCCAATACTCCCGAAAATGATCCTAATACATTTTCAAGCTAATAATAATGATATAGAGATTATATTATTACTTTACCCGGTGTTTTTAAACCAATCGCTATACTTTTCGTTTGACGCTTATAACTCCGTCGGTTTACGAAATTTCAATCTGATAATCATTCTAACACCCGATTCTTGCAAGGAACATGATTTTATAATTTTTACAACTTCGTCGTATCTCATTTCACCTCGTCACGAGTTATTTCTAGTTAACTCGGTACCCGATAACACTCAATGTATAAACTAAACTAACCAATTCTAAATAAATGGGAGACAAAGCCTTACATTAAGATCAAAACCCTTCCAAATTAGCCACATGTGCCGCCCCCCCCCTAACCCCCCATTTAGCCTAAACACTCTAAAACTCATTAATACATTTAGCATGATTTAATTTCCAACTCCACTAACTCTAACACATACACTATCATACCATTAGCTAAAAAAAAAGATCAAAACCCTCCCATTTCTTCTTCCCCATTCGGCCAAGACCAAGAACACCACCATAATCCATAAATTTTTGAAGTTCAAGTCATAATCACACTCCATTTACCTTCCTAGTTATGATTTTGTGATTAAATCTCAAGTTTCTTACTCATTTCTTATCAAAACTCATCAAATCATCAAGTAAGTTTCAAGAACACATTTTGATCATCTTATACTTTCATTTGATTCATATGTTTATGTATTTTCAAGTTATATTAGTTATTCATGCAAGTTATCTATATTTTACATACCACTTTTGAACATAAACTATATTAAACACTAGATCTATAAGTTTCACTAATGATCTCATGAAATCCACCAAGGTTGGTGATGTTTAGGACCCCATGACACCCTAAGAAAGTGTATGGTAGGATTTGCGAACTTGTGGAGTTGATTTGAAGTAGTATGATCAAGTTTAGATCCAAGAAAATGAGTTTTAACAAGTATAAATAAGGTTCTGTCAAAAAACGTGTAAACTGGAAAACTCAGTAACTTTTTTTTGGCCTTCATATTCAGAAAGTTCTTTCAAAAACGAAACCGTGGCCGCGAGAATCACTAAAAACCGACTTATAACGAAGGAGATATGATTTTTCAAAGTTAGACGACGAAAACTAATTTTCTGAAAATTTAGATGCTGATCGCCGAGATTCAAAGGACAAAACGAGGCGTTAGATGTGATATAGACGACCCGACCTACTGAGATCATGTTAGTTCATGTTTATACGAAGCCTTGGATGTAAAGAACGTAGAAAACGAGCTTGTAACAGCCGAGTTATTCACGTTTGAAGCCCGACGTACCATGTTCATTTTGACAGCCCACTAATAGTAAGTGTTTTAAGTATAAAAACTAGTGTTTTTGCGAGACTGATGTGTTTTTTTAGGTCTATAAAAATCAACCAAGTTTTAAATTTATTTATTGCCGAACTAACCTATAGACTCTAAACACTCACGAGCAGTGTACCCGATCAATGTAGATAGTTTTTAGGTAAGCAAGGGTCGTTCACTAGGAGCGAAGCTAAAGTGATCTAAAGGTATTCTAATTACTAAACTAACTAACCTAGAAAGCAAGTAAATATTTTTGGGGTTTTATCCTGAGAGGCTATCACGATTTTGTGTGTTTAATTAAACTAAATACGAGAAAATAAATATTAAACTAATTAAAAGCAAATTAAAGATAGATGAAGATAGATAGGAAGAACGGGTTAGCCACGTCTAATCATTTTATAGTTATACATGCTTATGTCTACTTGTTTTAATTCATTCAATTGTTTTGTTGCCAATCCGATTATTAATCCTGTCACGATTAAATAACCTACCATCGTGGTGGGAAAGAGGACATGATCATAGTGACTCGTCTAGCATCAATACTAACTTATTGCTTTAAACCATCTAACCTAGTTCGGTATTACACGCTACTAGTCCTATTAGGTTGTAGACACGTTCCGTTTATGTCAAACAATGATTCCTAATAGAGATTCGGGTTAACACGCATATAACTCAACCTAAGCAACCACAATTACAGGTAGTTAAGTCACATCAATTAAAGTTATAAGGATCATAACCTAGTTACATAGACTTCTACTAGTTATAAGCAATAAACGAGTTTTTATCGACAAGCACCCAATCCAATAACAAAGCAAACACATCGACAAAATCATAAAAACTAATAAAACTTCATAAACATGGATAACACCTAAGGGTGTTAGCCCATAATCTCAGTAACAATACACAATGTTTGAATCATAGCATAAAAGATAGAAATCATAATGAAAACTACACGCTAACCAAATGATTAAACAAAGTAAATTGGCTTGAGATGTTCTTCGTGGATGGAATGGATCTTCAATATAGTCTTCTGCTGTTTTGGGACGTTTACAGACGCCTGGGAATGATCCCGAGGGTCCCTAATGATGCCCTAATTCGTTAATGAGTTCGGTATTTATAGATTCTGAAATCTAGGTCGATACGGCGCATCTAGAGAGTTAGATGCGCCGCATCTATAAGTAAACGTAGCCTCCAAGTTTGAAATTGACCCGATATGGCGCATCTATAAATCTGATATGGAGCATCTCCCAATACGGCGCATCTAAAGACCTGATGCGCTGCATCTCCTTCAAATACAGGTAGATCTCCTTTTTCTCTTTACGTGGCCGCTTGAATCAACTTAAACGGAGTCCGTATGAAGATTTTATGGCCAAAATACGAAAGCATCTTCAAGTGTCGACTTGTAATCTTGACTTCTTCATTAAGCTTCTAATCTCCACTTGATTTCTTGGTAAGGATTGTGTATGGCCGATACGGCGCATCGGATTGATCCGATGCGGCGTATCTGGAGTAGAACAAGTTGGTTCTTCTTCGTTGACCAAGGTTTTATATGCGGCGCATGAGATAAATACATGCGGCGCATTCTTTAAAGTCAGGCAATGGTCTTAGATTCGTCTAAGTCTTTATGTACGACGTATCTATCAAGAATGATACGGTGCATCTTCCTTCAGTACAGTAGACTTTTCCAACTTGATTCATTTTGCTTCAATTTCCGTCCGAAATCATTAACTTTCACCTAATGCTTGTTTATAATTGAGAATTACAAAAGTAAACGATTAAGTATCAATTCTCATATAAAGTGATATAAAACAAGTCAATAATATAGGATAAATGATGCTAATAATATGTCGTTATTTGATGTCATCAAATATCCCCCCACTTGAACTTTACTTGTCCTCAAGTAAACCTTAGATTAAAACTTATGAAAATGTATCCTGAATAGGATGTATTTTTACAATTAAGCATTTATTCGTTTTATCATAATTGCACAACCAAACACTTAACGAATTAGAAACAAAATAAAATATTTTGATAAAAGCAAATCTAATCGTTTAACTGTCCAGTCGTGACGAATATTCTATCATAAGCTTGGCAAGTATACGGATCTCCCCCACTAAAGCCAAGGAATAACAAGTCTAAAGCGGTAAAAAGGGTTTGTAGGTTAAGGGTTAATCATTCTTCTTAATCTCTATCGATCTCACATTCCAGAAAAGGCGACAAAATCACAAATACATGATCGAATGGCTCTGAGGGTTTTTCTAGGGGTATCTTACTCTAAAAATGAGAGTAAACAAAGGGTTTATACGGGGGTTAACTAACCAGTGTAGTTAGTTAATAACACATAACATTTATAGGCTTTTTGGGTGTAATCCTAGAAATTTACCAAGTTAGACAAGTCACTCCAATTATATCAATAATACTCATTATGGTGGTCTCGAATAGTATACAAGCCAAGTTCTAAAGTTTACAAGTCACCGGCACACTCATAGATTTATGAATTTTGATAAGTTCACAATTTTTGAAAATAAGGTTATGTGTGCAGCTATGCAACTTAGATTAAACAAAAACATGCTAAAAAAAATTAAATTTTGATAATTAAGCATAGATTAAAGCATATTTTTGAAAATTTAGGACAAGTAACGTTCTAATTCTCCATCCCCCCACTTAAGTTAAACAACGTCCTCGTTGTTTGTATTTAAAATTAAAAACAAGAGATAGAAAGAATTAGAACGGAGAACTCCCCTGAGATTTGCTCGGTATGATCCATCATGTAAGAATGCGAGCATATAAAATGTAGGAGTTCATCAACATCTTCATTCGTTCAGACCTGTAAATATATAGAGACCACAGAAAAAAATAGACTCGAGAACATCTCGTTAATCATTGGTTAGGAAAATAAAACTACGGGAAATTACAGGCCAGAGTGTCGATGCGCCGTATCCATGGAATATTGGATACGCCGCATCAACTTCCTGTAACTAATACGCCGCATCCACTAAAAGTGCATGCGCCGTATTGACCAACTGACAGAAATACGAAAATAAAAATAAACTAAAAACAAAATAAAAGACAAGCATGGGTTGCCTCCCAAGAAGCGCTTGTTTTTGTTAGAGTCACGAGCCTGACTCCACCCTTATTTACTAGGTAATAGGGTGTTTTTCCCCCCACTTGCGGTCAAGTGTGGGTGATAGTAGCGATAAGCACCATAACGGTGTAAATTTGCTACTAGAGATGAATAGAATATGTAAAGATAATACCTTGGCAATATGTGTACTTCGTTCATTACCTTACCCGGTTTGGTTGTTAAATTGGATGACATGAAAATTACATGTGAGAGAGTAGTATGTTGAGGATCAATGAATCTCCCTTCTTCTTCGTTTGTTCTATTGGTAGTAAGGCGTCCCTTGACTTCCATAAAAGATGAGAAAGGGTCTTTGGCGAGTAAAAGTTCGGGTTCCTCTATATCCTTCATAGGATTGAAATCATCATCTTCAATCATGGTCGTGTCCATCAGCTCATCCTTGAATTCTTTCTCGAGCTCCACCAAAAATGGGTTGATAACAGGTGCTTTATATTCATCATTAGTTGGTGTAGTAAATTCCACCTCATCATTCTTTCGTTTTGCAACCTGTTTAGGAAAACTAGCAAGATTATTAGTAACGGGATTAATAATATTAAATAAATTAGTACCACTTTTTGTTGTAAGTGACTCCAATTCATCTTGTGAGTCTCCATCTTCAACTAGTAGTCTTGTAATTTCATCCTTTTCCCGAATAGCCGCCTCAAATAAGTCATCCCACATTTCTTCAAAATCCTTTGTGGGGTCATAATCTGGCTCATTTGTTCCACGCATGAATATTTCATTTTGTTGTGGCAATTGCGGTATGGCATCGTACACAATACAATCAAAACTTTCAATATGAGAATACTCATTATCTTCATCCGATGGAATATCATCATGGTGTTTTTGATATGATGAGAATATATTTTCCAACTCGGGTGAAAAATCACAAGTAATAGCACCATACACCATTGTTCCATATTCATCTTCATTTTCATCATAAGCACTTTCGGATGAATAAGCTTCTTTGTAAACAATTGCTGGATTTTCATTCAAATCAAACACTTGTGACTCTTCTTCATCTTGGGCAACTTCCGGAGAAATAACATCATCAATAACTATTGCCGGAAACCTAATTGCACCAAAATCGTATGATTCTTCATCATCATCATCATTGGATAAAGTCCAAGTGTGTCTAAATGGCAATGTCTTTCTTTCTTTCCATGACTCTTCCTGCTTTGATAATAAGTACTCTTCCATCGTGGGTTCTTTATCATTGATGACTTGTGCACCATATCTTGCTCTTTCCCAATCGTAAACCTTTTTATTGCACAAGGGTCTTTCTTTGTTAAGCCTAAGATATTCTTCCATAGTTATGTCCAGATTGTCCATCATCATTATTACCTGAAAGATAAACAACCAAGAACAGCAGTAACCGAAACAAAAACAATAAAAACTAAAACAAAAAATAAAAATTAAATAAACAAAAATAAAGAAAAACGATAAAAAAAAAATTGGTCACAGAACGTCAATACGCCGTATACAATTGACCTGTATACGCCGTATTGATATAAGATAGATACGCCGCATCCACAGACAAGGATACGCCGTATTGCCTTTCTGAGACAGAAACACAGAAACAAAAAACACACAGAACAAATAAAACTAACTAAACTAAAATACCAATAAATCAAATTAAAACAATCACTCCCCGGCAGCGGTGCCAAAAACTTGATGTGTTTTTTTAGGTCTATAAAAATCAACCAAGTTTTAAATTTATTTATTGCCGAACTAACCTATAGACTCTAAACACTCACGAGCAGTGTACCCGATCAATGTAGATAGTTTTTAGGTAAGCAAGGGTCGTTCACTAGGAGTGAAGCTAAAGTGATCTAAAGGTATTCTAATTACTAAACTAACTAACCTAGAAAGCAAGTAAATATTTTTGGGGTTTTAGCCTGAGAGGCTATCACGATTTTGTGTGTTTAATTAAACTAAATACGAGAAAATAAATATTAAACTAATTAAAAGCAAATTAAAGATAGATGAAGATAGATAGGAAGAACGGGTTAGCCACGTCTAATCCATTTTATAGTTATACATGCTTATGTCTACTTGTTTTAATTCATTCAATTGTTTTGTCGCCAATCCGATTATTAATCCTGTCACGATTAAATAACCTACCATCGTGGTGGGAAAGAGGACATGATCATAGTGACTCGTCTAGCATCAATACTAACTTATTGCTTTAAACCATCTAACCTAGTTCGGTATTACACGCTACTAGTCCTATTAGGTTGTAGACACGTTCCGTTTATGTCAACCAATGATTCCTAATAGAGATTCGGGTTAACACGCATATAACTCAACCTAAGCAACCACAATTATAGGTAGTTAAGTCACATCAATTAAAGTTATAAGGATCATAACCTAGTTACATAGACTTCTACTAGTTATAAGCAATAAACGAGTTTTTATCGACAAGCACCCAATCCAATAACAAAGCAAACACATCGACAAAATCATAAAAACTAATAAAACTTCATAAACATGGATAACACCTAAGGGTGTTAGCCCATAATCTCAGTAACAATACACAATGTTTGAATCATAGCATAAAAGATAGAAATCATAATGAAAACTACACGCTAACCGAATGATTAAACAAAGTAAATTGGCTTGAGATGTTCTTCGTGGATGGAATGGATCTTCAATATAGTCTTCTGCTGTTTTGGGACGTTTACAGACGCCTGGGAATGATCCCGAGGGTCTCCAATGATGCCCTAATTCGTTAATGAGTTCGGTATTTATAGATTCTGAAATCTGGGTCGATACGACGCATCTAGAGAGTTAGATGCGCCGCATCTATAAGTAAACGTAGCCTCCAAGTCTGAAACTGACCCGATATGGTGCATCTATAAATCTGATATGGAGCATCTCCCAATACGGCGCAACTAAAGACCTGATGCGCCGCATCTCCTTTAGATACAGGTAGATCTCCTTTTTCTCTTTCCGTGGCCGCTTGAATCAACTAAAACGGAGTCCGTATGAAGATTTTATGGCCAAAATACGAAAGCATCTTCAAGTGTCGACTTGTAATCTTGACTTCTTCATTAAGCTTCTAATCTCCACTTGATTTCTTGGTAAGGATTGTGTATGGCCGATACGGTGCATCGGATTGGTCCGATGCGGCGTATCTGGAGTAGAACAAGTTGGTTCTTCTTCGTTGACCAAGGTTTTATATGCGGCGCATGAGATAAATACATGCGGCGTATTCTTTAAAGTCATGCAATGGTCTCAGATTCGTCTAAGTCTTTATGTACGACGTATCTATCAAGAATGATATGGCGCATCTTCCTTCAGTTCAGTAGACTTTTCCAACTTGATTCATTTTGCTCCAATTTCCGTCCGAAATAATTAACTTTCACCTAATGCTTGTTTATAACTGAGAATTACAAAAGTAAATGATTAAGTATCAATTCTCATATAAAGTGATTTAAAACAAGTCAATAATATAGGATAAATGATGCTAAGAATATGTCGTTATTTGATGTCATCAGAGACATAACATTGTTAGCCGATTTTCAAATTGATCGAGGCGTGTACAATCAAAAGTTAAATGAAACGACATCTATACATTGATAAAAGGTTTTCAAAAATGTCAAGTTTGATCAACTAACACTTAACGTGCAATATTTCGCGACTAGTTTCACGAAGCCATTTTGGACATATTTTCACAAGTTATGGAAAATATTAAATTGCGATGAAAACGCTACATTTTGCCGATAGAACACCAAACGAGGATCGTGGAGTACCGTTTCAACATATTTATACGAAAAGTAGTTTGTAACTTAACGAGACGTCAAAAGTGTATTTTTCGTCAATAAACGTTATTTTTAAAACTAACAAGTGGTATCGTTAACATACATATTTGCATGTGTTGCATTGTATCATTGCTTACATTGGATCACATCATTCATAATAGGTCGCGGTTAGAGACCGAGCTTTATTTCATCATATCCATCATTGTCATTGTTGCTATATCATATCAGGTGAGTTTTCATAGCCCCGCTTTAAATTGTTTATTGATTTCTAAACACTCGGGGAGAATACATTGCACCATTTTCATATGCAGACCAAAGTATACAAACTCATTACATTGCTTAAGTTACATCATTGCCCAGATTAAAGTCCCCTTTTATTATCATGAACCATTAATTGTTAGCAAGCGAGAGTGAGTGAATAGATCTATTGAGGGTGACTCCTCCGTTCGGGTTGGTAGCGCCAACTTGTCAAATGAATGCATTTCATTTCTGTCTTATTAGAGTGATTGGCAAACACTCAGTTGGGGCATTTCATTCAGTCTAGCTTCGGGGTCATGAGCTTAAGAGCTAATGTATCATTTTTATGTGGCATTGTTTTGTCATACACTTTATACTTGTGGTATCCGTATATCATTTCATTTACATAAACCTATGATCTCACCAACATTTTTGTTGACCATTTTTAGCAATGTATTTTCAGGTAATTAAGGTATCGCATGTTGGCTTGCATATGGACACATCATGGAGTCGCGGAGTCGACGCGTCTCACTTTATATTTTATGCACTTATCCATCGTTTGAATTGTATGAACTTGTTTTATGAAAACTTGTTTCACCTTTTGGGACCTAGCTTTGTAACTCTGAATGTTTTTAAATAATCAAACGATGTATTTTCTAAATGACACTTTAGGTCATTCAATATAACTGCAACTTTGGTGCTATGACCAGTCGTGCCCCTGAATGATTCATTTCGCTGCAAGTCACGAAATTTGGGGGTGTGACAGATTGGTACCAGAGCAAAGGTTATAGCGAACTAGGTTGTCCATTATATCCTAGACTATAGCTGCACCATCATAGCATCTCATCATTGTAGCATATGTGCATATTCATTATATCACATGTAGTGATTGCGATTTCATACATTTATCATTTCATCATAGCTCACATTGTGTAAATGTTTATTTACTTTTATTTCATATCTATTGTCTCAGTGATGTCTTCGGATTCACACCCTATTGTTATCTCATCAGACTCTGAGTCAGACGATACTTCCTCACTACCCTCCATCATACTAGAGTCTGTTACATCATCCCCGATACCCACTATCATTTTGTCATCTGTGGAGCCTACTCCACAGTTTTCACCTGTGATGTCAGAGGCCGAGACAGAACCCTTTGAGGAGGGGGAAGTCATGCCTACCCCACCACTGTCACCTGTGATCTGTCATGGTCCCAGAGTTGTTCCAGTTATCCATCCAGGAGAGTTTATACCCTATGGTCGAGTTTACCGTACATATCCAGGTGGGCCGCGCATGAAGCGTACTGCTGCTAAGCGGGTCCATCGTCTCACTGTCAGATCACCAGCTGCATTTGTATCCCTACCACCACCATCATCACTTACTTCATCTCATCCACTCTGTCGCCGCTTGACAGCGAGGAGGAGTGTGGCATTCAGTACACCATCACCATTATCACCCTTACCATCCTTATCATCATTGTCTCCACCATTGCCATTCCTATCAGCACCACAGATGCCATCAGCACCAGTTCACCCCAGGGATCCTACTCCTATGTCAGACCTACCGCTCAAGAAGCGGGCACGTCTTGATATTCCATCACCAGATACTTCACATGCCACAAAGACAGCACCACCCAGCAGATTCGAGGTTGGTGAGAGGTCGAGGGCTGCTGCTGACAGACTGCTTACTGCTGCTACATTTGACTCGCGACTAGATCAGCTTTAGCGAGAGATTGATAGGGCATTAGCTCATCTAGATGAGACTCCAGTGAGCCGTATTGAGGTTATAGAGGAGGAGGTCAAGGGATTGATCCAGGGCAGGGTTGCCATTGATGTGTCACACCAGGGTTTAGAGGCTCGTCAGTTAGAGAGTTCAGAGCATATCACACAGCTGAGGCAGGAGATGCCTAAGTTGTTCGACAGGGCACAGATGTCCCAGGATGAGCATCATCGCCAGGCCGGTGAGTTATCTTCAGTTCAGGCTAGGATGTCTGCATCAGAGACTAGGGATACTGATCTCCAGCTTCGAGTTTAGCACCTAGAGGAGATCGTTGTTGCTATGTCTAAGGATCTTCAGAGGATTTTCCGCAGGCTAGATGGAGCACCCGGAGGAGGTGCCTAGTGTTAGACTGTTATCATGTAGCTTGTGCATTATTATCCTAGTCTCGGGGTGTGGGACATAGTTAGTACTTGTTGTCTTTTGCTTGTAGTACAAACAAATATATCAAGTGCGACTCTACTATGCAGGATTTTTGTTGTGCTATTTTATGATATCTGTCTGCGTAACCGAAATTTTCATGTATTATATTCATGTGCGTTGTGATTATATTTATGATGTTTCTTTGTGGTTTCATTGTATTTATACATGCTGTGGTTGTATTTATACTTGTTGTGAATGTATATACATGTTGTGGTTGTATATATTGTGTATGATGATCATTTTCTATTGTGGATTCTCATTGTTTTTATCTTTTGTGATTGTGAAGAATTATGCCACCCAAAAGAGCCACTACTGCTATGACACCAGCTGAAGTCAGACATCTTTTTGCCGACAGTATAGAGGCAGCATTGGTTACAGAAAGATCTGCCGTAGCTGCAGCTGCTGCTGAAGCTGCTTCGCTGGCAGAAACCGCAAAAGCCGTAGGAACAAATACCAATGGTACAAATGGTCATAAATGTACGTACAAAGATTTCAAGAGTGGTGATCCGGAAAAATTCAAAGGCACTGAAGGAGCCACTGCCATGATCCGATGGTTTGAACAGACAGAATCAGTATTCCTTCTATGCAACTGTTCGGAGGACAGCAAGGTTAAGTTTGCTACTAGTACACTCGTTGGGGAAGCTATGTCATGGTGGAATTCCCATGCAAAGCCCTTGGGAATGGAGAATGCTCACAAGCTTACATGGGACGAATTCAAGAAGTTGCTGACGAAGAAGTTTTGGCCACGAACAGAAGTGAAAAAGATGGAAACAGAGTTTTATGAGCTAGTGACAGCAGGTAATGATATTGAGGCATATATCAGGAGATTTCAGGAATTGTTAGCATTATGTCCGACAATGGTTCCGGACACTGAGAAGCTATTAGAGAATTTCATTGGAGGATTACCTCACAACATCCGTGGAGATGTGATTTCTTTTGACCCACAAACATTGGATGAGGCAATCAGAATGTCTCAGAAACTCATGGCTCAGATAGTGAAGAAAGGAACTACCTCAAACAACAACAACAACACCAACAGTAATCGTAGCTACAACAACAATTTAAACAACTACCGAAACAACAACAACTATAACAACAACCGAAACAATTCCAATAACAACAACAAAAGAAATTTGGACAACAACCAGAGTAGCAATGTTACTCAACCACCAACCAAGAGACAGGAAACTGCAAAGGCTTATGTTGCAGGTCAAGCTGAGAAAAGAGGTTACAATGGTACTTTATCCAAGTGCAACAATTGTGAAACCCATCATAATCCTGGAAATTGTCCGAATCCGTGTGGGAACTGTAAGAAGGTTGGTTATTCGACCATGGATTGCAAAGCTCCGATTGTGGTTGATAATCAGAAGCCCCTAGTAACATGCTTTGGCTGTGAAGAAGTCGGGCACTTCAAGAATAAATGTCCAAAAGGAAAGAATCAGGGAAAAAATAACCAAGGTGGAACAGCTAGAGGAAGAGCTTATGTCCTTGGAGGAGAAGATGTCAGGGAGGACCCGAATGTCGTTACGGGTACGTTCCTCATTAATAATCGTTATGCATCCATACTATTTGATTCAGGAGCCGATAGAAGTTTTGTTTCTACTACATTTGCCCCATTACTCAACATTGAACCAACCGCATTAGACACTCCATATCACATTGAACTAGCTAACGGTAGTTTAGTTGGCACCGACACGATCACTCGTGGTTGCACTCTCAATTTTCTCAATCACCCGTTCAATATAGATCTCATGCCAGTAGAACTTGGAAGTTTTGACATTGTCATCGGAATGGATTGGTTATCTCAACATCATGCCAGAATCATTTGTGATGAAAAAGTTGTTCATCTTCCTTATGATGGCGAAACATTGGTCGTTCGCGGAAAACGCAGTGGGACTAGACTCAGCGTCATCTCGTGCATTAAAACAGAGAAATACATAAAGAAGGGCTGTTATGCATTCTTGGCTCATATCACAGAAAAGAAGTCGGAGGAGAAGCGACTTGAGGATGTGCCAACAGTTAGAGATTTTCCAGAAGTATTTCCAGAAGACTAACCAGGACTTCCACCTACTCGCCAAGTCGAATTCCAGATTAAGTTAGTGCCGGGAGCCGCACCAGTTGCGCAAGCAGCTTATCTACTTACACCTTCAGAAATGCAAGAGTTGTCGAACCAATTGCAAGAGCTCTTGGATAAAGGATTCATTAGGCCGAGTTCCTTGCCTTGGGGAGCACCAGTTTTGTTTGTAAAGAAGAAAGATGGATCTTTCAGAATGTGCATTGATTATCGAGAGCTAAACAAATTAACGATGAAGAATCGTTATCCACTTCCCAGGATCGACGATTTGTTTGATCAGTTGCAAGGTTCCAGTTATTACTCCAAGATCGACTTGAGATCGGGTTACCATCAGCTTAGGGTTCGGGAGGGAGATATCCCGAAGACAGCATTCAGAACACGCTATGGCCATTATGAATTTCAGGTAATGCCGTTCGGACTAACCAACACACCAGCTGTGTCCATGGATCTCATGAACAGGGTGTGCAAGGCATATCGAGACAAGTTTATGATCGTATTCATTGATGATATCTTGATTTACTCAAGGAGTGAAGAAGAGCACCGAGAATACCTTAGAACAATTTTAGAGCTGCTCAAGAAAGAGAAACTGTATGCCAAATTTTCAAAGTTTGATTTTTGGATCAGAAGAGTACAATTTCTTGGTCACGTCATTGATAGTCAAGGACTACAGGTTGATCCAGCAAAGATTGAGGCAGTTAAAGATTGGGCAACACCAAAAACTCCCACAGAAATTTGTCAATTCTTAGGACTTGCCGGATATTACAGAAGGTTCATTGAAGGGTTTTCTAAGATAGCTAAGCCACTGACCAAATTGACACAAAAGAACCAGAAGTACGATTGGGGAGAAAAGCAAGAGACCGTTTTTCAGTTATGGAAACAAAAACTTTGCAGCGCGCTAATTTTGTCATTGCCAGAAGGGATTGAAAACTTCGTGTTATATTGCGATGCTTCACACAAAGGACTTGGAGCAGTGCTAATGAAAAATGAGAAAGTGATAGCTTATCCATCTCGTCAGCTTAAGAAGCACGAGTAGAACTACACTACTCACGACTTAGAGTTGGGTGCCGTGGTTTTCGCACTTAAGATTTGGAGGCATTATCTTTACGGAACAAAGTATGTAGTATTTACAGACCACAAAAGCTTACAGTACATTCTTGATCAGAAGGAACTTAACATATGGCAACGTCGTTGGTTGGAACTACTTAGTGATTACGACTGTGAAATCAGATATCACCCAGGAAAAGCCAATGTTGTGGCATATGCACTCAGTCAGAAAGAGAGACTCAAACCTTTGAGAGTCAGATCATTGGGAATGACTATCATTTCACCACTACCATCAAAGATCCTCGAGGCCCAAGTCGAGGCACTCAAGGAAGAAAATCTACGAAGTGAAACACTCAAGGGAATGCAAGATAATGCAAACGGTTTAGTAAGGAGATCAGATGGAACATTATGCTTCAAGGATAGAAGCTGGATACCTCTCTTTGGTGGAATACGAGAGTTGATCGTGCACGAATCACACAAGTCAAAGTACTCCATTCATCCAGGTTCTGATAAGATGTATCAGGATCTCAAGAAGCTTTATTGGTGGCCGAATATGAAAGCAGAGATAGCTACGTACGTCAGTAAATGCCTTACTTGTGCTAAAGTGAAAGCCGAGTACCAGAAACCATCAGGATTACTACAGCAACCAGAGATTCCCCAGTGGAAATGGGAACGCATTACAATGGACTTTGTCACTAAACTTCCCCAAACATCAGGAGGTTACGATGCTATTTGGGTAATAGTTAATCGTCTCACCAAGTCAGCTCATTTCATTCCAATCAAAGAGACTTATACTATGGATCAGCTGACCAGACTTTACGTCAAGGAAATAGTCTCAAGGCACGGTGCACCAATTTCCATCATTTTCGACAGAGATAGTCGCTTTACTTTAATTTTTTGGGAGTCATTGCAAGATTCATTTGGGTCTAAGTTAGACATGAGTACCGCCTATCATCCTCAGACCGATGGTCAGAGCGAGAGAACGATTCGGACATTGGAAGACATGCTCAGGGCATGTGTCATTGACTTTGGAAAAATGGTTGGGCTAACCATTTGCCATTAATCGAGTTCTCTTACAATAACAGTTATCACTCGAGCATAAAAGCCGCACCATTCGAGGCACTCTACAGTCGTAAGTGCAGGTCCCCAGTTTGTTGGGGCGAAGTTGTTGATGTACAGCTAACTTGTCCAGAGTTGGTCAGAGAAACAACAGAAAAGATAGTCCAGATTCGAGAAAGACTCCAAACATCCAGAAGCAGACAGAAAAGTTACGCCGATGTTCGACGCAAACCATTAGAATTTCAGGTTGGAGACAAAGTCATGTTGAAGGTCTCGCCTTGGAAGGGCGTGATACGATTCGGGAAACGTGGGAAGTTAAACCCGAGATATATTGGGCCGTTCAAGATTCTGGAAAGGATCGGTCCGGTAGCGTATAGGCTGGAGCTTCCGTCAGAGCTCAGCAATGTACATAACACGTTTCATGTCTCAAACCTCAAGAAATGTCTTTCAGACGAAACGCTCGTAATCCCATTGGAAGAAATTCAGATCGATGATAAGCTTAACTTTTTGGAAGAACCAGCAGCAATCATGGACCGAGAGGTCAAACAGTTGAAACAAAGTCAAATTTCGATCGTCAAAGTTCGTTGGAATTCTCGCAAAGGTCTTGAGTTTACTTGGGAGCGGGAAGACCAGATGCGACTCTAATACCCACATCTTTTCACCGAGACCACTCCAGAGACCAACATCAACTGAATTCAGGGACTGAATTCCTTTTAGGGAGGCCGACTGTCACAACTCGTAATTTTAGGTCATTTTCCAAACCCTGACAATTTACTATTCATGAGTTACTATTCATCAATCACTATTCACCAATCACTATACATCATTTCACTATTCATCTTTTTTGAAGTTAGTTTGAGACTTTGAGAAGTCGTCAAAAAATTTACTATTCACGTGACACTTTTCATTCCCGGAGGAAAATCACTATTCATGGGCATCATTCATCATGTCGTAAACTTGGTTTACGGGTATTCAAATGGGCGTAACTAGTTAGGTTTAGCTGCGTATTCATGCATCATCAGTAAAAGCACATCATACAGACTAGGGTAGTCTGCATATCATCAGTAACATCATTACCATATCAGTTCATGCATGGGTTTGTGTGATTTTCATTAACGTATGCTTAATTGTTTAATTAACGTTACCACTCAATCATTTCTACCAACATTATACCCAATACTCCCGACAATGATCCTAATACATTTTCAAGCTAATTATAATGATATAGAGATTATATTATTACTTTACCCGGTGTTTTTAAACCAATCGCTATACTTTTCGTTTGACGCTTATAACTCCGTCGGTTTACGAAATTTCAATCCGATAATCACGAGTTATTTCTAGTTAACTCGGTACCCGATAACACTCAATGTATACACTAAACTAACCAATTCTAAGTAAATGGGAGACAAAGCCTTACATTAACATCAAATCCCTTCCAAATCACCCACATGTGCCGCCCCCCCTAACCCCCCATTTAGCCTAAACACTCCAAAACTCATTAATGCATTTAGCATGATTTAATTTCCAACTCCACTAACTCTAACACATACACTATCATACCATTAGCTAAAAAAAAAGATCAAAACCCTCCCATTTCTTCTTCCCCATTCGGCCAAGACCAAGAACACCACCATAATCCATAAATTTTTGAAGTTCAAGTCATAATCACACTCCATTTACCTTCCTAGTTATGATTTTGTGATTAAATCTCAAGTTTCTTACTCATTTCTTATCAAAACTCATCAAATCATCAAGTAAGTTTCAAGAACACATTTTTTTCATCTTATACTTTCATTTGATTCATATGTTTATGTATTTTCAAGTTATATTACTTATTCATGCAAGTTATCTACGTTTTACATACCACTTATGAACATAAACTATCTTAAACACTAGATCTATAAGTTTCACTAATGATCTCATGAAATCCACCAAGGTTGGTGATGTTTAGGACCCTATGACACCCTAAGAAAGTGTATGGTAGGATTTGCGAACTTGCGGAGTTGATTTGAAGTAGTATGATCAAGTTTAGAACCAAGAAAATGAGTTTTAACAAGTATAAATAAGGTTCTGTCCAAAAACGTGTAAACTGGAAAACTCAGTAACTTTTGGTATACTTTGGCCTTCATATTCAGAAAGTTCTTTCAAAAACGAAACTGTGGCCGCGAGAATCACTAAAAACCGACTTATAACGAAGGAGATATGATTTTTCAAAGTTAGACGACGAAAACTAATTTTCTGAAAATTTAGTTGCTGATCGCCGAGATTCAAAGGACAAAATGAGGTGTTAGACATGATCTAGACGACCCAACCTACTGAGATCATGTTAGTTAATGTTTATACGAAGCCGTGGATGTAAAGAACGTAGAAAACGAGCTTGTAACGGCCGAGTTATTCACGTTTGAAGCCCGACGTACCATGTTCATTTTGACAGCCCACTAATAGAAAGTGTTTTAAGAATAAAAACTAGTGTTTTTGCGAGACATAACATTGTTAGCCGATTTTCTAATTGATCGAGGCGTGTACAATCAAAAGTTAAATGAAACGACATCTATACATTGATACAAGGTTTTCAAAAACGTCGAGTTTGATTGACTAACACTTAACGTGCAATATTTTGCGACAAGTTTCACGAAGCCATTTTGGACATATTTTCACAAGTTAAGGAAAATATTAAATTGAGATGAAAACGCTACATTTTGCCGATATAACACCAAACGAGGATCGTGGAGTACCATTTCAACATATTTATACGAAAAGTAGTTTATAACTTAAATAGACGTCAAAAGTGTATTTTTCGTCAATAAACGTTATTTTTAAAACTAACAAGTGGTATCGTTAACATACGTATTTGCATGTGTTGCATTGTATCATTGCTTACATTGGATCACATCATTCATAATAGGTCGCGGTTAGAGACCGAGCTTTATTTCATCATATCCATCATTGTCATTGTTGCTATATCATATCAGGTGAGTTTTCATAGCCCCGCTTTAAATTGTTTATTGATTTCTAAACTCTCGGGAGAGAATACATTGCACCATTTTCATATGCGGACCAAAGTATACAAACTTATTACATTGCTTAAGTTACATCATTGCCCAAATTAAAGTCCCCTTTTATTATCATGAACCGTTAATTGTTAGCAAGCGAGAGTGAGTGAATAGATCTATTGAGGGAGACTCCTCTGTTCGGGTTGGTAGCGACAACTTGTCAAACGAACCCATTTCATTTCTGTCATATTAGAGTGATTGGCAAACACTCAGTTGGGGCATTTCATTCAGTCTAGCTTCGGGGTCATGAGCTTAAGAGCTAATGTATCATTTTTATTGGGCATTGTTTTGTCATACACTTTATACTTGTGGTATCCGTAAAACATTTCATTTACATAAACCTATGATCTCACCAACATTTTTGTTGACCATTTTTAGCAATGTATTTTCAGGTAATTAAGGTATCGCATGTTGGCTTGCATATGGACACATCATGAAGTCGTGGAGTCGACGCGTCTCACTTTATATTTTATGCACTTATCCATTGTTTGAATTGTATGAACTTGTTTTATGAAAACTTGTTTCACCTTTTGGGACCTAGGTTTGTAACTCTAAATGTTTTTAAATAATCAAACGATGTATTTTCTAAACGACACTTTAGGTCGTTCAATATAACTGCAACTATGGTGCTATGACCAGTCGTGCCTCTGAATGACTCATTCCGCTGCAAGTCACGAAATTTGGGGGTGTGACATGCTCGTACAATGCTGATTTATTCTAGTGCACTGTTATTCTTATGGGCTGATGCTGTTGCCACTGCTTGTTTCACTCAGAACCGTTCCCTAATCCATCTAAGATTCAATAACACCCCATATGAACTTGTAAACAACAGAAAACCTGATATCTCTTACCTTCACGTGTTTGGCGCTTTGTGCTATCCAACGAATGACATAGAAGATCAAGGGAAGTTGAAAGCTAAGGGTGATATTGGAATCTTCATTGGATACTCAGAAAACTCGAGGGCATTCAGGGTGTATAATAGAAGGACTAAAAGGATAATGGAGACGATGAATGTGAAGTTTGACGAAATTTCACAAATGGCTTCTGAGATATTCGCTCTAGAACCCGCGCTTAACCCGATGGCTTCTAATTAAAACAGATTAGGACCCGGACCAAACCTGCAGACTTCTGGACACATTAGTTCAGGACTCGTACCTCAAGGAGCACAATCAACAAACACTGAAAAACCTTCAGAACAAGAACCAGAAAATTTCTTCGAGTTAATGTTTGATGAATACTATTGTGAAACATCGACAAATGCATCACAACAACATTCCGCTGCACCAGCTCAAAACCATCAACCACCACCACCACCACAAGATGAATCTACAACAATCAAAGCTGACACACCAACTCCCTCAACCTCATATACATCTACTCCAGAAACTCCAATTCTTGAAACTGTTCTACCAAGAGTTGATAAGCAACATCAAAACACACCATTTCAAGAAGAACAAACATAGAACCAAAACGATGCTGCGTTAGAAGAAGAAGAAGTATTCGAAAACCCGTTTGCTACGGATCCGGTTGAATCATCTTCAAGGTTACAAGAACCATCTAATACACATATGTTAAACCCAAGGTACCCTTCTACACTCCAATGGACAAAAGACCATCCAATAGAACAAGTTATTGGTGAACCTTCAAGGCAAGTTTAGACGAGAAGACAACTCACCACCGACCCCGACATGTGCATCTACATTTTCTCAGTAAGCCTAAAAGAACCAAAGAACATTCTGGAGGTGATGGTAGACAATGCATGGATTGAAGCGATGCAAGAAGAACTTCTTCAATACTAGTTACATGATAGTTGGGACTTAGTTCCAAGACCAATTGACAAACTTGTCATCGATCTCAAATGGTTATGGAAGAAAAAAAGGATGAAGAAATGACTGTGATTCACAACAAAGCTCGTCTTGTGGCTAAAGGATTCAGATAGAAAGAAGGGATATCAAGACGACATTCATGAATGAAACTTTGAAGGAAGAAGTTTATGTGAGTCAGCCAGAAGGATTCGTTGACAAAGAACATCCAGACTATGTCAACAAGCTAAAGAAAGCCATTTATGGTTTAAAACAAGCTCCAAGAACGTGGTATGACGAACTATCATCTTTCCTGATCAAAAACAATTTCACCAAAGGAACAGTTGATTCTACCTTGTTTACAAGAAAATACAAAGATGACATTTTGATTATTCAGGTTTGCTTGGATGACATTATCTTTGGGTCCACTAATCCGAAACATCCAAAACATTTTGAAAATCTCATGAAAAGCAAATTTGAAATGTCCATGATGGGGGAACTAAAATTCTTTCTTGGTTTATGTGGAAAACTAGAAGGGGGGGGGGGTTGAATAGTTTTACCGGTTTTTAGATCTTCTTAAAAACTTTACTATTGAAAAACTTTGATTCGAATCTTTTGTGTAATCAATCAACACCAATATGAAAACTACACTAAACTATCTAATATAAATAATGAATGTAACGAGAAGAGATGGAAAGATCAAACCGGGAGAAAGAGATTTATAGTGGTTCGGTCACGAAGCTCTTCTTCGCCCTACTCCACTCCCCGAGTACCACACTCGAGAGTTTCAAGCACTATGTCAACAAACCTCCCTTCAGGCGGAGAAAACCGTACAATGTTGCTTATCCTATTTTCCGACACTAAGCTAAATGTCGAGTGCTAATCTTAGCTAGCACCAATCTACCACGATCCACTTGATACTTTCTACTTCATACAATCAATACCCTTGACTCGATCTACCCGATCTACCCTTGATCCACTTGATCAATACACTAGCCAACAAGCTACAAGAGATCTCTAAGATCTCGACCAGATCACAAGCTACAAGAGATCTCCAAGATCTCGACCAGATCAACCCTCACTTGACTCAATCTACTCTATCTATACTTGATCAACACACTAGCTCACAAGCTACAAGAGATATTCAATATCTCTATAAGATCACAATGATCTTCTCACAAACTCTCAAAAGAAAAATGAACTTGATGTATACAAAGATACAACAAGTATGTAACAAGTGTTACAAGTGCTCTAACTACAACTACAACACTTTGTATCTTCTTTGATACCTTGTGTTCTTCTCTTGCACTAGAAGAGGAATGAAGAGGATCACTTGGTTGGATGATTGGATCACTCTTAAAACAAAAGAAAACTAAACTAAATGATCAAGAAGAAAAGAAGTGATGAGTGTATTAAACTCAGAAAGTTATGTGTGAAAAAGGATGCCCAAAAACTGTGAAGAGGGCTGGTATTTATAGGCAGAAAAATTCTAGCCGTTACAGGTACACGATACCACAAAATTTAGTGGTACCGTGCAAGACAAAAACGCCCCTCTTATTGTCTTTAGTGGTGAAAGCTTATTTGGGGAAGTTTGAAGTTGATTTTGGGGGAAAAAATAGCTATTATGTTATTTGAACTTATTTTTCCAACAAAATATTTCTTAATTATTCAAAAATAACTTGTAAAGTATATTTTTGAAAAAATGTTTTGTCACATTAAAAATATGAAGTTTTAAACACAAATTCAATTCTTTGATCATTTGTCAAGTTGTAAATTTGTTTGTGCATACCTAGAGTGATTTGCGTAGAAATGGGATCTTTCGACTAAAAACTTGTTTACCTTAATTTTAACGTAACGTGATTTCACATTTTGTCATCCTCAAAACGTAAAGTTATCAAAAAATATAAATAATGTTTTTAGAACATTATTTGCATCAACAATCTCCCCCTTTCTGATGATGACAAAACCTAAACTCATTTTAAGTTAAAATTAATTTTAACAAGTTTTTAATGAGTTTATATCCTATTTCTCCCCCTTTTTGTCGAGGCAAAAAGGTTGGGGCTCCCCCTTGATGTATACTCCCCCTCGTTTGGAGGACACCAAGGAATCGAGAAATGATTCTTGCTACAAAACAAAGTTAGATGACAAAGATACAATATCTAACATGTAGCAATCATGACAAATATCTAACCACAAAAAAAAAATGACTAAGTAGCCGAGCCCCCAAAAAAAATAAAACAACCACATAAAAAGCCCATTCATTCATAAAAACAAATGACATACATAGGTATGACTACATAACAAACACAAAGAGAAACAACAAGAAGCATAAATCCTTAATGACTAGAGGCAAGCTTCATTTCCAAAAGGGGTCCTAAAGGTTTATTGTTGAAAACTAAACATGAACATGTTTAGTTATGTGGGCTAGAAGGAGGTGGAGATGGTGACATGATGGGGGGTGGTGGTGGTTTCAAGAGATGCTCCACATAGGAGAACATAAAATGTATCTGATCCCTCAAGGATAAGATGAGGTTACGGTTGTGGAGGCAACATAGGCAATTAGCACTATGTAGATCAAAGGGATGTGGTTGGATTAGTTGTCCCATGATTGCGGAAGGAGGTGGTAGTGAGTTAGTTGGTGATGGGGTTGGCATGGCATAATCCAATGGAGTGATGGGTGAGAGAGTGTAGTCCACGGATAATGGCATGGTGTTGAGAGAGGGAGATGATGAAGATGTGGTCCTAGTGGAAGAAGTTTTGGAAGGAGCATTAGGTGGAGATGATGAGTGAGGAGTGGCTTGGGAAGGTGGTGTTGTGACCTCATCATCTTTTGTGAGATCAACAAAGAGAGGTTTGGATGGTGGTCTTACGGTTATCCTAGGTTTCTTGGAAATGTGGTTTGTTGATCCTTGTGTGGAAGACATGGTGGTTGAGTTGTGTGAGGTTGAAGATGAGATGCAATATAAGCTTGCAACGGTGAGGCCTTATATAGGAAAGAGTTGGAGGATTTGAATTAAAGGTGATGGTAGTGTCCTATGGTGTAGTAAAGGAATCTTAGGGTGTATGTGAGTTTGCAAAATTTGCAGGTTTGAGGTTAGGGATGCAGGTTTCTAGAGGAAATAGTGAAAATTTGTCAAACAATGGCATGGTACCACTAAATACCACACGGTACCGTTAAATTTAACGGTACCGTGGCCTATTTAACGGTACCGTGACATTTGAGTCATGAAATTTTCCTGTGCAGCCTAGTTCTGGGCAGCTAAGGGAGTTTTCTAGGGGGACTATTTGCAGGAAATGTTGTTGCCTCAAATCACTAAAGATTTATTTGCCTAATGTGTCCCATATTAAGCTACTCCTAGCACATACAGATTATCATGTAATTTACTAAGATAATCTATAAGCATGCAAACAAGAAGGACAAAATAAGCTATCATCCAAGAATCATATAAGAATTCATGCAAGTTGATAGAATGTCAAGCATGCAAAATAGCAAAGAGTATTAATCCCTAATGTAATTTATCATAGATTAACCCTAATACTAATACTAATCACTCCCTAACTACTTATGACTTGAGCATTCTCCCCTTTTTATCACACTCGCATCTTGATCATGCATTACTTCCTCATGATTTTGATCAACAAAGGGTGCATAATTAGTGGAGGATTCGGAAATGAGGATGGATGAAACATACGACTCATTAAGGGGTTTCATGACAGGATCGAAGAGTGAGTATTGAGGACCACTAAGGTATGGATGATAGTTCATGGGGTGGTGATAAAGATGAGTTAGGAACATCCCATAGGGTATCAATTTATTTTTGTTACCCTTGAGATGTACAATTCGCTTAGCGAAGAAGTAAGCAAAATTGTACAGTTGTTGAGTAAGGAGACAGTAAATCATATGAGCACAACACGCCGGAAGTTGCTCAACATTTTCTCGCTGGATGACTGCCCAAGAAAGTAGTTCATAAGGAACCTCATCCAAATGAATTTTCGTTGGATTTGGGTAAGAGGAGTACTTATGAGTACGAATGAATTTGGTAAGTTCAGATAGAGAGGGTATGTAGGAACAATACGGACTATCCTCTTCTCGATAGTTAAAGAGGGACTCAAGACACCAATCTTCAGTATAGGCACATTGCCCATGATTGGGGATTCGAATAATTTGTGCAAATTGCTCAAGAGTTAAGACGAATTTGAAGTTTCGGATCCAAAACCAAAGTGACAAAGATTGATCCTCGTTACATACGAGTTCAACCTGTCAAAAGAATTCCAACACAAAATGAGGACAAATGTACTCGTTTATGTGAAGCAAGCAATCGAATCCTACAACTCTAAATGAGGTGTTGATATCCCTATGATAAACTAAGGATGGATTAACGACTCGACCTTCATGAAACTGACGGGTTTCAAAATTAACATAGGCACAAATGTGACTACCGGGTGTGGTAGGTTCACGAGATATTTCGGGAATATAGGTGTCGGTTAGAAGATAATCAAAATCATACTCATGAGACATCATTATTGTTTCCTATAAGAAATTTTAGGGAAAAATTAAAATTGTGAGTAGTTGCTTTAAAGACACGTGCCTAGTGTGTGCCTATATGCAAACTATGTGGAGGTGCGGTAATCTCGACTCTAAAACTATAAATAATGAGATTACCCAAACGCTCCTAACTTCACTTTTGCTCAAGCGAATATGTTGATAAATACATATTAGTGATGTAGTTTGATCAATATTCGTGAGATCTTGTATGCATGAGAAAACGATTTTAGTTTGCATCAACAATGCATGAAAAATTTTTCATGATCCTAACTCCGTGGAATTTTTTGAAAATGATTGAATTGGGGTGTTTGGGCGAATTCAAAGTTTTGGCGCCAAAAGTTTTGAAAAATTTGAGTGTTGATGACTCCTAATCCTAAATGCAAGTTTCCTAGACATGATTCCTCTTAAACATACTTAATCTAATAAAAACAAGGTTTGAATTAAAATGTTTGATTTAAGTGGGTTTATGCAAATCCTATGTTGAGGGAATCATGAAGGTTATACATTGCCTAATCCTAGTCCTAATTTCATAGAAACTCAATCAAAACTGAAAAAACCCCAATTCAATTTTCATGTATGAACAAACCCTAGAATCAAGATTAAAGAAGAATAGAGTTAAATGACTTACAATTTATGTTGAAAAGGTGAAAGTAGTTGATAATCTTGAAAACTAATGCCTTGAATATGATCTTGAAAGGGTGTAATTGAGTTTTGGGTTGTGAGGTTTGGTTTTGGCAGCAATTGCAGAAGTTGGGAAAGTTTAAAAATGAGTAATGTGGGAAGAGAGGACCGAAATTGTTAGGAATTAATAAAGAATGAAATAGTTCAATGCTGCTGTCAGTATAGTATTGTTTCTGCTGGCAGGTATATAGTTCCTGCTGGTATAGTACTTTTAGTGTTTCTGCTGATAGCCTAAATCTCGAATACCTAAATTACGTATAATTTTAAAATTTCTAAATAACGATACAAATAATTAAAAACGCGAATATAATTTAACGAATTAACAATAAGTCCATAAAATTTTAATGAAACATCATATTAGAAATCTTGAACATTTTTGAACTCCAAAATAATTTCGTGACATAAATAAAATCCGAGAACAACTAATTACACTTCATGGACATTGTTTTGGGCCGTTTCCTTTTGTTACGCTACTAAAACCCACTTTAGCTCAACCCATAACCCACGAAACTTGAGCCCATGACCTCCTAGGCCTAGCCCATTTCGAAATTACCACAAGAATAAGAAGGGAGGCCGGTGTTCTTTTCCTTCCCCACAACTAGTGTACGCTTCAAAAAAAAAAAAAAAAAAAAAAAAAAAAGAGGAAACCCTAAACCGATTTTTGATAAACAAATGTAGCGACTTATTTCTCCTGGTGCTTTCTTTTGTCCATTCGATCCACACCAAGGTATCCTATCATCCTTGCTCTAAACTCTTCCTAGTTGATCCTTTAATTCATGCTTTGTTTTGTTAAGAATTGGATTAAAAGATAACATGTTACACGTATCACATAAAATCATAGAATAATCAAAACCTAAATTCGTATGTGAATCGGACAGGAGTTTGCGTGATGAAATTAATCGATTTGGATATGTTAAGACCTGTGTTTATTAACCTAAATATGTGTTGGATCAATCTAAAATCGTTGGTGTTAAGGATTAATGAAATAGAATGACTAAAACCCTAAATTACACATATTTCTGTGATGACTGCTTCTGACCCAGAAAAATGTTCGACTTTGAACGCCTGTAAATAATTGTTAACGAAGTGTTTTTGGGTGTTTTAAGAGTCTAAAACTAAGTTCAATGAAATGGCTACCTGGGAAAATTTAGTTTGAAATTTTTAGAGGCTTGGAAGGTTACTTTTTGATTTTTAGAAAAGTATGTGTCTGGTCGGATTTGTGAGTCTGGAAAATCGGTCCGGGTTTTTGATTTTTAATTTTCAAATAGTGTCGAGTTAGAAGGTTTCCTTTGAACTGGGTAATATATAAGATGTCTATTACTTCCTAGAATTTTTGTAGGTTTTTGTGAATTTTTCTTAAAAGGTTTCTAACTAATAACTTTTCGTATAGTAAAATCAGTCAGAAATCTGGACGAGTTGGTTTAGGTGAATTTTAATCCATAGTTATGCTACTAAATAAAATCTAGAAAAATTTAGTAAAATACTTAAGACATGTGGGCATCTCTGGGAATTTTTGGGTAATTTATTACTGAGTTCTTGTATGGTTTATGATTTATAGAAAACCTAACAATTTCGTATATAAAACTGTGAGAAGTTATAAAAGGGTAAAATTGTAAACTAAAGGATGTGATGTGTTTATTGTGTAACCTAAAGGGTGTAAATGGATATTTGGCTAAAACCAAAGGTCATGACTTGTAAAATCTGTAACTTGATGATATTTTCATATTATACCCTAAACTTATGCTAATTACCTAATGAACCCTAAATTATGAAAACTGCTATATGAACACTAAAACTTTGTAAAAGACATTAAGAATCTTGAACTATGAATATGATCATCTATACTACTTTGAATAGCATACGGGAATGATATAACATAAAGTCACCTAATATGGAATGAGAGCAAGAATGAAACCTTACGGTCCTATGAACTTATAAGAGAACTTGTGCTTATTTGTAGATCGGGTGAAGAGGGAGTGATCTCCTACTTGATTTGATTTTCATTTCTTGCTTGCGTATTTCGTTAAGGTACAGATATTCTGCTTCTTTATTAAGAGGCCTTCGTTTCTGATTATGATTCATGTTAGGGTTTTCCCTATACCCTTGCCATGTTCACTCTATTCATGAACCCCGATTATTGAACCATCATGTTATTGAACCTCTTATGATTATGAACCTTTCATACATGAACCTTTGCTTATGAACCCTTACTTATGAACCATGCTTATAAACCTTTGATTATGAACCATGATTATGAACTATTGAAACATGATATTGACCTATGCAAGTAAACTTAAAACATGATTCATGATACTTGACCTTTACCCTCAGTTTGATACTACGAGCCACTCACTAGGCATGAGGGTTTCATGTCCATGTCAGTCGATGCACCGATGGCATGACTCTAGGGCAGGAGAGTGATGACCTGTCCCGTCCCTGCATGTTATGTTTACGTAGAGGCAGATTATGGCCACCTGGGGCGTATGGATGCATCCTAGATTTGTTCATGTTCATGTTATGTTATGTTATTCATGGTGACTGATGGTGTGTGCGATACACGTCTTTCACACTCCGGGAGCTAGCTACTCCAACCCATGATTGAGGACACCCCTCATATTTACAGGATACCCATGATTGAGGACACCCCTCATATTCACAGGATACTAAGAGGTCTCCCCTCTGCATGTTTACGATTATGATTATGATTATGATTCATGTTATGTTATGGGCTCGTAGTGGATTTCTGACTTCATTTACCATGTACCCTTTTACCTTTCCCTTATGATACCATGTATTCTTACCATGTATTCATGCTTCCATTCTCATTTACTCATGTATTATTCATTATGCTACTGCTTGTTACGTTATATCTGTTCACTGAGCTCTAGTAGCTCAGCCGCGTTTCTTTTCCGCGGCAGGTTTTAGTTGGAAGCTGGGTAAGAGTGAAGAGACTTTGGACCTAGAAGACTTTGAGTAGAAGCCATTAGAAGAGATGTACTTATGGATTTGATAGGCAGCTTTTATTTTCCTTTGTAACCCTTTGTATTGCAAGATTTCATTTGTAACCTTTGAGAATCTTTGTATTACTATTGATTGTATGCTTTGTTTAATCTGATATGAAACCATTAGTGTGATACTTCTACCCTTGCCGGGTTGGGGTGTTACAATTATGGTATCAGAGCGACAGGCTGCGATTCGTAATACATTTACCCTTGGCCTGTGTAAGTAGGACCACTAAGTTTCCCTGTAAGCGCTCATAAGATAACCTGTAAGATTTTGCTTTAGGATCTCCCTATAGGAACCTAGATTTGACCAGTGAGGAATGGGTAGACTGAGACATATATGTGAGTATCATTTGCTTCCGCATCACTCTGATTCGTGCCTCTGCCCTTAGTTAAACCTCATCAGAAACTTTTCAGGAGTTAGAAGTTTTACAACTTAAGCTTAGTAACCAAGTAAGTTTGGAATACCTCGGAAAACCCACCTGGATACCTTACACCATGTAAGTTTCATTTTCAGATTTTGACATCCACCTCCGATTTGTTGATAAGCTGTTTAAAACCTTTCCGACCATGTCGTAAGCCATTCAACCATAATGTGTTCGACACATTTTGTGAATTCATTGCTTATGCTGAATGTGAATGTATCGTCCGATACTACTTAACTTTGCATAAATCCGTTACTACTCCTATGAGGATTCTGGTAATTATTAACCATGGATATAGGAAGTTATGTTCTTTTCCTTTGAATGACGAGCGTTGTCCTGCCAACCATTTCCTTGGAAGGAAATGATGTTATGTTATCTCTGTATAGGTTTGTTAACTGAGCATGATGATGCTAATAACGGATATTCTGTACATCTCACTTTTGACAATTATACGATGTTCGTACTACTGATAATACACGCCCTACATACCGCTTATGCCAAGAAGCCGGACAAATTCCTACGCTTTGAATTGTTCGTTTATCCATCTCAACACTTTTATTGAAAAACGTGCTGAACTTCGATATATGAATTATCCGTCTGATTCGACGACTGCGTTCGTACTATGAATATTTTGATCTCGACATGTCTTATTGTGTGGTCTTTTGGTTATGGACTGGATGACTATTTGTAAAGCTACCACAAGACTACCGTATCTGAAATGTGATCTTAACAACCTATCTCACCCTATTTCGTTATGATAAATCTCTACACTTAAATCTGCTAAAATTTTGCCGATATGGAAGCACCAACCCTGAACTCATATGATGATCAAGTTTTCCTGAGAACCATTACTATCCACCCTTGGAAAGTTCCGCCATTAGAAATATCCCGTTGTACGAAGATTTTCCGGTATTTTCAATGTGATATGATTTTTGCTCACCTCAGCGATTTCCCTTGAGCACCCTTGTTAGTCTATGAAGGAGGAAGAAAGAAGTATGTGACGACGTATCGACTATTGTAAACTTAACCGTACCACTTTCAGTAATCATTATCCGTTTTCGCACATCAATGATTGATTTGGTCTTTCTTTTGAAACTTCGTATCTCGTTGCATCGTGTTAAATTTGAAGGGCTGAAGCAGCAACCTCAAGGACTCCTAAGAAGGGGGTTAGCTAACCAAGGGTAACCTCGGTGAAGTATGTCAGTTATTTTGGAGAAGAAGGAAGGCGGCATGAAGTGTAAGTGAAGGTTCTCCCTAAATGATTTCAGAGACTGTCCTTTCACTCGTTATAACCTTAGGAATTGAATGATGCCAATGGTATTGGTTAGAATGGTCGTGTCTTTGCGTATTTTGGACAAATTGTCATAGTATGACATTGTGTTATGTTCGGAAAACGAAAGAAGAACATAGAGATTATTGGCAGGATGAGCCTTTGTTCTAGAAGAGAAATTCGGTTGACGTTCAGAGCTCTTAGTAGGCAACACTACCCTATATAATGTGAAGACAGAGTTTCACACAGAAAGGATCAAGATCGAAGACAATTATCAGCGTTAGAAACCTGGTGGGAGAATAGTAGAAGATGGTTGCGACAAGTGTACCTTAGAAGAAGCACCTAAGAAGAAGAGAGGAACTGGATAGTACTCGACTACACATCATGCAACTCGTGAAGATTGCAACTCGGGCATCAAGACAACCAAATCGTATGAGGCGAATCGTTCAACACATACCTGGAGCTATGCTGGAAGACCTGTCGAAGATGCGCAGTCTTGCTTCTCTATTCATTTTAGTTGTACTAAGATGAATTGAGAGCAGAAGCAGACTTGCGGATGGAGGGTTGCACGATGATCGTGTCAGAGACTGCCGCTACGACATCACCATATCAAGAAGAGTTGCTGAAGGCTTGAGGAATCAGACTCAAGTTTGTAATTCCTTTTCACCATGAGATAAGATGGACAAACATAGATGAACCACTCCAACTTGGAACAAATTTTGAAATTTAGTATTTGAATTGACGAATTTTGAAGTGGACAATTGCGTTTAGACGAGGTGACTCTGTGAATGATGAAGCTATCGATGACGTAATTCGTTTTTTTCTCAACCTACTTAAATTCCGTTACCTGATAATGAAGTCCTTTGAATAATTTGGGTTTCTCTGTTAGTAATTTCGTCCTATGTCACTCTGCATTTGTTGAGTAACGAGTTATGTGGAATTTTGACGAATTATGGAAGGGACTTTGTGATTTATGTTTCAGAAAAGACGGATGTTGAAGTAACCACTGATATTGGCTGAGTTGATTTCGGTAAGTTATGAAGTATTGACGCTATTAACGACGTACTTGAATTCTGATGGACATTTTCGGATTTCCGTTACTCTTCGAGTAATTTCGTTCTCTTAGTTATGATGTTTGACTTTAGTGACCTCTGAGACGGTAGGTGGACTAGGTGGATTTAGATAAGTTATGTTAATCACGAATTGAGATAAAGTATGACCATCATGAGGGCATATGTATATGATGCCAGTATTATGACGTCTGGCCAGCGTGATAATACTTACATCATATAACGTGCACTTATGGTGATCATAGGATATTTCGAGGAGTGCCTTAGAAGCTTTAGAATTCTGGCATCTGATCAAGATCATCTGAGTTTGGTAAGACTTTAGGTTCATTCTGCCTGAACATTTAATCTTCCTACATCGTTATACGACTTGATACGTTTGGATGATCGACATGAGTTTGTTGATCTCTGTGCTTCTGATAAGAATCTTAGGCTCCGTTGTTAAGCTTCCTACCGTTTACTTTTATCGATCTATCTATTTTCTGTCCATGTGTGTTCCGTGTGGAAGTACACTTATTTCCTGCTATCTGTACGTTTTGCATCTGTTGAACCTGTTTCACCATGATCTGCTATGAGTAAGATATGAGATTTTTAAATTCTGAGAAACAAAATGTGTCTGCTTATGAGAATGCCTTTGAAAGGTTATATTGAAGACGAGACTATTTAAGAATCTGAAGAGTTAAGTGTATGTAGCATCCTCATATCTTCTACAAATTGATACATTCTCATATGATTTGTCTAACCAAATTCAACGGACGATATATATACGTCAAATCCTACGTATTCCCTGTATCTCTTTTGAGGGGATACAATTACCATCCTCTGCATGTGGTGTCCTATCCTTTCAATCAGATTCAACCCGATATGTCTCTTCCGGAGGAGCCGGAAGCTGTTCTTGATCGCCAAGAGCGAGTTATGAGGCGTAAAGTTATTCCTTCTGTTATGATTCTTTGACGGAACCACCCAGAGCGGGAAGCTACCTGGGAAACCGAGGAGTCTATTCGAACTAGTTATCCTCATTTTGCATTCTAATCTAGTATGTCTCCGTTATGTTTCGATTCGTTTCATTTCTGACTCTTTGCAAATTTCGAGGACGAAATTTTCTTTTTAAGAGGGGATGAGTTGTAAAACCCTAAATCTCGAATACCTAAATTACGTATAATTTTAAAATTTCTAAATAACGATACAAATAATTAAAAACGCGAATATAATTTAACGAATTAACAATAAGTCCATAAAATTTTAATGAAACATCATATTAGAAATCTTGAACATTTTTGAACTCCAAAATAATTTCGTGACATAAATAAAATCCGAGAACAACTAATTACACTTCATGGACATTGTTTTGGGCCGTTTCCTTTTGTTACGTTACTAAAACCCACTTTAGCTCAACCCATAACCCACGAAACTTGAGCCCATGACCTCCTAGGCCTAGCCCATTTCGAAATTACCACAAGAATAAGAAGGGAGGCCGGTGTTCTTTTCCTTCCCCACAACTAGTGTACGCTTCAAAAAAAAAAAAAAAAAAAAAAAAGAGGAAACCCTAAACCGATTTTTGATAAACAAATGTAGCGACTTATTTCTCCTGGTGCTTTCTTTTGTCCATTCGATCCACACCAAGGTATCCTATCATCCTTGCTCTAAACTCTTCCTAGTTGATCCTTTAATTCATGCTTTGTTTTGTTAAGAATTGGATTAAAAGATAACATGTTACACGTATCACATAAAATCATAGAATAATCAAAACCTAAATTCGTATGTGAATCGGACAGGAGTTTGCGTGATGAAATTAATCGATTTGGATATGTTAAGACCTGTGTTTATTAACCTAAATATGTGTTGGATCAATCTAAAATCGTTGGTGTTAAGGATTAATGAAATAAAATGACTAAAACCCTAAATTACACATATTTCTGTGATGACTGCTTCTGACCCAGAAAAATGTTCGACTTTGAACGCCTGTAAATAATTGTTAACGAAGTGTTTTTGGGTGTTTTAAGAGTCTAAAACTAAGTTCAATGAAATGGCTACCTGGGAAAATTTAGTTTGAAATTTTTAGAGGCTTGGAAGGTTACTTTTTGATTTTTAGAAAAGTATGTGTCTGGTCGGATTTGTGAGTCTGGAAAATCGGTCCGGGTTTTTGATTTTTAATTTTCAAATAGTGTCGAGTTAGAAGGTTTCCTTTGAACTGGGTAATATATAAGATGTCTATTACTTCCTAGAATTCTTGTAGATTTTTGTGAATTTTGCTTAAAAGGTTTCTAACTAATAACTTTTCGTATAGTAAAATCAGTCAGAAATCTGGACGAGTTGGTTTAGGTGAATTTTAATCCATAGTTATGCTACTAAATAAAATCTAGAAAAATTTAGTAAAATACTTAAGACATGTGGGCATCTCTGGGAATTTTTGGGTAATTTATTACTGAGTTCTTGTATGGTTTATGATTTATAGAAAACCTAACAATTTCGTATATAAAACTGTGAGAAGTTATAAAAGGGTAAAATTGTAAACTAAAGGATGTGATGTGTTTATTGTGTAACCTAAAGGGTGTAAATGGATATTTGGCTAAAACCAAAGGTCATGACTTGTAAAATCTGTAACTTGATGATATTTTCATATTATACCCTAAACTTATGCTAATTACCTAATGAACCCTAAATTATGAAAACTGCTATATGAACACTAAAACTTTGTAAAAGACATTAAGAATCTTGAACTATGAATATGATCATCTATACTACTTTGAATAGCATACGGGAATGATATAACATAAAGTCACCTAATATGGAATGAGAGCAAGAATGAAACCTTACGGTCCTATGAACTTATAAGAGAACTTGTGCTTATTTGTAGATCGGGTGAAGAGGGAGTGATCTCCTACTTGATTTGATTTTCATTTCTTGCTTGCGTATTTCGTTAAGGTACAGATATTCTGCTTCTTTATTAAGAGGCCTTCGTTTCTGATTATGATTCATGTTAGGGTTTTCCCTATACCCTTGCCATGTTCACTCTATTCATGAACCCCGATTATTGAACCATCATGTTATTGAACCTCTTATGATTATGAACCTTTCATACATGAACCTTTGCTTATGAACCCTTACTTATGAACCATGCTTATAAACCTTTGATTATGAACCATGATTATGAACTATTGAAACATGATATTGACCTATGCAAGTAAACTTAAAACATGATTCATGATACTTGACCTTTACCCTCAGTTTGATACTACGAGCCACTCACTAGGCATGAGGGTTTCATGTCCATGTCAGTCGATGCACCGATGGCATGACTCTAGGGCAGGAGAGTGATGACCTGTCCCGTCCCTGCATGTTATGTTTACGTAGAGGCAGATTATGGCCACCTGGGGCGTATGGATGCATCCTAGATTTGTTCATGTACATGTTATGTTATGTTATTCATGGTGACTGATGGTGTGTGCGATACACGTCTTTCACACTCCGGGAGCTAGCTACTCCAACCCATGATTGAGGACACCCCTCATATTTACAGGATACCCATGATTGAGGACACCCCTCATATTCACAGGATACTAAGAGGTCTCCCCTCTGCATGTTTACGATTATGATTATGATTATGATTCATGTTATGTTATGGGCTCGTAGTGGATTTCTGACTTCCTTTACCATGTACCCTTTTTCCTTTCCCTTATGATACCATGTATTCTTACCATGTACTCATGTTTCCATTCTCATTTACTCATGTATTATTCATTATGCTACTGCTTGTTACGTTATATCTGTTCACTGAGCTCTAGTAGCTCAGCCGCGTTTCTTTTCCGCGGCAGGTTTTAGTTGGAAGCGGAGTAAGAGTGAAGAGACTTTGGACCTAGAAGACTTTGAGTAGAAGCCATTAGAAGAGATGTACTTATGGATTTGATAGGCAGCTTTTATTATCCTTTGTAAACCTTTGTATTTCAAGATTTCATTTGTAACCTTTGAGAATCTTTGTATTACTATTGATTGTATGCTTTGTTTAATCTGATATGAAACCATTAGTGTGATACTTCTACCCTTGCCGGGTTGGGGTGTTACATTTCTGCTGGTAGCCTATAGTGGTTCCTGTTGGTAGTTATGTTTCTACGGGTAATAGAAATAGTCAACCCGTATATTTAGAAGTTTGTTAAGAGAAAGGGATATGCATGAGTTATATTAGGAAGAGATAATGCATATCTTCTCTACACATTTTCTTGTATTATGCCGAATTAGGGTTTCTCATGGTATAAAAGAAATTCACGGCCATGAACATTGTATGACCTTGAAAAACAATTTTAATAGTTAATATAGATCCATAGAGGATCAAGTATTTATTAGTTATTTCTTCTTTAACTCTTGTGTTTATATTCCGCGTAAACATAAGTTTATTGTTAGAGACTCTCTTGTAGTTTGTTTGTGATTACATAAGCATTCTACCGGTTCCATAAGGCTCAAAGATCTATCTAGGACTGATCCTACAAGTGGTATCAGAGACTGGTTAGAATCTCTGTCAAAGAAGAAACCTTTTCACACAAATCTCTTAAACCCTCATACAATGACTTCATCCGGAATAGATGATTCTGTTGTAAACAATGAAAAACTTGAAACACAGAATGTCCAACAACAAATTCTCACAACCACTATCTCAAACAGTAATGCAAAATTTCCTTACCTCAAGAAGGATGAATATGAGATATGGGCCATGAAGATGGATTACTGGATTTCAAATAGTGATCATAACCTCTGGAACATCATCCTGAATGGAAACCATAAGAAGAAAACAGGAAGAGATCCAAAAGGGAACATCATTATTCTTCCCCTGTATCTGCAGAAGAACATATTGCTGTTCAAAGGGAGACAAAAGCAAGAACTTTGTTGCTTCAGTCTCTCCCAGAAGACCACATGGGTGATTTTCATCACCTAGATGATGCAAGGGACATCTAGTTAGCTTTTAAATCCAGATTTGGAGGTAATGATGAATCTAAGAAGATGAGGAAGTCCATGCTGAAGCAGGATTTCCAAGAATTCAAGATCTCTGAAGCAGAAGGATTGCATAAAGGCTATGATAGGTTCCAGAAGATTTTGAGCCAACTCAATCAGCTGCAGGCAAGGCCAGATAATGAAGATTGCAATACCAAGTTCTTGAGAGCATTGCCTCCTTCCTGGTCATAGGTATCCATCACTCTCAAAGCAAGAGGTGGGCTTGATTACTTGAGTTTTGATGACCTCTATAACAAACTCAAGACTCTTGAGATTGATATTAAATGAGGTTCAAGCTATTCACATACTCCAACTCACTCAGCATTTGTTAGTACTACCAGTACTAATAACAAGATGTCATATGCTGATAGCCCAACCTCATCATCTTCATCAACCTCATATACCCCTGCTACACCAAGAACACATTCAAATTCTGGCAATGTGATTGAAGATGTGCTTCATTCTTTTGTTGTTGAAAGTGAACCACAACAGCAGCTTGCATATGAAGACTTTGACCGGATTGATAAGATGGACTTAGAAGAATTGGATATCAAGTGGCAGATGGCTATGCTTTCAGTAAAGGTGAACAGATTTGAAAAGAAGGCTGGCAGGAAGATCCAATTCAATAGGAAGGATGGAGCAAGGTTTGATAAAAGGAAGGTTAGATGTTACAACTACTCACAACTGGGTCACTTTGCAAGAGAATGAAAAGAAAAGAAGGCAGATGATAAGACCAGATACTTTGCATTCAAGCTCAAAGAATTAGACTCAGAGGAGCCTAAAGCCTTGCTATCTGTTGATTCCATGGTGGATTGGTCACAACATGAGGTAGATGATGAAGAAAGAGGTGTTGCTCAAGTTTATGGAATGCTTGCTGGATGTGAGACAGAAGATGAGGCAGATGTGGCTGAGGAATTTGCTTTGATGGGTATCTCATCTCAGGTACAAACTTGTCCTTTTGGATGTGATGATAACTATGCTAAAATTAAAAAGAAGTTTGATGATGTAGAAACTCAATATAAAGATTATTTTGTTCTGGTTCAAGCTTATAAAAGTACACTTAAAACTTTAGAAAAACAAAAGGCTTGGTACCAAACTAATCAGTTGGCATATGAAGAAAAGATTAGGGCTTTAGAAAGAGATTTGGAAAACACTACTAATTTGTTAAAATATTCTGAAAGTGAAAATGCTAAGGTGAATTTAGAGAAACAGGACATGCAGGCTAAGTTAGATAGTGAAGTGGCCAGGTGTAATACATGGCAAGAATCATCTAAACACCTAGCTAAGTTGAATAATAGCTCTCAGTCTGTAAGGTCTAAGAGAGGGTTGGGGTATGGAGATTGTGTTGGGTCAGATGAAGTGTATGACCCTAATGAGCCAAGCATTTTTGACCCTACCCCTAAACCTGAGGATTATCAAATTCCAGTTAAATATGTTAAAGAAGGAGGAATGAATGCTGTTTCTCCACATATAACAGGAGTATTTAAGCCTACCTCTACCCATACAGACTTTGATGAATCACATATGACCTATGGAAAAAAGTCCAATGACTTGCTTGAACTTGATTGTAAATCTAATGACTTTGTCTCTTATTCTAACAGTGACAAGTCCTCAGAACCCAAGACCAATGACTTTGCCTCATGTGATTCAAGTGTTATGAATTACCAAGAGAAGACTTAATAACAAGAACAGACTTAAGTCTGCTGGTTACGTAGTTAAGTCTGTTAGTTATAGTATGTCATAGTTAAGTCTGCCAGTTAAGTGTTAAGTCTGGTAGATGGTATTACGTAGTTAAGTCTGGTTGACTTAGTAGTTAAGTCTGTTTATGAAAGTTAGGAAAGTTTGTTAGCTATAAGTTAGGAAATGATACGTAGTTATCTTTAGAGAAGATACGTATATCCTTCTACACGTTTTGTATCTATGGTTTCCTTGGTGTATAAAAGGAACCCTAAGGCTCAATAGTTTATACGAACGTACGTGTGTGAAAGTTAGCTATTGAAAATTAATATACGAAGTTAGTTATTGATATTGTGTTCTTCGTTGTTGATTGTTTAGATTCCGCATAAACATTCAATTCATTGTTAGAGTTTCTCACTTAGATTGATTTGGATTTATTCAAGTCGTCTAACAAGTAACAAAGGCTACTTGGATCCATAATTTGTGTGGACCTACAAGTGGTATCAGAGCTTGTAGAGAGACTCCGAGTTCGAAGAAACACAAAAACCACAAACACAGATCACTCAAACAAACCCTATAAAATGTCTGTCAAGAATGGTGATGCATTCTCAAACCACAACAGTGAAGATGAAGTCTCAAACCATGAAGATGAAAAACTAGAAGCTGGCACATCCAACAACAAATCACAACCACAAACCATACCTGCCACAACCACCATATCAAACATAAAACTCCCTATCTTGAAGAAGGATGAGTATGACATATGGGCTATAGAGATGGAACACTATCTCGAGTATAGTGATAACGAGGTCTGGAAGGTCATACAGAATGGAAATTCGAAGAAGAGGATTTCAGTTAGTAAAGATGGAGTGGTTAGGGTTCTTCCACCTGTGTCTGCCCCAGAAATTCATGTAGTAGAAAAAGAGAGAAAAGCTAAAAACCTTTTGTTGATGGCACTTCCTAAGGAGCACATGAGAAGGTTTCATGGCATGGATGATGCCAAGGAAATTTGGGAGGCTATCAAGAAAAGATTTGGAGGGAATGCAAACTCCAAGAAGATGCAGAAGGCTGTTCTTAAACAGCAATTTGAGGCATTCAGTGTATCCAGTTCAGAGGGATTGGAAAAAGGTTATGATAGGTTTCAACAACTCCTATCACAATTGGAGGTTCATGGTGCAGCTGTGTCTGAAGAAGATGCAAACCACAAGTTTCTCAGATCACTACCAACAGAATGGTCAAGTGTGACAATGACCATGAGGATGAAGGATGAAATTGACACCATGACAACTGATGACCTGTACAACAATCTTCAGGTTTTTGATCAGGAAATCCAAGGAAAACCATCTTCAAGTTCTACCAATGTTGCTTTTGTTTCTCAAAACAAGGGCAGCACCAACATGGTTAAGTCTGGTGGTTTTAGTTCTGGTGGTTATGAAACTTCTTCAAGCAGAATGAGAGAAAGAGAAGTACCAGCTGGCTTTGCTGATGAAGTTGTTTATTCTCTATTTGCCAAGAATTCAGAAGAACTAGATCTTCAAAGTGATGATCTTGAGCAGATAGATGATGTTGATGTTGAGGAAATGGATATTAATTGGCAAATTGCTATGATTGCCCTTAGGATGAAAAAGTTTTACAAGCAGACTGGGAGGAACATCAGGTTTGATGGGAAGACAGCTATTGGGTTCAATAAGAAGAATGTGGAGTGCTACTATTTTCGCAAACCGGGGCATTTTGCTAGGGAATGCAGAGAAAAGATGGCTGCTGATGAGAAAAAGAAGAAGGGTTCTGACTCTCAAGATGATGACAAGATGAGGAAGAATCAGATGAGCATGTTGAAATTGGAAGCTGGAGCTATGAACTGGGATGAGCACACACCAGAGGAAGAAGTGCCAAACCATGCACTTATATCCATTGGTTCCAGAATGAGGTATCTTTGTGTTCCAAAATATGCATTAATTCATACAATCATCTTAAAGCCTTATGTGATGAACAATTAAAAGAAATAGGTGACCAGGAAGTAAAAAGTCTTGCTTATACTAAGGCTGTAAAATCTTTAGAAGCACAAATATTAAACTATCAAAATAAACAAGCTTTCTTAAATGAAAAACTCACCTTTCAAGCTAATGAGATATATGAAAAAGATGAAAAACTAAAAAGATATAGGAGAATAGGCATGAAAGCAGTGAAAGAAAGAGATGAATTGCAAAAGATAGTTGACTCATGGAAAAGTTCTTCTAAGAATCTTTTTAGACTGGTTGATTCTCAAATGAGCTCTACAAGTAAAATTGTCTTAGGTTATGAGATTAAGTCAGATAGTGAAGTTCTAAGTTATGAGGAAGAGATGGACAGATATGTGTTCAAATGTGGAAAAGAGGATTCTATTGGTAGGCCAGTTTACAATAGGTTCATTAAAACTGATGATTTTAAAGGGGTGCCACCTCCATTAAGTGGAGATTACACTCCTCTACAAAAGGAAGACCTTGATGATTCTTTGTTTGTATATGGTAAAAAGGGTCCTATATATCCTAAAACAGGTAACTCAGATGACAAATCAAGTGAATACTCTACTTGTCAAACCAATGACAGTGAAGTTTCCACTAGAGATGTCTCTGAGCAGTCTGAATCAGAATCAGAGAGTGAACCTAAAGAAGTTTCTGAGTCAAAATCTGTCAAACATAGTGAACCAGTTGTGACTACACCTGAAGCTGATACAGATAAACCTAGTTGTGATACTCACATAAAATCTCCTAGGGAGTCTGTTAAGAATCAAGAGTCACCAAAATCTGATAGGATGAGAAGAGAGTATAGGAAAAACTACACTTTTGGTCCTAAGAGGTGTTTTGTCTGTGGTAGTCTAAGTCATTTGATTAGGGACTGTGACTTTCATGAAAATAGAATGAAAAGAGAGGCTGAACTTAGGAAGCACAAGAGCGTTAATAATAGCCATATGAATGTTAAACCAGTTTGGAATAATGCAAACAGGATTAATCATGCAAATAAGTTTGTTTCTAGACCAGCACAAATGAATACTAGTAGACCTCAAGTTAATTCTGTTAGGTCACAAGTTAATTCTGGTAGAACAAATTTTAATTCTGGTTGGTCAAATGTTAATTCTGGTTGGCCAAAAGTTAATTCTGGTAGGCCTAGTTTTAATTCTGGTAGGCCTCATGTTAATTCTGTGCAGCCAAATGTTAATTCTGGGTGGTTTAATCATTCTGGACCCAGACAACCAGTAAATACACCAGAGGTAAGGGAAAATGGGGAATCTGCTGTTAAGACCCCAACATGTTGGTCTTGGGATCCATTTAAGAACACACTTACCTACGAATCCAAGAACAACAGTGGATCAAGTTCATACAAGACTTATAAATATGTTGATCCACAGGGCAGACCCAAGCCTTCAGAGGCCTGGGTCCTAGAGAGAAACTAATTTCTCTACTTTTGTGCAGGAACATCCACTGAAGAACATGGAAGACAAAGGAATATTTGATAGTGGGTGCTCTGGGCACATGACTGGTAACAAGAATCATCTGAAGGATTTTCAAGAATTCAAAGGAGGTTCTGTTACCTTTGGAGGTAGCAAGGGGCAAATTACTGGTAAAGGAAGGATTCTTGTAGGCAATTTAGAATTTGACAATGTCTCTTTTGTAAAAGAACTAGGGCAGTTTAACCTTTCCTCCATATCACAAATTTGTGATAAGCAGCATAAGGTGCTTTTTAGTGAAACTGAATGTTTTGTATTGACTTTGGACTTTAAGATGCTTGATGAAAGTCAGATCCTAGTTCCTAGACAATACAACATGTACAGTTTTGATATGAAGCAACCTGAACCTGCAAAAGGTTTTGCCTGTTTGCTTGCAAAAGCCACATTGGATGAATCTAAATTGTGGCATAGAAGGTTAGGTCATGTTAACTTTAAGAACATAAATAAACTTGTGAAGAATAACCTAGTTAGAGGATTGCCTTCAAAAGTTTTTAAGAATGACCATACTTGTGTAGCTTGTAATAAGGGCAAACAGCATAAGGCATCTTGTAAGGCTAAGTTAGATAGGTTTGTTACTGAGCCTTTGCATACCTTATACATGGATCTGTTTGGCCCTACATCTATACAAAGTATCAACCATGCTAGCTACTGCCTTGTCATCACTGATGATTGTACTAGATTTTGTTGGGTGTTCTTTATGTCTAGGAAAGATGAAACAACTCCATTAATTCAAACTTTCATTAGGCAGATAGAAAACCAACTTAATAAAAAGGTTAAGATCATTAGGACTGACAATGGCACAGAATTTAAGAATAGGAGCATGATTGAGTTTTGTGGTAATAAAGGAATCAAGCAACAATATAGCAATGCTAGAACTCCACAGCAGAATGGAGTTGCTGAGAGAATGAACAGGACCCTAATTGAGGCAGCTAGAACCATGCTAGCAGACTCACTCTTACCCACAACCTTTTGGGTTAGAGTGACCAAGCCTCAAAATAAAACACCTTATGAGCTTATTTTTGGCCATAAACCAGTTGTTAGCTATATAAGGCCTTTTGGGTGTCATGTGACCATTCTTGATACATTGAGTGTGCTTGGCAAATTTGAAGGAAAGTCTGATGAAGGGTTTCTAGTTGGGTATTCACTGAATAGTAAGGCCTTTAGGGTATACAATTTAGTGACCAAGAAAGTAGAGGAAAATCTTCATGTTAATTTTCTTGAGGAAAAACCCAATGTGAAGGGACTAGGTCATAGATGGATGTTTAACATTGATTATTTAACTGACTCTATGAACTATATTCCTGTCTCTAAGGAGAATCAAGCTAACCCTGATGCAGGTTCCATAGAAGTAACTAACCATGCAGGTATACAAGTTACTTCTGATTCAACCACTGCTGAGCAAGACAAGGCAATTGAGGAGCTTATTGTGATTCCTACCATAGAAGTCAAACATGTTGCAGCTAATGGAGGAACAAAGAAATCTTCTACAACAAGGAAGGAGACTGTGAACAAGCATCAAGCAAAAGACAAGAAGGCTTCTCCTTCTAAAGTGTCAGAAGATATTTCATCTTTCAAAAAAGAAGTGAATTCTTTGGCTGACAAACACCTTGGGAAGAAGGATACCAGCACTAACTTGGTTAATTCAGGTAGTGAATTCATAAATTCTGCTACTAGTACTAACTTAGTTAATTTTGGTAATAATGCTGTTAATACTGCTCAACCTGAATCTACTCCAAATGCTGATCTTGATGATTCTGAGATGCCATAACTTGAGTTCTTTGATAATCCAAATGAAGGTATTTTTAATGGGGCTTCTTATGATGAAGAAGGTGAGTATGTAGCAGTTGCTAATTACTGTGGTCAAGTCTTGTGGATTCAGAATCAAATGCTGGATTCTGGTTTGAACTTTATGAATACTGTAATTCACATAGATAATGAGAGCACTATCTGTATAGTTAAGAACCCTGTATACCACTCTAAAACTAAGCATATAGAAATAAGGCATCATTTCATTAGGGATTGCTTTGAAAAGAAGCTAATTAGAGTGGAAAAGATACACACAGATCTTAATGTGGCAGACCTATTAACCAAAGCCTTTGATGGACCTAGGTTTAATTACTTAGTGGTTAATATTGGTATGATGAACCCATAGCTCAGTTTAAGGGGAGGCTATATGTAAAGTTTGTATATTAGAACCAGTACTAAGTAGTTAATTCTGATTAGTAGTTAATTCTGGTAGTCTTAGAAGTAAATTCTTGTAGTAGATTTAGTTAAAAAAAAAAAAAAAAAATCTAATTCTTGTAGTAGTTTTATTTCTGGTAGTCAATTTTTCTTTCTTTATATTGTAAAATTGTTTGGTTGCATGTTTTTCTTGGTTTTCTTGGTGTTGGAACTAACAATTGCAAAAAACATATGGATTGGTGATGATCCGAAGCCTTGCTATTGCTTTTTATGAGTGTTTGTCTGATTCCTTGGTTAAGTCTGGTGAGTCAGTGATTAAGTCTGGTTGACCACTTTTAAGTCTTGTAGTGTTAAAATGTAAAAATATCTTTTTTACCGTTAGGTCTGGTCGTACATCTAATTAATTTCCAATTTAAAAATTACCGTTGATATTTTTTTGGGAAAACGAAGTATATATGGATGAGATTTAATTACTAATTCATCTCTATCCATTATCTACTTCTAATTTTAAACTCAAAATTTTCGGCCAAGATTACTCTGTTTTTAACCGCCGGTATAAACCCTAAAGTCAATCAGTCAACCAGAACTTACAAAATTTCTCATCATGGCTTCTCTAAAGTTTTGTGACAAGCACAATCAGGTTGGTTTCTTGAAGAAACCAAATAAAAGTGAAGGTTTCGAGCAGATTGTGGATTTCTTGAGAAGTTCTTCTCTTCGGTACGCTTTAACTCATAATCCTACAATCTATACTTCCCTAGTAAAGCAGTTTTGGGGGTCGGTTACCTCTGAACTCTTGCTGATGGGACACCACAGTTAAGGGCAACCAAAGATACACATGACTTCTTTATCACTGAAGCATCCATAAGGAGTAGTCTTCATTTGGATGATGCTTCAGGGGATTATATATTTCCCATTGATGAACTTTTAGAGGGTATGAGAACCATAGGTTATCCCACTGATGGTACTTTTACTTTTTGGAAAAGCTATTTTACACCAGAGTGGAGATTTTTTATTCATCATTTGCTCCATTGCCTAAGTCCCAAGAGTGGTGGATGGGATCAGTTTGGAAGCAACATTGCTTCTGCATTGCTCTGTCTTTCACTTGGAAAGACTTTTAATTTTTCAAAACTTATTTTTGATGGCATGGTAGCAAATGTCAACAACAAACACAAATTTTTAATGTACCTAAGATTTCTGCAAATGATTTTGAATTTTGAGACTGAAAATAAAATGCAGACTTATGTGATTGTGGCTTTCACAACTAAAATATTTGCTAAAATGAAAAGGGGTTTTTCTGGGGCACATTGGCCACTTTTGCCTGCTATGCTTTCTGGTGCTACTAACATTGCAGGTACATCAAATGCTGAACAAGTGGAGCAAACCCAGGAAGTCCCCAGATCATCCACACCACTACAGAGATCACCATCACCAACACATGAGGAGGCTAAACAACAACCACCTTCACCTGTAAAACAACCACCATCACCCACACCCACACCATCTTCACCTCAGCAAACCCAAGTTCCAACGCAAGTCTAAGAGGAGGATGTACAAACTATGTCTGTGGAAGAGGTCTTAACACTAGTTCCTAAGCTGGTTCAGAGGATTAAAGTGTTGGAAAAAGCAAAGGAAACCATGGGCAAGTCTATTATCACATTGGTCAGAAGGGTGAAGAAAATGGAAAAGGTGATGAAAGAAAAGGGGGTTGCTTTTGATGATCAAGAGGGTGAAGATGAAAATTCTTCCAAACAAGGGAGGAATTTGGATGAAGAACATATTTTTAAGACACCAGCTCAGGATAAACCAACTCAAGAAGATGATATAAGTCCTGAAGGAAGGGAAGCAGCAGAAACATTAGCCCAATCTCTGAGTAAAATTCAACAAGAAAGGAAGAAAAGCAGATATCCAAAAAGGAAGATGATAATTGATGAAGAGATTGAATCTAATGAAGAAATGGTTAAGTCTGCTAAGGGTGTTAAGTTTGTTAGCATTGAGGATAAGTTTGGTGGGATTAAGTCTGGTGATAATATTAATGCACTTGTTAGGAATCGATCACACTATAAGGTGGTTAAACCTTTGCAACTTTGTGTGTATGATATATTGAGTGAATATGATTAAGTATGCGGAATCTACTTAATCACACTTAGAAGGTTATTATGGATATGGAAATGGAACAGTTGTGTTTGTTATATGACAATGAACAATGAAAGCTTATCACCAAATGATTCAATATTATTAAGATAACAATACGAGTGATCTTGAGTTATCACTAGGGTTACAACCTTGAATCTTATGTTTCTATATCTTGTGATATTGTGTTTGTTCTATGTTCTTGAGAGATATATATTTTAGCACTTATTCGAACACACTTATATCTCTAGTCTAAGATCTTTCTTTTATAACATAAGAAAGATCTTTACAATAATGTTAAGTCTTGTCAAACAACTTGCTAGCTTATCTTATGTGTGTCAGTAACTAAGATACAACTTGTATCTAAGATTACAACTTGTTCTGAGAATATAAGATAAAACTGAGCACATGGGGTAAGATATTATCTACCGTGTATTATTGACTTTCAGTCAACAAGACTTAATATCTTCATCAAGCAGACTTAACTCTAATAGTCACCAGAATTAACACTTGACTTAACCACCAGACTTAACTTCAACGACCAGACTTAACCAGCAGACTTAACCTTGGAACTCACCAGACTTAACTCTACTACTACCAGACTTAATCACTTGAGAGATTTTCCCGATACTTAAACTTCAGATTATTTAATTCCCAACAATCCTCCCCTAAACATGTGAATCCATTTCAACATGTTTTCTGAATTAAATGAGGAATTTTGAAGATCTTTCAAACACTTCATAGTCAGACCCTTGGACTGAACTTTCTTCTATTCTGAAAGGTTAATATCTAACTCAGTAACTCATCTCTTTCTGATCTTTGACTTCAACAATATCAATACACATCTTCAGGTTTCAAACATTGACCTAAAAGATGGTGCAATTTCCTTGGATGGAGGAATTATAAGAGGCAATGGTGCTGTGTATCTTAGATGCTTGTTTCAACAAGTTAAATCATCTATCAGCATGCCTTTGCAAGTGATGAACAAACGTAGTGAACTGAAATTGAAACTGAAAGCTTTCTTCGTTTGACCTAGATAGAACTTTCTCCTTTGGAATGCTTCATCCCTTCTGAATATATATAATACTCCAGAATCAGCTCTATTCTTGTCATTTTCAACTTTCTCATCATCTTGTATGCTCTTGTCTTTTCCTCCCTTTCATTGGTTAATCTTCCTTGGACTTTATTTCCTCCCCTGAGATGTTTCTTCCCCTGAGATGCAAATAACATTTCCTCCCCTGTTTGGAAGATCTCTCACAATGTACCAAAATATTTCTCTCCCCATCATCTTAGCTATCACTTAGAACTTGTTATCAGACAATGTTGTACATATCGCCATCAATTCCTTAAGAGTTTAATTTGCTGCCCTCATCACTTCTAGGTGTGTTAACTCCTATGAGAGGTGATTCATGGGGCAATAACTCATAATCCATCAGTTGATGGTTTTCTAAGTCATTTTTATTCCAAAAATCCTTTTAAGAAATTTTTTGACTTTTAGCAGTATGCATATGATTTTATTATGAAAAATCATACTGCTTTCAACCATTTTGAAGGGATTAAGTGTATAACAGACACTTAGTCAAAATTTTAATGCAACCTCTGGTTGTGTGAGAACCAATGTTTTTCAGTTATAAATAACTGCCTGTGTAAAGATAAACCTATTTAAAAGGCTTTCTTGACAGGGTTTCCAGCTCATAGTAATTGTTGCCTCTAACACAAGTGTTAGATTCACTTTTACTAGCTGTTCTTTCTATCAGATGTCCTTAGACTTGCTCATTATACTTAAAAGTATAAAATTATAGAAAGTGAGTTGTATCAGTTACTATCTGATCAACTAAGTCATCAATTCAATGTGAAATATCATAATCAAGCTTTAAGAAAGAAGTTTTAAGGAGGTTTGAAATTCCCAAACTCTTTCTATCATGAACCTATTATGACAGCAACTAATATTATCATTCTGCTACTTCCATTTCACTTGAAACATCCTTTGTGTTCACATGTTCATACCTGAAATTATTAGTCTAAAACCAAAAGAACAATGTACAAAGTACTTGTCTTGTATTAGAATAATCATAGGACTAACTGTATGAATAACACATATTAAATTTGTACTAGCAGCATAAACTTTTGTAATAGAAGTAGTATCTTTTAAAGCCAGCAGTACAAACAAAAATTTATTTACAAAAACACATTAGATTGAAAAATTTAAAGATTAAGCATTCCAATACTTACTACCAAGTACTAAAACCTTCCAACATCAAAAGCTTTTGTTAGCAGATCTGCAAAGTTGTATTCTGCAGCAATTTTAAGAACTTGAATTAATCTTTTCTCATTGCAGTCTCTTATAAAGTGATGTCTAATTTCAATGTGTTTTTTTTAGAATGTTGCACTGGATTTTTAATTATGCAAATAGTACTACTATTATCAATATGAATAACAGTGTTCATGAAATTGTACCCATAGTCAAGAAGTTGTTTTGAAGCCATAAGACTTGAGCACAGCAACTTGCAGCAGCTATATATTCATCTTCAGTTGTTGAAGTAGCCACAGTTGTTTGCTTCTTACACTGCCATGAGATAAGTCTACACCCAAGGAATTGACATCCTCCAGTTGTTGACTTTCGGTCCAAGCTAGCACCAGCATAATCACTATCCAAAAATGCTACCAAGTCAAAAGGTGACTCTCTAGAATACCATAGTCCCGACCTAGGTTGACCCTTGAGATATCTAAAAATTCTCTTGACTACTGTTAAATGAGAAACCTTTGGAGTTACTTGAAATCTTGCACAAACACAAACAGAGAACATGATGTCAGGTCTTGATGATGTAAGATACATCAAAGATCATATCATAGATCTGTAAGTGTGTACATCTACATTTTCTCCATCTAAATCTTTTGGAAGTTGTTTCTCAGAATCCATTGGTGTGCTTGCCATTTTTGAATCAGCAAAGTTTAACTTCCTAAGTATCTCAGCAACATATTTATCTTGACTAATAAATATGCCTTCATAAGACTGTTTAACTTGCAAACCCAAAAAGAATGTAAGTTCCCCCATGGAACTCATCTGAAACTTATCATGCATAAGCTTCTCAAACTCCAAACACATCTCCTTCCTTGTAGATCCAAAGATAATGTCATCCACATACACCTGCACTAACAGAAGATCCTTCTTGTGCTGTTTGATGAAAAGTGTCTGATCAATCTTTCCTCTTTGAAATCCATTCTCTTTTAAATAGGAAGCCAGTGTTTCATACCAAGCTCTAGGTTCCTGATGAAGGCCATAAAGAGCTTTTACAACTTTGTACACTTTGTCTAGATGGTCAGGATCAATGAACCCTGGAGGTTTTCAGACATACACCTCTTCTTCAATTGTGCCATATAAAAATGTACTCTTGACATCCATTTGGTAAATTGTGAAGCCTAAAAATGAAGCATAAGCTAAGAAAAGCCTAATTGCCTCAAGTCTTGCTACTGGAGCAAAAACTTCATCATAGTCTATACATTCTTGTTGTGTGTACTCTTGGGCTACTAATCTAGCCTTATTCCTAATCACTATTCCCCTTTCATCCCTTTTATTCTTGAAAACCCATCTAGTGCCAATTACCTTTGCATCCTTAGGTAAATCAACTAGCACACATACTTTCTGAATCTTGAACTGAAGAAGCTCTTCTTGCATAGCTTCTACCCAGCTAGAATCATCTAAGGCTTTCAGAATGTTCTTTGGTTCAGCTTGTGAGAGAAAGCATACAAACAAGCAAGAGTTTGAAAACTCATGCTGTTTTGAAGCATAAAGGGCATCAAGAAGCCCTTGTTGGTCTGAAGACATCAGTTGTTACCTTGTCTTCACTCCTGATTGTACATCTCCTATCACATTTTCTAGGGAGTGGACCTTATGAATTATGGTGTGTGTTGTAAGTGGAACATGATAGTTTGGTGGGAGATTGCTCAAATCCACCTCATCGTCTGTTAATTCTGCTTCCTTTGTTAATTTTGCTGCTTCAGTTAAGTCTGTTTCAGCAGCATTATTGATAGCAGATCTATTTTCTTGTTCCTTTGCTCCATCTTCTTTTCTTTCATCTTCAACATCTTCTTAGCTTTACCAGAAGAAGATTCACCAATTGTTGAAGTTGATTCCACACTTGTACTTGACCATATTGGCATCCATACATGATCTTGGTTTGTCTCCTTTTCTAACTTTGCCTCATCTGTTGCTTATGAACCTGAAAAATCATTAGTTTCTGCAACAACAGGCACATAATTTATTGATTTGGTTAGTGTTTCAAGATCAAATAGCCATTTTGGTCCTTGACCTTCTACATTGGATTTATCTTCCAAAAACTCCACATGTAGATTTTCTTCTACAATCCTGGTTCTTGAGTTGTATACTTTAAAAGCTTTGCTATTGAGAGAATATCCAACAAAGAATCCTTCTTCTGCTTTACCATCGAATTTTTCTAAATGGTCTAAGGTATTGAGAATTGTCACATGACATCTAAAAGGTCTAAGAAATCCTATTGCAGGAGTTCTACCTCTAAAAACTGCATATAATGTCTTATTGTGAGGCTGTACAACTAAAACTCTATTTTGAACATAGCAAGCAGTGTTGACTGCTTCAGCCCAAAAAGTTATAGGTAGCTTAGAATCAGGTAACATAGTTCTAGCAACTTCAATTAGTGTTCTATTCTTTCTCTCAACAACACCATTCTGTTGTGGAGTTCTAGCAACACTAAATTCTCTCCTAATACCTTTTTGTTTGCAGAAATCATCCATAACTCTATTCTTAAATTCTGTCCCATTATCACATCTAATGACTTTCACTTTCTTGTCTACTTGGTTTTCTATCTGTGTAATGAATGTCTTAAGAATGCTAGAAGTTTCATCCTTAGAACCTAAAAAGAAAACCCATGTAAATCTGGTATAGTCATCAATTATAACAAGACAATATCTCTTATGCATTATACTACTTACTGAAACAGGTCCAAATAAGTCCATATGAAGCATAAACAATGATTGATTGATAGAGTTAAAAATCTTGGGCTTACAAGTGGCTTTGTGTTGTTTGCCTTTAAGACAAGCAATGCATGTTTGATCATTTTCAAATCTTTTGTGAGGTTTTGAAATTAATATGACCAAGCCTTCTATGCCATTTCATTGATTCATCCAATGTGGCCTTTGCAACAAGACAAGTTAAATCCTTTTTGGGAACAATGTTCTTCATGTCAACACTGTACATATTGCCCTTTCTAGGAATTTTAAGAAGTACTTGACTTTCATCAGGCATCTTAAAATCAGGAGAAAGTACAAGACATTCAGTCTCACAGAAAAGAACTTTGTTCTTTTTGTCACACATTTGTGAGACACTAAAAAGATTATAATTTAGCTCTTGTACATAGTACACATCTTCAAAATCTAAATTTCCAGTTTTAATGGTACCTTTACCGGAAATTTTGCCACCAACACCTCCTCCAAAGGTAACATAGCCACCATCTATTGATTGAAAATCTGAGAGATAAGACTTGTTGCCTGTCATGTGCCTTGAACATCCACTATCTGAGTATCCTTGATCCTCTTGTTGATCAATATAATGTTCCTGCACAGAAATGAGAAGTATTAGTTTCTTTTGGGGACCCAAGTCATTACTGACTTGGATCTGCCTCTTGCATCAATGTAATTTAATCTTTTTAGAACAGTTGATGCAACATTGGATTTAGTTGAATTCCAAACCCAACATGCTGAGGCCTTAACAGCATTTTCCTTCTTTGCCCAAGCAGTAGACTTAACTACTTGCCTACCAGAATTAACAGCTGACTTAGTAGAATTAACTGTTGGCTTTGTAGTTGTCCCCTTTTATTTCCAAACTTGTTTTTGGACTACTGCTTTTGTTTGAATGGGCCTTTGAACAGTCTTTGGTGCATGTTTGTAAGATGTTTTTGCACCCTTAGCTGTTGATTTTGGGTAAACAGTCATATATGGTCTTGCAGAATTAACTTTATTGAAGCCAGACTTAACAGAGACTGTTTTGGGTTTAGTTCTGTGAACATTAGAACTAGAGTGAAAGTGAGGTTTAGGTGTTTGCCTTTTGTAGTTCACTTTATTGTTTTCATACCCAGATACCCATTTGTTACAAAAAGCAGTAAGATGATCAAAACTACCACATGTATAACAAGCTTTGTTGTAAAAAGCAAAGTCATCACCTAATTGGTTAGACTTGAGGTTATTCCAATTTCTTTGGTTACCTCTGGTCTTGCTAGTGGATCTATATTGTTCACAATATTTAACTGGTTGCCTAACATGTTTAATGTTTGATTTAGGCCTAACAGTATCCTTTTTGACCACTTTAGGAACCTTTGTTCCTGCTTTCTTAACTTTTTCAGGTTTAGACATAACCTGTTCATCTTCATCACTAACAATTGTACAATCCTCAACAACTATAGCATCTCCTTTCTTAACAAAGGACACCTTGTCCTGAAGAAGTGAAGTTTTATTTAAACTCTCACTTACTTTTTCTATCTTAGGACTCTCAGTAGACTTAGAACCATATTCCATAATTGGTTCTTGAAACTCAGCAAAACCTGTGTGTGCTAGGTCAATACCTAGAGGTGAAGGAACACCTCTGTATGGTGGAGGAACAGATTTGTATCCTAAACCAGACTTAGCTTTATTGATTACTTAAGTTTCCCAAATCTTATTAATTCCCTCTGAGGCATAAGCTAAAGCATCTACTGTTATCTTAACATTTTCACTGTTATTTAGGGCTTTAGCTAATGCTGCTCTTTCTGAACAAATTATTTCAACTTGAAAATCTATTTTTCTTTGGAGAGCATTCATGTCATCAGCAAACTTAGACTCATTTTCTTGAAAATGTACAAGTTGTTTTTCAACAACAGATATACCTCTTTTATGATTACCTAGGTTGGCTAATGCATCATATAACTGTTCTAGTTGATCATCAAATCTCTTTTTAAGATCTTCATAAGCTTTAAGAGCAGAGCATGATTCAGTACATTTAATAATGGAATTTACCTCTGAATCAGAAAAGGCCATTAGAGTAGTCTCAGTGGCCACCAATGCAGCATTTGTTGGTGCTTCCACTTCATCAGCCATGAAGCTCCAATCATAGTTAACACCATCTATGGCTAGCATAGCCCTTGGTTCTTCAACTGTGACTTCCTTCTTCTTCTCTTGCCTATACCACGTGCTTCTATTATCCTGCTTCCTTGGGTTTCTACATTCTTTAGCAAAGTTTCCTAACCTGTGACAGTTGAAACACTCTACTTTCTTCTTATCAAACCCAACAATTTCATTAAAATCAATGGTAATCTGCTTACCAATTCTCTGCCAGAACTTATTAGCCCTCATGCTAAGTAAAGCAACCTGCCATTTGATGTCCATCTCTTCTAAATCATTATCATCCAACTGATCAAGATCTTCATGAGTTAGAGGAGAACCACTAGATTGACTAGACATGAATGCATAGAATGCCGGATCTCCAAGTCCAGCAGCATTCTTTTGTGAACTAGTAGAATGACCACCATAGATAGCAGTAGAAATACCTACTTCTTCATCTACCTCATCTGACTTACTAATACTTGGACATGAAAAGAGTGCCACATTCCCAGAACTAGTACTATAGATTCCAGGCTTCTTTAGACTTTGTTCAACAATTTTGAAGTTGTTGAACAAATCATTGAGTTTCATGGTTTCAATGTCTGGTTTGTTCATCCAGACAACCACATGAGTATGGAACTCATCAGGTAGGCTTCTCAAAAACTTCATGTTGAGATCTTCCTTGGCTATCTCAACACCCAACACAGCTAACTGACTGACAAGCTTATGTAATCTTGAGAACAGCTTATCAAGTGATTCATTGCTATTTAAACTAAAGTTTTCAAATTGTTGTTTTAGCAATGTCTTCTGTGTTTTCTTGGTAGTTTCATTACCACCAAACCATGCACAAATCTCTTCAAAAAGAGTTTTTGCATCTGGATACTTGCTAAAAGATAGCATTTGTTCACCAGGAATGGTCATAAGCAACAAATTTCTTGCCTTTTGATCATTCCTATTCTGAATCTTTTCATCATTGTTAGCTGGTCCAGTATTCCTTTTTCTTTCAGTTTTGCCTTTAAGAATAATATCTGTATAACCTAGTGTAAATGAATCACCAAACAGAATGATATCCTAAAGAGCATAATCTTGAACCATAAAATATTGCTCAATTCTCAACCTCCATAACTCAAACTCATTCTGTTTGATCATGGGCAACTTTGCAGCAACATTTGTAGCAGTATCTTGAACATCCATTTCTTAAGCTTCTTCTTCTAAATCAATAATATCAGCCTTGCTCTGAAACCACTTGTTAGGAATCGATCACACTATAAGATGGTTAAACCTTTGCAACTTTGTGTGTATGATATATTGAGTGAATATGATTAAGTATGCGGAATCTACTTAATCACACTTAGAAGGTTATTATGGTTATGGAAATGGAACAGTTGTGTTTGTTATATGACAATGAACAATGAAAGCTTATCACCAAATGATTCAATATTATTAAGATAATAATACGAGTGATCTTGAGTTATCACTAGGGTTACAACCTTGAATCTTATGTTTCTATATCTTGTGATATTGTGTTTGTTCTATGTTCTTGAGAGATATATATTTTAGCACTTATTCGAACACACTTATATCTCTAGTCTAAGATCTTTCTTTTATAACATAAGAAAGATCTTTACAATAATGTTAAGTCTTGTCAAACAACTTGCTAGCTTATCTTATGTGTGTCAGTAACTAAGATACAACATGTATCTAAGATTACAACTTGTTCTGAGAATATAAGATAAAGACTGAGCACATGGGGTAAGATATTTTCTACCGTGTATTATTGACTTTCAGTCAACCAGACTTAATATCTTCATCAAGCTGACTTAACTCTGATAGTCACCAGAATTAACACTTGACTTAACCACCAGACTTAACTTCAACGACCAGACTTAACCAGCAGATTACCAGCAGACTTAACTTTGGAACTCATCAGACTTAACTCTACTGCTACCAGACTTAATCACTTGAGAGATTTTCCCGATACTTAAACTTCAGATTATTTAATTCCCAACAATTCTGGTGTTAATGCTGGTGAGGAAATTAAGTCTGGTGGTCAAGAAAAGTCTGGTGAGCTTGTTAGTTCTGCTCATGAGGATAAGTCTGGTAATGAGGAACAGCCTAAAACTCAAAAAGAAGGAAAGTAGATATTGGTTGAAACTCCTAAGCCTAAGAAGTCAAAGAGGCAAGAAAGAGAAGAGGAAGCATCTCTAGCTGAGATTGCTAGGATACAAGCTGAATTGCTTGTTGCTAGAAGAGATAGATAAAGAGGAAGAACATCTCTAGCTGAGATTGCAAAGAGACAAGCTGAATTGCTTGGTAGAAGATTGCAAAAGGAATTTGTTGATGATCCTCTTATGTCAATGATTCAAGATGATGATGAGCTAAGGGCAAAATTGGAAGAGCTTAAAGTTGTTGAAGGATTGACAACTGATAAGAGAGCTAAGAAACTTGTAGAATTCATCAATGCTAGAAGAAGTTCAGAAACTTTGGGGGATTTTATGGAAAAGATAAAACAGACTCAGAAAAGGAAAGGTATCAAAAAGAAGCTCTGAAAGATAGAAAAAATGCATGATATGAAGATGTATTTGAAGAACATGATGCATTCTACTTTTGAGCACATGAAAGGAAAATCCTATGAAGAGATTGAAGCCATGTATCTAAGGGGATATGAAAGGGATCATGGTTACAGACCAGTTGATTATGAGGATGCTGTTAGAAGGAGCTTCAAAAGACAAAAGGTGATAGAGTCTGAGCCTGCTATTGAGGTTGAGAAAGTAAGTGAAAAAGCATCTAAGCCTGAGAAGGCATCCAATGAAGCAAAAGAAGAAGTTGAAGTTAAAAATCCAATCATAAAGTGGACAAGGAGAAAAAGCATTGCAAGAAAAAGTAAATCCAAGAAGAAAGTGCAAGGAGAAGAAGAATCAGAAGAAGAAAATTCTTCATCTAAAGAGTTCACCATGGGATCAATCCCTGAAAGCTCAGCCAAACCAGCCAAGATTGTCAGATATCAAATAATTAAGACTGGATTAAGGGCAGCTTATCAGATCATAAGGGAGGATAATACTGATGTGGTGTATTTAACCTTACCAGGGATGTTAAATGATTTAAGTAGGGAAGATCTCAATGAGTTGTACAAATTGGTGAATATCAGACATGGAGATACTAGACCTGAGGAGGGGTTTGAAAGGGTCTTTTGGGGTGATTTAAAAGTTATTTTTGAGCCACCTTCAAGAACAGATGAGATTTGGAAGTTACCATACCAACAATAGATTGTTAGGTGGAGATACTTTCACAATTGTAAGGTACATTGCTTATCTTTGCAAATGGCTCATATTTACGTGCTTGTAGAAGTGAAATATCCTTTACCACCAAGGGTTTGCAAAGATATGTTGGAAAAGAAATTACCTACAGATGAGAAAGATGAGGTATATGAGGAGCTTTTGGTTTTGATTAAGGAACAATCCTTAAAGGAGCCATATTAGGGTGTTTGAAGTGTTTGAAAGAATTTTCAAGTTGTTAAGTGAGACTAATGGAACTTCTCACTTGGTGAAGGTTCATAGCACTAACACAACAAATGGTTATCAGTCCACTATGTCTAACCCACATAAGGACTGGCTAATCCATGAGCAAACGGCTGTGGTAAAGATATTTCAAATCCGTTTATGGTTGACAATTTACCAAAAATTGTATGGTATTCAACTCACCATATCTGAGATAGTGAAGAGTTGGCTAGCCCACAAGCGTATGGCTTGTGGTAAAGGCTGTGAAAAACCATACATGATAATCAATTCACCAAGGTGAGGTGCAATTCCACCAAAGAATTGGCTAGTCCAAAAGCAAACGGCTTTTGGTAAAGACAATCCAAATCCGTTGATAGTTGATGATTTACTAAAAATCATATGGTTATCAATGTACCATGGTCTTACACATCAAAATATTGGTTACTCCAGTAGTTAATGGCTATTGGTAAAGAGACATCAAATCCATTAATTTTCAATGATTCACCTCTCACAGGAGTTCACACACCTGGAAGTGATGAGAATAGTATGAAACTTAAAAGAATTGATGTACAAGTAGTCATGGTTGCTGAAAAGATCAGATGGATTGTATAACAGATGGTGAAAAGATTATTCAAGTCAAGTTGCTGCACAAAGATCAGATATGAAATTCAGATTTGAAGGGTTAGAGATAATTCCAAGAGTTCAAGATTCAATCCTCAGAAGCTCATTCAGAAGTAACTTGAAGTTCATGAAGCATGAAGATCAAGTTAGGGGAGGATTGTTGGGAATTATCAAGAGAAGACTTAATAACAAGAACAGACTTAAGTCTGCTAGTTACATAGTTAAGTCTGTTAGTTATAGTATGTCATAGTTAAGTCTGCCAGTAAAGTGTTAAGTCTGGTAGACGGTATTACGTAGTTAAGTCTGGTTGACTTATTAGTTAAGTCTGTTTATGAAAGTTAGGAAAGTTTGTTAGCTACAAGTTAGGAAAGGATACGTAGTTATCTTTAGAGAAGATACGTATATCCTTCTACATGTTTTGTATCTAGGGTTTCCTTGGTGTATAAAAGGAACCCTAAGGCTCAATAGTTCATTCGAACGTACGTGTGTGAAAGTTAGTTATTGAAAATTAATATACGAAGTTAGTTATTGTAAAAGAATCTTTAGCCCATCTAGGAACAATAATAATGATTACATACGCAGCGGACAAACATAAAAGAATCATTATAATCGAACAAGGTTGCATATAGTGAAACACGTTTCTTTATTTGATAATAAAAACCTAACAGCTACTACAAACGTGTACAGGCACACGTTTGTTTAATCGACTCTCATTGTTGATTTACATCTTTCTATGTTAATACTGCCGTCACCTAAACCCTTTATAAATAGGGTTTTACAATGAAAACCTAACTTTCGTAGGAAGCTAAGTAAATATTACATGAGGTCCTTATTGTTTCATATTTCTTTATATCGGCATATATAGTTTTGTAAACATCAAATCATAATTCCCAACAATCTTCCCCTATTTGATGTTACAAAACTATCTCCTTGAAACAATGCTTCCTTGAGGTCTTCTTGAACATGTCACCACAAATAATAAGCTGCAAACAAATCTATCTAACAACTAACAAGGTAATTGAATCAGTTGTCTCCAAATTCACCACGACATGCAAAAGACGACGGAATCCCATGTAGACTCACTTACAGATCCGAATATTCTCCACGTGCAAAGGACGACAGATTTTACTCTGCTCAGACTCAAGATGCAGATCAGAATATTTCGCAACTTGTAAATGACTCAGATGCAGATCTGAATAACGAGACAAGTAAGTCAATCACACTTGTAGGTCCACGTATTGTATGGATCTCTAAGTAGCCTTTGATTACTTAGTGGATGACTTGAATAAATCCAAATCAATCCAAGTGAGAAACTCTTACACAATTGTTAGGGTTAATGAGGAAAATTAACAAGAACAATGAAGAACACAGAGTTATCACTAACTTCGTATATTTCACTAACTCACACAATTCGTACGTACCTAATAATGATCCTTTAGGGTTTCTTTTATACTTGAAGGAAACCCTAATTACAAAACCATGTGAAAAGATATTTACGTATCTTCTATAAAGATACCTAACTCATACATATCCTTTCCTAACTTAATACTAACAAACTTTCCTAACTTTACTGACCCGACTTAACTATTAAGTCGACAAGACTTAACATAACTACCAGACTTAACTATTACAAAACCAGACTTAACATAATAGCTACCAGACTTAACTTAAGTCTGTTCTTCATTAAGTCTTCTTCGTACCTTCTGATAATTCCCAACAATCCTCCCCTAACTTGATCTTCATGTTCCGTGAACTTCAAGTTCCTTCTGTGTAAGCTCTTGAGGATTAAACTTTGAACACTGGGAATTATCTTGATCTTCAAATCACGTTAAATCTGCAAATTTGATTCTTTATGCAGCAACTTGATCTTTTCACCATCTGATATGCCATCCACTTGATCTTTCAAGCAACCATGAAATTTTGTACATCAATTCCTGTTAAGTTTCATATCTATTCTCATCACTTCCAGGTGTGTAAACTCCTGTAAGAGGTGAATCATTGAAAATTAATGGATTTGATGTCTCTTTACCAATAGCCATCACTACTGGAGTAGCCAAATGTTTTGGTGTGTAAGACCATGGTACATTGATAACCATATGATTTTTAGTAAATCATCAACTATCAACAGATTTGTGATATCTTTACCAAAAGCTGTACCCTTTTGGACTAGCCAATTCTTTGATAAAATGCACCTCATCATGGTGAATTGATTACCATTTATAGTTTTCCACAGCCTTTACCACAAGCCATAATCTTGTGAGCTAGTCAACTCTTCACAATCTCAGATATGGTGAGTTGAATACTATACAATTTTTGGCAAATTGTCAGCCATAAACGGATTTGAGCTATCTTTACCTGTAGCCGTTTGCTCAGGATTAGTCAGTCCTTGTGTGGATGAGACAAGGTGGACTGATAACCTTTTGTTGTGTTAGTGCTATGCACCTCCACCAAGTGAGAAGTTCCAATAGTCTCACTTATCAACTTAATCCAGCACTGTAATATATATATATATATATATATATATATATATATATATATATATATATATATATATATATATATATATATATATATATATATATATATATATATATATATATATATATTTATCACTAACAGAATTAAAATAAAACTACAAGACTTAAAAATAACCTAAGTGCTGGTTAGTATACAAACTTTACATTTTGACCTCCCCTTAAGTCCAACTAGGGGTTCATCATACCAATGTTGACTACCAAATAATTAAACCTAGGGCCATTAAAAGCTTTAGTCAACAGGTCTACAACATTAAAGTCTTTATGTATTTTCTCCACTCTAATCAATTTCTTTTCAAAGCAATCTCTAATAAAGTGATGCCTGATTTCTGTATGTTTAGTCTTAGAGTGGTATACTGGGTTCTTAACAATACAGATAGTGCTTTCATTATCTATGTGGATAACAGTATTCATAAAATTCAAACCATAGTCCAACAGCTGATTCTGAATCCACAAGACTTGTCCACAGCAATTAGCAGCTGCCACATACTCAGCTTCAGTAGTTGAGTTAGCCACAATTGTCTGCTTCTTGCATTGCCAAGAGATTAATCTATTTCCAAGGAATTAACAACCTCCTGTTGTGGATTTCCTATCAAGGCTTGCACCAACATAGTCACTATTTGAATAGGCTGTCAGGTCAAAAGATGACTCTTTAGGATACCAAAGGCCCAAATTTGGTTTACCCTTTAGGTAACTAAAGATTCTATTCACAGCATGAAAATGTGAAGTCTTTGGGTGTACCTGAAAACGTGAACAAATACATACTGCATACATAATGTCAGATCTAGAAACAGTAAGATACATAAGAGAACCTATCATGGATCTGTAATGATGCACATCCACATCAGCACAATCTTCATCCTTTGTCAAAGGCACCTTATTTTCCATGGGAGTGACTGCAGTCTTCACATTAGCAAACTCAAACTTCATTAAAATCTCTGCAACATACTTGTCTTGAGAAATAAAAAGACCATCTTCCTTTTGCTTTACTTGCAGTCCCAAGAAAAATGTAAGCTCTCCCATTGAGCTCATCTGAAACCTGCCTTTCATTAAGCCTTCAAACTCGTCACACCAAGACTTCTTTGTTGATCCAAAAATGATATCATCCACATAAATTTGGACAAGAATGATATCCTTTTTGTCTCTTTTGATGAATAAAGTCTTGTCAATCACACCTCTGATGTATCCATGTTCTTCTAGAAACTTGGAGAGAGTAGCATACCAAGCTCTGGGAGCTTGGTGGAGACCATAGAGAGCCTTAATAACCTTGTATACTTGGTTGGGGTTAGCAGGATTCAAAAACCCAGGAGGTTGTTGTACATAAAATTCTTCCTCAATAGTGCCATAAAGAAAAGCACTTTTAACATCCATCTGATATACTTTAAATCCCATATATGATGCATAGGCTAAAAATAATCTAATAGCCTCAATTCTTGCTATAGGAGCAAAAACCTCATCATAATCTATGCCCTCCTCCTGTTTGTACCCTTGTACTACCAATCTTTCTTTATTCCTTACTACCACCCCTCTTTAATCCCTTTTATTCCTGAAGACCCACTTTGTACCAATGACCTTAGCTCCAAAAGGTAGATCTACAAGAACCCATACTTTCTGCAATTTGAACTGCAACAACTCCTCTTGCATAGCTTCCACCCAACTCTCATCCTCAAAAGCTTCAGAAACCTTGGTGGGTTCATTTTGAGAAAGAAAACAGGAAAATAAGCAGTGTTGCTGGTCCTTATGGTTGACCCTTTGTTGTTTCTTAACAAAACTCACAAGTGTATGAGCATTAGGATGTATCTGCACTCTGCTTCTTGTTTGAACTGAAGACTCAGGATCACCAATGATTTAACTTTTGGGATGATTGGTGTGAACTCTGAGTGTGGGAACTGGACTTACAGCCACTTCTGTGGGTAAGTTGTTGAAGTCAGTTATGACACCTTCTTCATCATAGGAAGCCCCTTCAAAGATACCTTCATTAGGATTTGTGAACACTTCAAGTTCTGGCATCTCAGAGTCAACAAAAACAACACTTGGAGTAGGTTCTGGTTGAGCATCACTACCAGACTTAAAGTTGGAAGTACTGGCAGTGTTGGAAGTACTGGAATCCTGTTTTCCGAGATATTTATCAGCCAAAGCATCCATTTCTTTTCTGAAAGACAATACATCCTCTGAATCATTGATAGAAGTAGCCTCCTTTGCTTTTTCCTGAGACTTGATCACAGGTTCCTTCACTTGTGGAGAAGACTTCTTGGTATCTGCTATAGCTGCAGCAGACTTAACTTCTGTGGTAGGAATAACAATGAGCTTTGCACTTTCGTTTTCTTGATTAGTGTTCCCTGCATTTGAAGGATCTTGGGTACCTGCATGGTTAGTAGTTTTTGTGGTACCTGCATCAGGGTTAGTTTGATTCTCCTTGGAGACAGGAATATAGTTCATAGAATCTGTTAAGTAATCAATGTCAAACATCCATCTATGTCCTAATCCCTGCACATTGGGTTTTTCTTCAAGAAAGTTGACATGCAAATTTTCCTCAACTTTCTTGGTTACTAGATTGTAAACCCTAAAGGCCTTACTATTCAGTGAGAACCCAACTAGAAAACCTTCATCAGACTTTCCTTCAATATTCCCTAGAAGACTGAGTGTATCAAGAATAGTCACATGACACCCAAATGGCCTTATATAGCTAACAATTGGTTTATGGCCAAACATAAGCTAATAAGGTGTTTTGATTTGAGGCTTGGTTACTCTAACCCTATTAAAGATGTAGTAGGCACAAGTAACTGCTTCTGCCCAAAAAGGTTGTAGGTAAAAGTGAATCTGCTAGCATAGTCCTAGCTGCCTCAATTAGTGTCCTGTTCATTCTCTCAGCAACTCCATTCTGCTGTGGAGTTCTAGCATTGCTAAACTGTTGTTTTATTCCTCTATTACCACAGAACTCTATCATGCTCTTGTTCTTAAATTCAGTGCCATTGTCACTCCTAATGATTTTAACTCTTTTATTAAGTAGGTTTTCAATCTGCCTAATGAAAGTTTGAATCAAAGGTGTGGTTTCATCCTTCCTAGACATAAAGAACACCCAACAATATCTAGTACAATCATCTGTAATGACAAGGCAATAGCTAGCATGATTTATACTTTGGATAGATGTAGGGCCAAACAAATCCATATGTAAGGTATGCAAAGGCTCAGTGATTAACCTATCTAACTTAGCCTTACATGATGTCCTATGTTGTTTGTCCTTGTTACAAGCTACACATGTTTGGTCATTTTTAAACACTTTTGATGGTAACCCTCTAACCAAATTATTTTTCACAAGCTTATTCATATTCTTGAAATTTACATGACCTAACCTTCTGTGCCACAACTTTGATTCATCCAAAGTAGCTTTTGCAAGTAAACAGGCAGAACCTTTTGCAGGTTCAGATGCTTTCATATCAAAATTGTACATGTTGTGTTGTCTGGGAACTTTAAGAAGGATCTGATGTTCATCAGGCATCTTAAAATCCGGAGTCAAGACAAGACATTCAGTTTCAGTAAAAAGCACCTTATGTTGCGTATCACATATTTGTGATATAGAGAAAAGGTTAAACTACCCAAGTTCTTTTACAAAAGATACATTGTCAAATTTTAAATTGCCCACAATGACTCTTCCTTTTCCAGTAATCTGCCCCTTGCATCCTCCAAAGGTAACAGAACCTCCTTTGAATTCTTGTGATATACAACCTTGTTCAATAATAATGATTACATACGCAGCGGACAAACACAAAAGAATCATTATAATCGAACAAGGTTGTATATAGTGAAACGCGTTTCTTTATTTGATAATAAAAACCTAACAGCTACTACAAACGTGTACAGGCACACGTTTGTTTAATCGACTCTCATTGTCGATTTACATCTTTCTATGTTAATACTGCCGTCACCTAAACCCTTTATAAATAGGGTTTTACAATGAAAACCTAACTTTCGTAGGAAGCTAAGTAAATATTACATGAGGTCCTTATTGTTTCATATTTCTTCATATCGGCATATATAGTTTTGTGAACATCAAATCATAATTCCCAACAATCTTCCCCTATTTGATGTTACAAAACTATCTCCTTGAAACAATGCTTCCTTGAGGTCTTCTTGAACATGTCACCACAAATAATAAGCTGCAAACAAATCTATCTAACAACTAACAAGATAATTGAATCAGTTGTCTCCAAATTCACCACGACGTGCAAAAGACGACGGAATTCCTGTAGACTCACTTACAGATCCGAATATTCTCCACGTGCAAATGACGACAGATTTTACTCTGCTCAGACTCAAGATGCAGATCAGAATATTTCGCGACTTGTAAATGACTCAGATGCAGATCTGAATAACGAGACAAATAAGTCAATCACCTTCCCCTTTTTGTAATCATCGAATAGGGGTCTTCAATGCAGCTTGAACCAAAATGCTTCCCCTTAAGTGGTGCATGTAGATGATAAGTATATGATCAATAAGCTTCCCCTTAAAAGTATACTAACCATCTCGTTAATCTCGGATTTTAAATTTGCTTGAAATAGATCCTTATCTGATTTAGTGCGAACAGGATATGTTTATTACACCTCAGTTATGGGTCTTGGGGTCCCGGACCTTCCTCACCATAACCGCTCATTTGATCCCAGATCAAACCCTATAATAATGCGTGTGGTCCCGGACCTCACGACATCATTACGTTAGGTACTAAACAGCTCATAAACACCAAACCAAATAAAAGTAACCAAGCCATAAGCATCACATCATCCAAGATCCAAAACTTGAGCAAGAAGTATTAACCAAAAACCAAAAGCAGAATTAATATTCGCAGACCAGAATTAATTAAGTCTGGTAACCAGACTTAATTTCCGAAAGCAGACTTAATCGAGATACCAACCAGACCAGAATTAAAAGTCAATATCGAATGATATACTGATCTGCTACAATACTGAGCCATTTAATAATAGCCATTCCAAATAATGATCCACAAACCTCCACGTGCAAACTGTAGTACGAGATAATATAATATTTTCCACAAAGACGGAATACGAATATGAATAAAATCTCACCAATCAGCCAGCCCCACGTGAAGCAGATCCAATTGATTCAACCAGTACAAGATCGAATTTAATAATCAAAGCCCCACGTGATTGACTATCAAAGGGTCACACTAACCAGACCCTCCCTACCATGTGGGGTCTGCCTACTTTATTCAAAATGTATAAGTTTTAAAGCAGACAGTACAGCGGCGGCAGCTTGGTTAAGTCAACACACCCTCCCTAAGGGAGGGTCTGTATATCTCCACCCCTATCAAAAGCAATAACAGTATTCGATCCATGTAATTCACTTGCGACAAAACAGAATTAAATTTACTCCATCCGACCAATTAATTATCTCGACCTCACAAAACAATCACACTTGTTCCATTAATAGCATCAGTACGAGGTTGTAATTAATCTTCCCAATTGCAATTCATTGAAGCATTACATGCGAAGACTTTAATAAAATAATGATTACCTTAATGAATATTTTTAAGATCTGCTGTCGTCGAAAATAAAACTCTTCCAGATCTGCTCTTCTTTGTCATCGAATCTGCTCCATCACCAACCTTGTAGATCCTAGATATCGAGAGCAACCCTCTCTGATACCAATTGTAAAAAAATCTTTAGCCCATCTAGGAACAATAATAATGATTACATACGCAGCGGACAAACACAAAAGAATCATTATAATCGAACAAGGTTGTATATCGTGAAACGCGTTTCTTTATTTAATAATAAAAACCTAACAGCTACTACAAACATGTACAGGCACACGTTTGTTTAATCGACTCTCATTTTCGATTTACATCTTTCTATTTTAATACTGCCGTCACCTAAACCCTTTATAAATAGTGTTTTACAATGAAAACCTAACTTTCGTAGGAAGCTAAGTAAATATTACATGAGGTCCTTATTGTTTCATATTTCTTCATATTGGCATATATTGTTTTGTGAACATCAAATCATAATTCCCAACAGTTATTGATATTGTGTTCTTCGTTGTTGATTGTTTAGATTCCGCATAAACATTCAATTCATTGTTAGAGTTTCTCACTTAGATTGATTTGGATTTATTCAAGTCGTCTAACAAGTAACAAAGGCTACTTGGATCCATAATTTGTGTGGACCTACATCAAGTGATAAGTCTCCCACACCCAAGTCTGATGACTTCTCCTCAAGAGTAGCTGATGATGAATCCAATTCAAAGACAGCTTCTTTTGAAGACATTTCTTTTCATTTTGTTAAAAACAATTCTATTTCTAGTTTTGGTTGTGATAAGTTTGTGTGCAATAAGAGAATTCATGTTAAGAACAAATCTTTTAGAAATAAATCATGCTTTGTTTGTGGTAGTTATTCTCATCTTATTAAAGATTGTGATTTTTATGAGAATAGAATGGGTGTGTATGCTGGGAAACAACAATCTAGACCATTGTGGAATAATGTTGAAAATATACCCCCATTTGTTCTTCAGGCAGCACAAATGAGCTCTGGCAGAGCTACATTTCCTGCTGGTTGGAACAGAAATGCTGCTAGATCCTTCATCAGACCTACAAGCTCTTACTTTTGGAATGATTACAGGCCTATTTATTATGACCCAATGCAAAAAGGGGGAGGGATGATGGGAAACTGCTGTTAAGACCTCAGCAGGTTGTTCTTGGAAACAATACAGATCGTATTTGAAGAAGGTATCCAAGAACAATGGTAGATCCCATCAATCTACATGGTTTAAATCTTTCTGATCCACAAGGCAGGCCCAAGTCAGTCATGACTTGGGTCTCCCATTGTATCTAATGTTGTTGTATTTTCTTTTGTTGTAGGAAAATCCTCATAGAAGTAAAGACTTAGGTATTGTTGATAGTGGATGTTCTAGAAGCATGACAGGAAACAAAGAAAGATTGCATGATTTTGTAACCATTAATGGAGGCACTGTGACTTTTGGAGGAGGAGATGGCAAGATAACAGGGAAAGGAACTATTAGGACTTCCAAGCTGGATTTTGAAAATGTCTATTATGTGAAAGAACTTCAGAACTTTAATTTGTTCTCTGTCTCACAAATTTGTGACAAGAAGAATAGTGTTCTCTTCACTGAAACTGACTGTCTTGTGCTGTCTAAAGACTTCAAGTTGCCTGATGAGAGTCAGGTTGTACTTAAAGTTCCAAGAAGACACAACCTTTACAGATTCAATTTAAATGATGTCCAGCCTGAAGGTGATTTAGCTTGCTTGGTGGCAAAAGCATCTTTGGATGAATCTACCAAATGGCATATGAGGATGGCACATGTGAACTTCAAAACCATCAACAACCTGGAAAAGAATTGATTAGTCCAAGGGCTTCCTTCCAAACTCTTCACTAATGAGCATAACTGTGTTGCCTGCAACAAAGGAAAGCAACACAAAGCTTCCTACAAGGCCATTAAAGCGGTGAGCACCTTTTTAGAACCTCTCCAGTTACTTCATATGGATCTGTTTGGTCCTACTTCCATCAGAAGTATTGATCACAAGTACTATTTCCTGGTGATTACAGATGACTTTAGCAGGTTTAGTTGGACTTTCTTCTTAGGTACTAAGGATGAAACCTTTCATTTGATTAGGGACTTTCTTGCCTTAATTGAAAACCAGCTAAATAAAAAGGTTAAGACTATAAGGTGTGACAATGGGACAGTGTTTAAAAATTCTAACTTAATTGAACTCTGTGGGAAAAAGGGGATTAAAAGGGACTATAGTAATGCTAGAACCCCACAACAAAATGGGGTTGCTGAAAGAAAGAATAGAACCCTTATATAAGCTGCAAGATCTATGCTTATTGATTCTAAGCTACCTACCATGTTTTGGACTGAAGCAGTTAGCACTGCTTGTTATGTATTGAACAGGGTATTGATCACTAATCCTTACAACAAAACACCTTATGAACTTTTGTGTGGGAAAGTTCCCACCATCAGTCATTTTAAACCTTTTGGATGTCATGTGACTATTCTAAACACTAGTGACCATTTGGGTAAATTTGAAGAGAAAGCTGATGAGGGATTTATTGTTGGTTATTCTGCTCATAGTAAGGCCTATAGAGTTTATAATTTGTCTGCTAAAAGGATATAAGAGACACTCAATCTGAGATATCTTGAGGATAAACCTAACATTCAGGGTGCAGGTCATGAGTGGTATTTTGACCTTGATTATCTGACTGACACTTTAGGTTATTCTAGATTCAAAGCTAATTAATCTGCAGGTACACAGGATTCTCAAACTAACAATTTAGGTACCTCAGATGATGATTCAGACTCTGAGTGTGATGAACAAACTATTGTTGTTCCTTCGTTTCCCTCTAACCACTTTTCAGGTACTGAGCTCAAAGATTCTTCTGGTATGGCAGAAAGTGATTCAAGTTATGCAGAAGAACTAGCTAAGCTTCAAAGACAAGAGCATGATGCAAAGGAAGCAGCTGAAAAGTTTGGTTTTGAATTTTCAAAAGACACAGAGGAGCTCTTGAGACAAGCAGCTTTTGATGCCCGCAAAAAAATGGATTCTGCTGGTAGTGCTTCAGTTTCTGCTGGCAGTGTTCCAGTTCCTGTTGGTAACACCATTTCTGCTGGTAGTGTTCCAGATCCTCCTGTTAGTAAATCTGTTCCTACTGTTGGTAATTTTGTTCCTGCTGCTCCTACTTCCACTCCTTCTGTTGACTCATTGGGTTTCAATGAACCTCCCACAAGATATCCAAGTCCATCTGATCTTGGTAACTCACTCTCTTCAAGCTTTGAGTTGGAAGATCTTCATCATCAATCAAGAACAGGCATCTTCACTTCCTCCTCATATGATGATGACTTCAATCCTTCTATCACTAATCAAGCCTCAACCATTGATTTCAATCCTATTGCTACTAAGAGGATCAATATCATTTATCCTCAATCCTTGATTCTTGGTGATCCTACCTCAGCTGTTCAGACAAGAAATAAGGTGAAACAAACAAAGTTCGGTGAAAGTGCTTTTGTCAGTTATATTCAAGCTCAGCAAAGGAATAATCACACAGACTATCTCCATTGCCTCTATGCTTGTTTTCTGTCTCAAATTGAACCAAGCAGTGTAGCACAAGCCCTTGAAGATCCTAATTGGGTTGATGCTATGCAAGAGGAAATGCAACAGTTTCTGAATCAGAATGTCTAGAAGTTAGTGCCTTTGCATGATGGAAAGACAGCAATTGGGACAAAACTGGATTCTAAAGAACAAAAGGGATGCTAGAGGTATTGTGGTGAGGAATAAAGCTAGATTGGTAGCTCAAGGTCATAGGCAAGAAGAGGGTATTGATTATGATGAGGTGTTTGCTCCAGTGGCAAGAGTTGAAGCTATTAGATTATTTTTAGCTTTTGCCTCATACATGGGATTTATGGTCTATCAGATGGATGTGAAGAGTGCATTTCTCTATGGTGAGATTGAAGAGGAGGTGTATGTGACTCAACCAAAGGGTTTTGTGTACCCACAGAATCCTAAGATGGTTTACAAGGTGGTGAAAGCACTCTATGGACTTCATCAAGCACCAAGAGCATGGTATGCTAGATTGTCTACTTTTCTGCTGAAGCATGGATACAGAAGAGGTGCAATAGACAAGACACTCTTCATCTAGAAAAATTCAAGAGATATTATCCTTGTTCAGGTTTATGTGGATGACATCATTTTTGGTTCCACAAAGGAAGCTTGGTGTAGGGAATTTGAGATGCTAATGTAGGGAGAATTTGAGATGAGTGCTATGGGTAAGCTTACATTTTTCTTGGGCTTACAGGTCAAACAAAAGCCTGATGGGATTTTTATCAGCCAAGAAAAGTATGTGCAAGACATACTTAAGAAGTTTGATTTGGAATCTGTGAGAACTGCAACAACACCATATGAAGCTCCCAAGCCTAAATCAAAGAATGAACCAGATGATCCTGTTAATGTTCATCTTTACAGATCAATGATAGGTTCACTTATGTATTTGACAGCTTCAAGACCAGATATAATGTTTGCAGTTAGTGCTTGTACAAGACATCAAGTTACAACATTGACTTCCAACTTGAATGCAATCAAGAAGATCTTCAAGTATCTAAAAGGACAACCTAAGTTGGGTCTTTGGTACCCAAGAGATTCTCCTTTTGTGTTGGAAGCTTATAGTGATAGTGATTATGCTGGTGCTAATCTTGATAGAAAATCTACTACTGGTGGTTGTCAATTTCTGGGAAGGAGATTGATCCCTTGGCAATGCAAGAAGTAGACCATTGTGGCTACATCTTCTACTGAGGCAGAGTATGTTGCTGCTGCTAGTTGTTGTGGTCAGGTACTTTGGATACAAAATCAAATGCTGGAGTATGGGTTCAATTTTATGAACACTAAAATCTTTATTGATAACCAAAGCACAATTTGCGTTGTTAAAAACCCAGTTTTTCACCAATGAACAAAACACATTGAGATTAGGCACCATTTTATAAGAGATGCTAATGAAAAACATCTCATTCAAGTGCTTAAAATACACACAGATGAAAATGTGGCTGATTTGTTGACAAAAGCTTTTGATGGACCTAGATTTAATAATTTGGTGGTTCATATTAGGATGATCAATCCCTGATTGCTATGATTGAGGGGAGGCTTAATGTTGTATATTTTGTATAATTGTGTATACTTTGTATATTGTGTCTACTAACCCTTTTGCAGGTATAAAATTCAAGCACACATAATCAGTAAACAACCTCATGTAAACAAGGAACTTCAAAGTTTATTCATTATAAAGTGGTGCATTCATAGATGCAACATTACATAAGCAGAGTTCCATTACAATCAAGGATCAAAAGACTACAACCAAACACCTAAAACAACTATCCTATGGGCCTCTTCCCTTTTCCCTTGTAGTGAGGCATGCTCTGCTTCCCTCTTTTCCCAATGTCCTCCCACACATGACCGCTTGCAAGGCCAAGCACCTGTTCTCTTTTCCCTGGTTTTGGGTGGGAATGCGTTGGTACTTGAGCAGAGCTTGCCACAACTATTGACTTTGAAGTCACTGCTGCTTGTTCATTAGAAGAATCTTCATAGAAGGACACATAGCTTGGCATTGACTTGAGCTCATAATCTGAGCTTGTATCATCCACATAGGGTGGGGAGTTGGAAGTCCATCAGAAGATGCTTCTTCAGCCTTTGCCTTTGGTTTTGGGTTCATAATGGTCAGATTATAGTAGTTTGGTGGAAAATACTTCTTCCATTCATCACTTGATGATGACTTAGAAGATGAATCGAATGAAATCTCAACAATGTCAGGTTTAGTGCTCATTGTTTTGATGATTGATGGATGTTTTAGGGTTTGAAGATTATGTGGTGTGTTTGTGGAGAGCTTCGCGGCTTTTTATAAACCCAAAAGTAAATACAGGAAATTAAATGTTGGGTTGTTACATGGAGTAACTTCTCTGCAGGAATGGGCTTAATATCGATGACTTTTAATTTTGAAGAGTTGACCAAATCCGTTGAAATTGTAAATATTAGTTAAAAGAGTTTTTGGTTCCTGCTATTTGACCATGTGATTCTGCTGATTGACTATTGGTTGCTGCTGGTAGCGATTGAATTGGGTATTTTATTTGGGGCAATATCAAATTCAAATTGGTCAAAGATTCTTTCGCGAGATCCTTGCCATTTGATTTGCTAAATTGGGTAACCTTTTAAATGACCTAGATTGTTAATCCCACGCCCAAAATAACCTTTTACCTCTCTTCTTTCAACCAAAACCAATTTTTCACTCGCTCCTTCTTCTCACAATCATTTACGGACTCTTCACAATGGCGTCTTTAAAATTCAAGGGAGATCACAACAAAGTAGCTTTTCTGGAGAAAACAAAAGGAAGTGACATTTATCATTAAATGATAGATTTTTTGAATCGTTGTAAACTGCGGTACGCTTTGACACATTGCCCTCCCATTGTTTATGACTCTTTAGTCAGGCAATTCTGGGCCACGGCTTTTGTAAGATCTCTTGAGGGTACACCCAAAGAGATTGTAGCCACTATTGATGGTAGGGAATATGTGCTAACTAAGTCCTCTGTACGGACTCAGCTTCAACTAAATGATGAGGGTGGATTGTTTGTGTTTTCAGAAAAAGATATTCTCAAGGTTATGGGCAAACTTGGCTATCCTACTGATGGCACTTTTACCTTTTGGAAAAAGAGATTTTGTCCTAAATGGAGATTTCTTATTCACACCCTCCTTCAGTGCATCAGTCCCAAGTCAGGAGGTTGGGATCAATTTTCCAGCTCTCTTGCCTCTGGTCTCATTGTCTCTCTGATGGAAGAGTTTATAACTTTTCTAGGTACATCTTTGAGGAGATGATTAAGAATATAGGGGATGCCAAATATAAATTTCTTATGTACCCTAGGTTTTTACAGATGATATTGGGTCTTGAGACCACTGACCATACACCTAGACCCATGGTGAGGCTCTCTGCCAAATTATTTGCCACCATGAAGACCAATTTTGAAGGGGAACATAAGCCACTATTGGCTGCTATGTTGCTTGGTGGGGCTGAAGGGGTTGCTCCAACTGTTGCTGCTGGTGATGCTACACCACCACCATTATCTAATCCTGCTGGTGTGAGTACATCTGATGCTGCTGGTCCTAACCCACCACCATCCCCTAGGCCTAATACCCCGGTTGAGCCAGCTAATTCTCCTGTTGACCCAGGTATTGAGCCAGCCACCACTACAGTTGAGCCTAATATTTAGACACCCATATTTTCAAGGCTATCAACTCCTAGTCCTTCTAGGCCTTTTGATTATGACACCAACATTGGTGGACGCTTTTATGACTCTTCAACCAGATCCTATGAGGCTCCCAAAACCACTGGTAATCCTGCTGGTGGAGCTGAGGATCCTGATGCTCTCACCACCATGTCTACTTTGCTTAATAGGTATATGCAAAAGGTGGAAGCATTGGAGACAGAACTCAAGGACACCAAAACAACTCGTAGTGGTACTATACTTAAATTAATTGGCAGAGTTTCTCATTTGGAAGCTCAACTAAAGGAAAGGAAAAGAAAGGTTGTGGTTTCTGATTCAGAGGATGAAGAGAATAGGACACAGGATCACTTTGACTTGGATGCACTACATGTATTGGCTACTGCCTCAATGGCTTCATTTGTGCTGCTTTCGATATATTTGATATAGTATTCTAGGTCCACAGACACCCTTGGATCTTGATCAATGATGATGTGTATGGTTCGTTTTGGAGATTCAGTTCAGGATATAATTCTTGATTGGCAAAGTTACACGCTCTTTACAAATATTTTAGGGGGCATATGATACCATACAGTTCATGATATGATTATTGAGGAAAAATAATAATCATAAGCATTGAGTGGTTTCTGGTTGATCCATCTGAGCTCACTGAGACTATCGGCCATTGCATGTGATCGCCATGCATATATTGACTACAAGAATTATCCAAAGACATTTTATTACATGATGACTTTTTCACACTGAAGGAAGAAATGATCTATGATACCGAGTTCATGATTCACGAGATGGTTAGTATATTTTTAAGGGGAAGCTTATTGTTCAAAAATACTTAACCATCTACAGGCATCACTTGAGGGGAAGTGTTTACGAGATGCACAAGACCCCTATTTGGATGATTACAAAAGGGGAAGAAGATTTATGATGTGCAGCTTATTATTTGTGATGACATGTACTAGCATTGTTTCTTCATGCAGATTGTTTTGTAATATCAAATAGGGGAAGATTGTTGGGAATTACAGATTTGAAGATTACAAAACCCACAAGCAAGAATGAAGAAAGAAGAAATAATGAGGACCTAATATGTAATAGTTAGCTTTATCAGTAAGCTAGGGTTTCTTGTAACCTCCCTTTATTATATAAAGAGGGTAGGCGTCTAGGTTACAGGAAACTCATTCATAGATAGTCTCTCCAATGAGAGTCTAGAAACGCATAGAGCGTGTAGTAGTAGTAGTAGTAGTAGTTTATTTATATTTAATAGAGAAAACCTTGTCAGTAATGTTGATTGTGTTCTTATTCCGCTGTGCATATCAATATTACTGATCCTAGATGGGCTTGATCTTGGTTTTACAGAAATACGGGCATTGTCAGATACATGGTACCACGGTACCATTAAATTTAATGGTGTCGTGCCACTTTAGTGTTGCCGTGATCTGGTGGGATGAATTTTCATCCCGTTTTGATTTCTGACGAATAAGTCTCGCTGTTTTAGTGAGACTTTTTGAAACGAGGTATAACCCCTAAATTAAATACGACTTATAAAATACGCTATAAATTAAAACTTGAGTTATATAACATGTTATGACTCGAAACCATACGATATGAACATATAACCTAAAGTAAAATACGAAATGATACGAGAACTCTATAAAATAAAGTATGGCACGTCTAAGATGTCTCCTATGGACCGAAAATAATAAATCTTGTGCACAAAATATTTATAAAAGATAAGTAGGAATTTGGCTAATTATGGAAGTTGATAATCATCCTTAATTCCTCCTCCATAATTTCGGTACCCTCCCCATATTTTCTCTCATAAACCGTGTATTATACAACTCCAAAGAAAACCTAAAACCCCTTTTTCCCTACTCCTATTGTCGGAAAAAGAAAAACACAAGAAACCCTAAAACCTATTCCAATTCGACATCAAGAAGAAAAAGGAGAAGAAACAAATTGATCTTGATCATTGTTCAATTCGTATCACACAAAGGTAATTGAATATACATCTTGTTAATCCATTCGAATTGTTGATCAAAGCATAACCGATCCATGTTCTATTTTTTTTTCTTTCATTCGGTCATGATCAAGAAGGAGAAGAGAAGGTGTTGGTGATTTTTTCGACCTTGAAATCTTTGTATTCTCATCCCTATTCGATCCATATAAGAGGTAACCATGTAAACTCTAATCCATAACAATAATTTCGGATCAATATATATTAATATGTGTTAATATGATTAATTATGTTATGGAAATCGGATTTATATATGCAAACTAATCGATCAGAAATTTTGTGCTACTTAAACGAATTTTAGACCGATGATACAAACAGGAATTTTAGTGGTTCTTAGGTCTAAAACTGAATTTAGTGAAATAGTGATCAAATAAAATTGGTTTGGTGATTTTTAGAGGTCTAGAAGGAAACCGTTTGATTTTTAGAAATTCATGTGTCAAAACTGTATTTCGGGTTATTAAAATTTAGGCACGGTTCATGATTTTTAATTTAATATCTATAACGAATTAATACCTGAAATTTTGGCAGAATGAACTTTGGTATGTTAGTTATGTTGTGTAATTTTTGTAGATTTTTCTGAGATGTTTAACAGGGGTGAATAAATACATATTTTCGGGGTGTTCCAGCAGGTCGAATTCGGGAAAGTGTAGTGTTTGTCGATTTTTAGTTTGTACTTGTATCACTTAATAAAATCTGGAAAAATTATATAAAATACTTAAGACATATAGGTATATTTGGGTATAAGCACGTATAAGGCGTTTTAAAAATGGCTAAATTCGGATCTGTTTTCAATTGTAATGCAGAATTTAAGTAGTTGTTTATTTAGAACACTTATAAGCATAATTGCTTCACCTTTTGAATCTAAATAAGCTATTTGTCATCTTATAGGTATTTAACTAATGTTTTGATTAATTTTCATATTAACCTTTAACTTTGGCATAATTGCAATTGTAACCCTAATATTTGAATAATGATAATATGAAACCCAAATTATATAAATTAAACCCTAAAACTGCTAATTCAGGAAATATAACCTAATTATGACCTAATTGAATGTATGAAACCCTAATTGGAGTTTAATCACTTTAAATGATCAATTAAAATGACTTGTGTAATTAGAAACCCTAATCTCACATTTACTTAATTTGGAAACCCTATTTTGACTTGTAAAACTCTAAATTGTGAAATGACATCATTTTATAATTATATTAATATATGAAACTCAATTTCGACATTAATAACTATTTAAACCTTTTTAAATACTATTTACTATTTTTAGAAACCCTAAATTGCTTTTAAAGCTAAAATGGCTAAACTTACTAGTTTTTGGAAAGTTACTAAATATGGAAAGTTACCTAAAATAGAAAGAAAACTAAAATGAAACCTTTATGATTGAGAAACTATGAAACTTATAAATAAACTTATGATTAATTTAGATCGGGTGAAGAAGGAGTGATCATCTGCTTCCATTCATCTATTTGCTTTGATTTGTGTGCTTTGATAAGGTACATATATTCTTTCCCTTTTCAGTAGGGATATTTCTATCGATCCTATGCCTGATATGATTCCCTCTTTTGACTCATGACATTCATTGTATGATTGTTATTCATATTGAATCATTCTGACATTTATTTGTAGGTCACTAATATCTTGAATAATATGTATGAAACGTGTTCCTAACATTATTTAAATGTCTCTGCTATGCTATACTTATGCTTTGCCATGCTTATTGTGTTACTATCTTGTTTCTCTTGCCATGCTAGATTATTATTGTTGTATGCTATGATAGATCTACACCTGAGCTAACCTAGTTGTAGAGGTACCATGACCATGTCTTTGAAGGCACCCTAGGCATGACACTCCCGTAGAGGTGTGATAGATCTACGGCGTTCCCCCTTATGTTATGATTTTGTGTACACTATTGGCCAACTTTATATGTGTGACCAGTCTAGTACTGACATACATACTTATGTTAGGGAGCATATGGATGCATCCAAGGTTTTATGTTTATATGATTATGGTGACCAGGTGGTGTGTGCCATACACTCCTTTTCACACTTTTACTACTTAGAGGTCTCCCCTCTTCGTACACTTGTATTGCTTTAGTATGATTTGACGGATTATGTATGTAGTTCCTATGGCACATCCTTATATGAACTTTTCCCTTACTTCTTTATTCTCTTGATTCATTTTCTATTCAGTTCTCATACATTCTTAATTCTTAGTTTTCCTTAAAATTCATATGACTTCCATGATTATACTTTTCGTTTTGTATTCTTATTCCTTCGTTGCTTATGCTTATTTACCGTTATGTCATGTTATATATATCTGTTCACTGGGCTTTTTAAGCTCAGCCGCATGTTTTCTTTTCTTATGCGGCAGGTAATAAGCGGGGCGACGGGCTTGGGAATGAGAGAGTGTAGGACCTAAAGACCTATTTATTTATCATTTCGTTGTCCATTGTTTTGGAATTTCATTTCATTCAATACTTTGAATATTATCTCTTTACTTGGTTTTGTTTGGTTAACCCACTATGCATTTGGGATTATCTTTTGATACCAGTCTTGATGTTTGAGACTTGGTTATTTATTTAAAAGACTTCCGCTTGCCTAATGTATGCTTTGTATGACACCATAATGTGATATCTTGGCCTTCTCATGTCGGGGTGTTAGAGTTACGGTATCAGAGAGCTGGGTATGACCTGTAGAACCTCAGAAATGACCTGTGAGGATATTGGGTAGACACTAGGCTTTTCGTTTGACACGATCTCTTTCTTTACATTTTGACCCTTACGCTTGTTTTGTCCTTTGTCTCGTTTATAACCTTTCAGATGGTGATTACTCGTCGGAATGATGGACCCTCTGGTGCTGATGTTGATGCAGCAGTGCAGCGAGCTATTGATGCGTTACTTCCTGGTTTGATTGCACGCATCACGGATGAGATTAGGAGGAACACCGCTAGTGGGAGTGGTAATGGCGGTGGTAGTGGAAATGGTGGTGTGATGGTGGTGATGCTCCACCAGTGTCGATTCATGTGTGGTTGGAGCGTTTTGTTAAGCAGAAACCACGTTCGTTCAGTGCTGCTACTTCTCCTGTGGAGGCGGAGAATTAGATATCTCACATTGAGAAGATATTCGAGGTACTTGGTTTTGACGATGGGTTTAAGGCACGTTTAGCTAGTTACAAATTTGAGGGAGATGTCCTCAGTTGGTGGAAGGCATATCGGATGGCTAAGGGAGGTGATGAGTTTGTTGCTGGGTTATCATGGGCTGAGTTTCGGGAGATATTCTTTCTTCAGTACTTCCCTAGATCAGAGAAACAGAAGTTCGAGCGTGACTATCATCATATTTTCCAGTTGGATAGGGAGTCGAGTGCGGAGTAAATGAAGAGGTTTGTGAGACTTGCGGGTTTCTTGGGTACGAAGGCTGGGACTCCGGAGGAGCAGGCGATGCATTTTAAGTGGGGGTTACGTGATTAGTTGCTTGAAGGTATTCTAAATACTGATTTTACTGATGTGGCACAAGTTACCAATGCGGTCCGTAATAAGGAGTTGATGCAAGAGAGGTCTAGACGTGGAGTGAAGAGGACTCAGGAGAGTGATCATCAGCAGGTTCAGGGTAATAGTTAGAGGAATGCTACTTCGAGGGGTAATGAGTTTCGGGGTAATGACAGGCGTAGTAACAACAACAATGGGCAGAATCAGCGGTCAGGCCGTGACCAACAGTTCAAGGGTCAACAGAGTCGTGGTATTCAGCAGGGTAATCGTGGTGCTACTTCTTCAGCATAGCAGAGGAATGTGGGGGAACAACTTCCACCTCCTCCTATTTGTGTTGAGTGTGGAAAAACTCATCCTGGTCGTACTTGTTATAAGGCTACTGGTGCCTGTTTTAGTTTTGGTGAACTTGGACATCGGGTTAGGGAATGTCCGAAGGCGAGTGGCACCAACCGTGGGAATGGAAATGGTGGGCAGCAGGCTTCTAAGGGTCGAGTTTTTGCACTAACAAGGGATCAGGCTGCGGGTACTTCTGGAACTGTCTCGGGTATGCTGTATTTATTTGATCGTCCAATTTTTGCTTTATTTGATACTGGTGCTACACATTCTGTGATATCTTCTACATCTGCTAAACACATTAATTCAACCGCAATACCATTAAACTATGCTTTATCTATCTCAACTCCAATGAAAAATTCCGTTACCATTACTCATGAATACGTGAATTGTCCTCTTCGTTTCGACGATAACGTTCGCTATGCAAATCTTCTTACTCTAGATATGTACGACTTTGTGGAATTTTGAGTATGGATTGGTTGTCGGAGCATCGAGCTACGATTGACTGCCATACCAGATGTATGATTTTTTGTGATCCTTGTAATCCTGAATTTGTTTACCAAGGTTCTCGGCTTGGCAAACCTATTAAGATCATATCCGCTATGAAAGCTCGTTCTTTACTGATACGTGGAGATTCCTAGTATTGTGAAGGTTTTCTAGCTTCGATTAAGGATTCATCTTTGGAGATTCCTAGTATTGAGAGCCATTCGGTTGTTCGTGAATTCCCAGATGTATTTCCTGATGAACTCCCAGGCATGCCGCCTGAGCGTGAGGTTGAATTATCGATTGATTTGATTCTGGGTGCTGAACCCATCTCTAAGGCTCCGTATCGTATGGCTCCTGTTGAATTGAAGGAATTGAAAGAGCAGTTACAGGAATTGCTTGAATCTGGTTCTATCCGCCCCAGTGTTTCTCTTTGGGGTGCTCCGGTGTTATTTGTTAAGAAGAAGGACGGTAGCATGAGATTATGTATCGACTACCGCGAACTTAACCGTATCACCATTCGTAATCGTTATCCACTTCCCCGCATAGATGATTTGTTTGATCAACTTCAGGGAGCGAAATTCTTTTCCAAGATTGATTTGAGGTCTGGATATCACCAACTACGTGTGAAGGAGCAGGATGTTCCTAAGACCGCGTTCCGTACTAGATATGGCCACTACGAGTTCTTGGTCATGCCGTTTGGGTTGACGAATGCTCCAGCTGTTTTCATGGATTTGATGAATCGGATTTTTTACGAATACTTAGATAAGTTCGTGATCGTGTTTATTGACGACATCTTGGTTTACTCTAAGACTAAGGAGGAGAATAAGAACCATCTCCGTGTTGTTTTGGAGACTCTGAGGCAGAAGAAGTTGTATGCCAAGTTTTCCAAGTGCGAGTTCTGGTTAGGACAAGTTGCATTCTTAGGTCATGTCGTTTCCGCAGATGGTATTACCATGGATCCGGCTAAGGTAGAGGCTATCACCAAGTGGCCAAGACCGACCAATGTGACTGAGATCAGGAGTTTTCTTGGACTGGCTGGTTATTACAGGAGGTTTGTTGAGGGTTTTTCTCGTTTGTCGTTACCGTTGACTCAGCTTATGCGCAAGGGAGAGAAGTTTGTATGGACCGACGAGAGAGAAGCTAGTTTTGAAGAGTTGAAGAAGAGACTTGTTTCTGCGCCGATTCTTACTCTACCATCAGGTTCAGGAGGTTATCAGATCTACAGCGATGCTTCGAAGAAGGGTTTGGGTTGTGTTTTGATGCAGCATGGGAAAGTGATTGCATATGCTTCTAGACAGTTGAAACCGTATGAGGAGAACTATCCTACTCATGATCTTGAATTAGCTGCCGTTGTCTTTGCTTTAAAGATCTGGAGGCATTATCTTTATGGTGAGAGTTGTGATATATTCACTGACCATAAGAACCTGAAGTATATCTTTACCCAGAAGGAATTTAACATGTGACAGAGATGTTGGTTGGAGTTGTTGAAGGACTATGACACTAATATTCAGTATCACCCTGGAAAAGCCAATGTTGTGGCTGATGCCTTGAGTCGTAAGTCAGGAATGATTGCTAGTCTTGAGTTTAAGCCGAGGATTCTTAATGACTTAGAACTTATGGAGGTTGAGCTGTGTGTTCGGGGTCATGATGGTTTTTAGGCTAGCTTGAAGGTGGAGTCTGATTTGATGTTGAGGATTAAGGAAGCTCAGAAAGATGATGGTAAGTTATGGGTTATTGTACAGAATGTTGAGGATGGTAAACAGTCAGAATTTCGTGTGGATGTGGATGGTGTCGTTTGGTTTGGTGATCGACTATGTGTTACAGATAATTCTACTCTTCGTGAAGCTGTGCTTTCTAAGGCACATAGTTCTCCGTTCTCTATTCATCCAGGTTCGACTAAGATGTACCATGATCTTAAGCAACATTTTTGGTGGAATGGGATGAAGCAGGATGTAGCTTTGCATGTGGCTAGATGTATGACCTGTCAGCAGGTTAAAATTGAACATCAACGTACAAGTGGCCTCTTGCAACCTCTTGACATTCCTACATGGAAATGGGACCAGGTATCGATGGACTTCGTTACCGGTTTACCTCGTACTCTTCGGAAGCATGATGCGATTTGGGTCGTTGTTGATCGTTTAACCAAATCTGCGCATTTTCTCCCCATTCGTGTTGATTATTCTGTGAGTCGTTTGGCTCAGGTTTTTCAGCAGGAAATTGTTCGGTTTCATGGTACGCCGTCTTCTATTGTGTCCGATCGTGAGCCTCGTTATACGTCTCATTTCTGGAAGGGGTTACATAAAGCCTGGGGTACACGGCTTAGATTCAGTACGGCATTTCATCCTCAGACCGATGGGCAGTCGGAGCGGACAATTCAGACCTTGGAGGATATGTTGAGGTCTTGTGCTTTAGAGTGGACAGGCCACTGGGATGATTACTTGTGTTTGGTGGAGTTTGCTTACAATAATAGTTGGCACGCTAGTATCAGGATGGCTCCATTTGAGATGTTATATGGACGTAAGTGTAGAGCACCGGTTTGTTGGAATAAGGTCGGGGAACGACTAATTGAGGGACCAGAGTTGATTAAGATTACTAATGAGAAGGTGGCTGTGGCCAGAGAGAAGTTGAAGGAAGCTCGTACTAGGCAGAAGAGCTATGCTGACCATCATCGTCGTGATGTTTTGTTTAACTATGGTGATCGTGTTTTCTTGAAGGTTTCTCCTTTTCGAGGCATTAAGCGTTTTGGTATGAAAGGGATGCTTAGTCCACGTTATATCGGTCCGTTTGAGATTCTTGATCGTGTTGGTGAAGTATCTTATCGCTTGGCGCTACCTCCCCAATTATCGCATGTGCACGACGTTTTTCATGTGTCACTTCTTCGTGGGTATAATTATCATCCGCTTCATGTTGTGTCTTGCCCGTTCGATCATATTCGGGAAGATCTTTCGTATAGTGAAGAACCTGAGGCCGTTTTGGAGCGTCAGGAAAGAGTCATGAGAACTAAAACCATTCCATTCTTAAAGATTCTTTGGAAGAATCATCCTGAGAGGGAGGCTACTTGGGTGACCGAAGAATCGATACGATCCAGTTATCCACATTTCTCTTTGTGACTTGGTACGTATTCATTTTGATATCGCTTTCGATTTCGTATTTCTATTTCGATTTCGTATTTCAATTTCGCGGACGAAATTTTCTTTTTAGGAGGGAAGAATTATAACACCCTAAATTAAATACGACTTATAAAATACGCTATAAATTAAAACTTGAGTTATATAACATGTTATGACTCGAAACAATACGATATGAACATATAACCTAAAGTAAAATTCGAAATGATACGAGAACTCTATAAAATAAAGTATGGCACGTCTAAGATGTCTCCTATAGACCAAAAATAATAAATCTTGTGCACAAAATATTTATAAAAGATAAGTAGGAATTTGGATAATTATGGAAGTTGATAATCATCCTTAATTCCCCTTCCATAATTTCGGCACCCTCCCCATATTTTCTCCCATAAACCGTGTATTATACAACTCCAAAGAAAACCTAAAAACCCTTTCTCACTACTCATATTGTCGGCAAAAGAAAAACAAAAGAAACCCTAAAACCTATTCCAATTCGACATCAAGAAGAAAAAGGAGAAGAAACAAATTGATCTTGATCATTGTTCAATTCGTATCATACAAAGGTGATTGAATATAAATCTTGTTAATCCATTCAAATTGTTGATCAAAGCATAACCGATCCATGTTCTATTTTTTTTCTTCCATTCAGTCATGATCAAGAAGGAGAAGAGAAGATGTTGGTGATTTGTTCGACCTTGAAATCTTTGTATTCTCATCCCTATTCGATCCATATAAGAGGTAACCATGTAAACTCTAATCCATAACAATATTTTCGGATCAATATATATTAATATGTGTTAATATGATTAATTATGTTATGGAAATCGGATTTATATATGCACACTAATCGATCATAAATTTTGTGCTAGTTAAACGAATTTTAGACCGATGATACAAACATGAATTTTAGTGGTTCTTGGGTCTAAAACTGAATTCAGTGAAATAGTGATCAAATTAAATTGGTTTGGTGATTTTTAGAGGTCTAGAAGGCAACCGTTTGATTTTAAGAAATTCATGTGTCAAAACTGTATTTCGGGTTATGAAAATTTAGGCACGATTCATGATTTTTAATTTAATATCTATAACGAATTAAGACCTGAAATTTTGGCATAATGAAATTTGGTATGTGAGTTACATTGTGTAATTTTTGTAGATTTTTTTGACATATTTAACTGGGGTGAATAAATACATATTTTCGGGGTGTTCAAGCAGGTCGAATTCGGGAAAGTGTTGTGTTTGTCAATTTTTAGTTTGTACTTGTACCACTTAACAAAATCTGGAAAAATTATATAAAATTCTTAAGAAATATAGGTATATCAGGGTAAAAGTATAGAATTTTATAAGCACGGATAAGGCATTTTAAAAATGGCTAAATTCTGATTTGTTTTTAATTGTAATGCTAAATTTAAGTAGCTATTTATTTAGAACACTTATAAGCATAATTGCTTCACCTTTTGAACCTAAATAAGCTATTTGTCATCTTATAGGTGTTTAACTAATGTTTTGATTAATTTTCATATTAACCTTTAACTTTGGCATAATTGCAATTGTAACACTAATCTTTGAATAATGATAATATGAAACCCAAATTATATAAATTAAACCCTAAAACTGCTAATTCAGGAAATATAACCTAATTATGACCTAATTGAATGTATGCAACCCTAATTGGAGTTTAATCACATTAAATGATCAATTAAAATGACTTGTGTAATTAGAAACCCTAATCTCACATTTACTTAATTTGGAAACCCTATTTTGACTTGTAAAACCCTAAATTGTGAAATGACATCATTTTATAATTATATTAATATATGAAACTCAATTTCGACATTAATAACTATTTAAACCTTTTTAAATACTATTTACTATTTTTAGAAACCCTAAATTGCTTTTAAACCTAAAATGGCTAAACTTACTATTTTTTGGAAAGTTACCTAAAATGGAAAGAAAACTAAAATGAAACCTTTATGATTGTGAAACTATGAAACTTATAAATAAACTTATAATTAATGTATATCGGCTGAAGAAGGAGTGATCATCTGCTTCCATTCATCTATTTGCTTTGATTTGTGTGCTTTGATAAGGTACATATATTCTTTCCCTTTTCAGTAGGGATATTTCTATCGATCCTATGCCTGATATGATTCCCTCATTTGACTCATGAAATTCATTGTATGATTGTTATTCTTATTGATTCATTCTGACCTTTATTTGTAGGTCACTAATATCTTGAATAATATGTATGAAACGTGTTCCTAACATTATTTAAATGTCTCTGCTATGCTATACTTATGCTTTGCCATGCTTATTGAGTTACTATCTTGTTTCTCTTGCCATGCTAGATTATTATTGTTGTATGCTATTATAGACCTGTGCCTGAGCTAACCTCGTTGTGGAGGTACCATGACCATGTCTTTGATGGCACCCTAGGCATGACACTCCCGTAGAGGTGTGATAGATCTACGACGTTCCCTCTTATGTTATGATTTTGTGTACACTATTGGCCAACTTTATATGTGTGACCAGTCTAGTACTGACATACATACTTATGTTAGGGAGCGTATGGATGCATCCTAGGTTTTATGTTTATATGATTATGGTGACCAGGTGGTGTGTGCCTTACACTCCTTCTCTCACTTTTACTACTTAGAGGTCTCCCCTCTTCGTATACTTGTATTGCTTTAGTATGATTTGACGGATTATGTATGTAGTTCCTATGGCACATCCTTATATGAACTTTTCCCTTACTTCATTATTCTCTTGATTCATTTTCTATTCAGTTCTCATGCATTCTTAATTCTTAGTTTTCCTTAAAATTCGTATGACTTCCATGATTATACTTTTCGTTTTGTATTCTTAATCCTTCGTTGCTTATGCTTATTTACTGTTATGTTATGTTATATATATCTGTTCACTGGGCTTTTTAAGCTCAGCCGCATGTTTTCTTTTCTTATGCGGCAGGTAATAAGCGGGGCGACGGGCTTGGGAATGAGAGAGTGTAGGACCTAAAGACCTATTTATTTATCATTTCGTTGTCCATTGTTTCGGACTTTCATTTCTTTCAGTACTTTGAATATTATCTCTTTACTTGGTTTTGTTTGGTTAACTCACTATGCATTTGGGATTATCTTTTGATACCAGTCTTGATGTTTGAGACTTGGTTATTTATTTAAAAGACTTCCGCTTGCCTAATGTATGCTTTGTATGACACCATAATGTGATATCTTTGCCTTGTCGGGTCAGGGTTTTTCAGTTATGGTATCAGAGAGCTGGGTATGACCTGTAGAACCTTAGAAATGACCTGTGAGGATATTGGGTAGACACTAGGCTTTTCGTTTGACGCGATCTCTTTCTTCACATTTTGACCCTTACGCTTGTTTTGTCCTTTGTCTCGTTTATGACCTTTCAGATGGTGAATACTCGTCGGAATGATGGACCCTCTGGTGCTGATGTTGATGCAGCAGTGCAGCGAGCTATTGATGCGTTACTTCCTGGTTTGATTGCACGCATCACGGACGAGATTAGGAGGAACACCGCTAGTGGGAGTGGTAATGGCGGTGGTAGTGGAAATGGTGGTGGTGGTGGTGATGCTCCACCAATGTCGATTCATGTGTGGTTGGATCATTTTGTTAAGCAGAAACCACGTTCGTTCAGTGCTGCTACTTCTCCTGTGGAGGCGGAGAATTGGATATCTCACATTGAGAAGATATTCGAGGTACTTGGTTGTGACGATGGGTTTAAGGCACATTTGGCTAGTTACAAATTTGAGGGAGATGCCCTCAGTTGGTGGAAGGCATATCAGATGGCTAAGGGAGGTGATGAGTTTGTTGCTGGGTTATCATGGGCTGAGTTTCGAGAGATATTCTTTCTTCAGTACTTCCCTAGATCAGAGAAACTAGAAGTTCGAGCGTGACTATCATCATATTTTCCAGTTGGATAGGGAGTCGAGTGCGGAGTATATGAAGAGGTTTGTGAGACTTGCGGGTTTCTTGGGTACGAAGGCTGGGACTCCGGAGGAGCAGGCGATGCATTTTAAGTGGGGGTTACGTGATGAGTTGCTTGAAGGTATTCAAAATACTGATTTTACTGATGTGGCACAAGTTACCTATGCGGTCCGTAATAAGGAGTTGATGCAAGAGAGGTCTAGACGTGGAGTGAAGAGGACTCAGGAGAGTGATCATCAGCAGGTTCAGGGTAATAGTCAGAGGAATGCTACTTCGAGGGGTAATGAGTTTCGGGGTAATGACAGGCGTAGTAACAACAACAGTGGGCAGAATCAGCGGTCAGGCCGTGACCAACAGTTCAAGGGTCAACAGAGTCGTAGTATTCAGCAGGGTAATCGTGGTGCTATTTATTCAGCAGGGCAGAGGAATGTGGGGGAACAGCTTCCACCTCCTCCTATTTGTGTTGAGTGTGGAAAAACTCATCCTGGTCGTACTTGTTATAAGGCTACTGGTGCCTGTTTTAGTTGTGGTGAACTTGGACATCGGGTTAGGGAATGTCCGAAGGCGAGTGGCACCAACCGTGGGAATGGAAATGGTGGGCAGCAGACTACTAAGGGTCGAGTTTTTGCACTAACCGGGGATCAGGCTGCGGGTATGTAGGTCACTAATATCTCAAATACACACCCACGTATGAAAGTAAAATACGTACAACTATTAACTAATAAGCTACGAATGATAGAAGATAAGCTATTAAGGCAATAAGAGAAGAAAATAAGAGAGAATGGAAGGCTTTCATATTCGAATGATTAAGTAACAAGGCTTGCGCAACAATACATGAAAAACCAACATTAAACTAGGCACCCCATGCCTTCTATTTATAGTGTAAAATCTAGGGCAAGCACATGGGGTGAAATGAGATAAAGTTATGACTATTTGACCGGCCCATGGACTCCTAATGGGCCAGATCATATTACAAATATAGAGACCTTATAATTACAACCAATTTCGAAGAAATGAACAAGACTTGAATAATATATATAAAACGTGTTCCTAACAATCTCCCCCTAAGTCTTGGACATATTGGTTGCTTGACGTCATCTTTGCTTCTCAGGCTTCCGACGTCTTTATAATTTTTGTTTCTTTGTTCTTGTTCTAAGATGATATGATGTTGTTTCGATCTGCCAATCTCCAACGTCTTCTTGTCTTCTCCATCATGCTCATATGTCTTTGACTTGTTTTCTGCAACATGTTCTCACTTTTCAATCTTAAACTTGAGAAAGGTTGAGATGCTTGAACTTTTGACTTTACTATATCATATGTTGAACTTTTGATGTTACTGAGTCTTTGAGAGAACATTTCTTCAAGATATGAACATGATGGAGTCTTGATGGTCGAACTCCAGCTCCTCAGCAGCAGCAGCAGCAACAGCACGAACCAACCGGTACTTACCGGCTCAGACTTGAGATCGTCAACAACATAGTGTGAAGACTTTCTCAAATCCTAACCCAGACCGTTCTGAACCGGATTCCCCCGAAAGGGATAACACGGACACACCGAAGTGCACCCACGATTCAGTGAGTCGCTGGGGATCACCCCACGACTGTAGACTGTTTTGAACAAACACTAAGCGTAACCCACAAGGAGTTACCGAAGTGACCTTGTAAAACCCAAAAATCTTAAACATGTAAAAAAAGACCAAAATACCCTCTAATTTTGAACTTTTAAGGACTTATAAAATACGCTATAAATTAAAATTTGAGTTATATAACGTGTTATGACGCGAGATCACAATATGAACCTATGACCTAAGTTCGATAATAAACATTCGACAATTAAAACTATATGTTATAAGTTGGAACTAATATTAAGTTAAACTATATGTTGTAAATTAATATGTACAAATAAATGAAGATATTCTAATCCTAAGCTACAACTAAAAAGGCTCATGCATGATATTCCCTATACATTACACGTTCCATTTCCATGTATGTTAAACTGATTTTCTTTGCAAGTTGTTGTCACATTGATTGTGATATCAAAAATCCCTTAAATCACGCTTTGACTCAGCCAACTTCCCCAAATGTCGACCCTAAACCATATCTACTTTCCATATCTCAAAACACTGCAGCCTAACATTTTTCTCTCCATATATCGATATCTAGCTTAAAACCCTAAAACTCCATCCAAAAAAAAAATATATATATATATATGGCTGCTGCTGCTCCCTTTTTTCTTTACTGTTGTTCGATCCAAGGCAAACCAAAAAGAAAAAAAAAAAGGGTGGGGTTTTGTTTGAAATCAGTTGGGGTATTCAAGCTTTGGTGATTGTTGGGTTATTCGTTTTGGTCTACTCGTGGGAAAAGGGGTCGTGGTTCCTTTTATCCTTGTGTCTTGACCGTTTAGAATCGTCCAAGGTATATTCATTCCTTATTTTCTCTTCAGCCAACATGTAAAATAAAAATGACCATTTATTTCGTTAAAGAAATATTCGAATGACATGTTAATACGCATCAACAATCACGAAACTATAAAATATACATGTGTCAATTGTTACTTCTGTTTTTGGACTTCAAATACGTTTGATATATATACTCCTATGATCTGACTATTTAAACTTCTACTGGGATCTTTATTAAACTACTAAAACTTGAGATAAATCTGTATATATGTAACATGGGGCGCACGTAATTATTTAGGGGAATAAGGGTCATGATATTTGGTTTTCTATTTTGTCTTTCGGTCCGCTTGATATCGTCCCTAGGGTAATCGAATTCTTTTGTCTTCATACATGAGCATGCGATATATATATACACATTTTCGGATTTAAAACTCGTAAAATGAACGTAGTGATCTTAATATTGTGCTTTGGCTGTGATCGCGAGATGTGTGCCTCTTGTCGAATCATATATAGACCCATTTTCTTGTCGATATCACCATTGTTTAACAGCCTTAGGCGACATCATGCCGTCATTTTTTCAAAACTTTAAAGAACCTTCTAACAACCCTAGCAATATAAGAATGAAACATTTAGTCACAAATCACAGTCATATAAAAGGTGGAAAATAAAAGAAGAAAACAAAAAAAAAACTAAGTGTAATTAACTTTCAATTTTCCTTGATACGAAGACTCGAGTTATTAATATGACGTTATCATCTCTTCCTATCTTCTACTTGGTTTAGCATATTTGTCTGCAAAAACAAAAGACCACTTTTATTAAACATTTAGTTAGTTCAAGTATATCATTAACGAGTTGGAATATGCCCATGTAAGCTATTTTGTATCGTAAGTATAGAATCTGATTTTCACATGTTGCTAATCGTGTTAGGGGTGTTGGGTTATTGTTGTTGGCTGCTCTTTAAACCCACCCCTCGCACACCCTTTTATTTGCCTCGCCATGCTAGTTTTGCCTAGCTTTTCTCGTTAAGTCTACACCGAGAGTAATATTTTGTTTTATGTATTTTGCTCGCTGAATTAAATTTATACCGAAGTGTGTTTTGTTTAAATGGTCTCGGCATGCATAGTGATACCGAGATGGGGTTTTGTTTAGTTTGGTCTCGGTACGGTTTCGTGGTTCGAAGACGTTACGTTTTTCGGGTTCGTTAAGATATATATATACGTGATACTGATTTCTTTTGAATCCTAGCATGGCAATATAAATCATAAAATCCAAAATTTACACATTTAGCATAAACTTTAATTATTCACATTAAACCCTATACTTTGCTAAAATGACATATAAGACCCTAAACTATGCTAATTGTCATATTAAACCTTGAACTTAACTTATTATCACATGTAAACCATAAGTTTGGCTAATTAATGAATATTGCGCTAAAGTTACTAATTACGGAAGGTTACTAAAATGGAAGGTTTCAAAAAATAAAAATAAACCCTAATCTGGAGAACTTTACGCACTAAACTTATAAAATAAACTTATAAGTGATATGTGATCATTATATTGTGTAGATTCCATGAAGAAGGAGTGCCTCGTCTCTTGTGACTCTTTTACTCATTTGCTTGCTTTGCATAAGGTACGGATATTCTGCCCTTTTAATAAGGTGCCTTCGGTCTCTTGACTTCTGATTTGAACCTATGATATGAACCTTTGGCATTTGAACCTTTGGCATTTGGACCTTTGACATATGAACCTTTGATATGAACCTTGAGATTTGGACTATGCTTTGACCATATGAACCTTTGCTATGATATGAACCTTTGACCTTTGACCCCAGTTTGATACTACGAGCCAAAATATGTTTCCTAGCCATGAAGGTAACATGGCCGTGTCATTGATGCACCAATGGCATGACTCTAGTGTACTCGAGTGATGTTGCACACCGTCCCCATTCTGATTATGATATGCGCATTACTTTGATTATGGATTATATATGTTCTGGGGGGCGTATGGATTGCAATCCTAGATCTGTTCTGTTTAGTGGATTTAACATGATTTGATATGATTTGTCTGGTGACTGGTGCTTGTGTGCAATACACGCCTTTCACATATATCTGGGAGCTAGCTACTCCATTTGGATTGAAGAATGAGGACACCCCTCATATTATCTGATTATCTGAGAGGTCTCCCCTCTATATGATTATGAAGATATGATATGATATGATATGATTCTGGGCTCGTGGTGGATTACTGTCCTAAACCTTACTCTTTAAACCTTTACTTATATCTTATTCATTATGCTATATCTGTTCAATTTCAATTGCTTTCGTTTCCGTTTATTATATATCTGTTCACTGAGCTTTTTAAGCTCAGCCGCACGTTTTCTTTCCGTGTGCGGCAGGTTTTAGTTGGAAGCTGGGTATGAGTGAAGAGACCTTTGGACTTAGAAGACCTTGATAGTTTTCGGGAGTAGAAGTTTTTAGAAGGATTTGCTTTGACAGACATAGTATTTAGTTTTGTTTCTCATTCGTAACCTTGTAGTTTCAGTATATCATTTGTAACCTTTGAATTTCTATTGTATTATGTAAGTCGTATGTTATGCTTGCCTTTGATATGTCACCATTTGCGTGACACTTCTACCCTTGTCGGGTTGGGGTGTTACAATTGACCTGCTGTCAGAGTTGTTTGATGTTGCTCTGCCAGGATTTCCATTCAATCATTGATAATCACAATTGTGACTTCTCTCATGAATGTTCTCGGCAGATTGCTAAGATCTGCGAATGATACTTTCTTAATTTTACATCTGCTGCCCATGATGTAGAACAGCAGAGTAATACTAAGTGTACCTAAGAGATCTTTTATGAATCTCATGGCTCTAGACTCAATTAGTGCACATTTGTTTGGTTGTCGGAGGCGTGGAGCAGATTCCCTCCTTTTCAATATCAACACTCTCGTAATGAGAGGTCGATAGATTATGAAGGGTTCTCCGTGTGAATGAAACAAATGTCTTTTGAGAGACACTTGAGTGGCTTATAAGGTTTATTAGTGCGTCACTGGGTCCATGACGTCTTTAGTCTTCAATACCGGTGATGCTCATCAACCAGTAGATTATGAATTAAACCCGGTGTCTGCCCTAAGGTTGAACAAATGGAGGGCTATTTCTTTTCACCCTTTTCTTTGCTTTTCTTTTTAATTCTTCAACCCCTTCTTTCTCTTTTCATTCATTTTCTCCTTTTTAATATCATACCTGGGACTTTCTAGTTCTAAACTATTAGTATTGTCCTTGGGTAGATCCTTCCGGCTCTGGCGGATCATAGGACGGTTTTCCCTAACCTTAGTCACCTTATAACTCCATGACTATCCTAATGATGCCATAAAACCAAAACCATTGAAAATCTCTCAAAGTGTCGATAATTTGTAAAGACATTTTGTTGACACCTTGAGGTTTTGATGATTTTCAGAAAGACTCCCCATTAACATGTGCGCATAAGTAATAAATTTGAAATTTGCACATGCTGGAAAGTGTTGGCACTTTTGAATTGATTGACTTTCAATGAACCTGATCGTCGCGAGACACGCTTACATCACCAGTTAAACTGGCTTGAAATTATTACCCGTCCGGATCAGTTTCAAAGATTATCGCTCGAAATCGGTACATTCTACTCAAACACGTCCTTTGCGAGACACGCTTACATCACCAGATAAACTGGCTTGAAATTACTACCCGTCCGGGACATGTCCTTTCGACTACTGACTTTTCCCATCGTCAATTCGAGGGTCAATTCTGAGTTTGAGCACCAGAGATTCCAGCAAATGAGACATCATATTTTAATCATCTTTTACTTCCCCCCCCCTCAAATATAGCATACTCATGATGTTTTTGGAAAACGTTTATGATTAAAATATGTTGTTTTTGAGTTTTAGGGAAGAATTTCAAGAACATTTATATTTATCTGAACAAAGATTATATTTTCAAATACTCCCCCTTAACAAGGGAATACTTGTTCTTATGAGCAGAATGTTTGAAAAACTTTAGAAAACATTCTGGTTTTAATTCTGCTCATAAGTAAGAAGCTTTCGCTCCTTTTTCAGGATTGAGGCACTGAAGCGTACCTCAGTGTCCTTTCTTTGGGGTCCGGGTTGTACATTGTTATGTGTGCACAAGCCATAATGCACAGTCATATATAAGTAAGAATTATGAATGAATAATGAATATCGAAATCAAATTCTTACAATTAACCGCCTTTGCCAAAAGTGGTGAATTGTGGATCTGTCCTCTGAAATAATTTGATGGCAAATGGAGGACGACCACCAACATATGTTTCCAACCTCCTCATCTGATCCCTTCGGTAGAGCCTTTCTTCGATCGACCAGATAAAATTCTTGACTTGCCTAAGCTGAGGATGATTCCATTTCTTGTGCTTCCTCAATACTTGATCCTGAACTCGTGAAACTAACCCATCTCGAACATTCTTCATAGTGTCATCATAGAATTTGTGAATCTCTTTATGTGGCATGAAACGGTTTGTGTTTGTAGCACTTCTGTAGACGAATCCGAAGACAGGGTCGTTCTTGAGCAAGTACTGAGGCTCTTTGTTGTCAGTAAGAGTAAACATGGGTTCCTCAAGATTCAACTTCTTCTGATAACTTTCAACTCCAAGCTGAAGATCCTCGACACGTTCTTTGATAACCGTTCTTCTGATGAAGTGACAGATAGCCGTTCTAAACGCATACAGAAGAGTAGGATTAAGATGATTCAGCTTCCCTTGTACTTTCATCAAATACAAATCTTCAATGTCATTGAGATTGAGTTCGGGAAAATCTGCTTCATTGAACGTGTAAAGTAGATTATCTTGTCTGCGAACAGTGATCTCATGAAATGAATGTGTAGCCAAGTTTTTGTGATCCCTTAGCATCAAGCACCGCCTTGATACGAAGATCACTGAACACCTTTTCACGGGATGCCATGAGGCCAAGCTTGTACTTGTACCACGAATTACGTTTGTCAAACCAGTGCTGAATTCCAAGTTCAGCGTCACGATCATATTTTGCAAGTTTATTGATGAAGAGTTTACGATGTCTAGCATCTTCCTCAATGGCAGGATTAATGTAGTTCGCAGCAGGAGTGAATGTGATTGAGGTAGCATATTTGACTTTACTGGAAGCCCCATGTACGAGTAGTTCCAGATCTTGATTGAAGAAGAATTCGAATGGGATGTGTGACATTCCATGGTATGGTCGGATCACAGGAAGTGGTTTTGTCCAGTCAGTGATGTAAGGACATTTCTTACTGTCAAGACCACCTTCCCTGAATACATCTGGATTTGTCTAATCGAAGTCCTTGGACAGTGCCCGAGCAATATTCTCTAGATGATATTCCAACTCAGCAGCATTTGCAGATTTATCTTTTAAAAGAATGAAGGCATCATTTTTTATCCTACGAAGCTCCCTTTTCGTCATCTTCTTAATGTTGAATGCATGTTTGACTTTCTGAGTGTATTCAAACGTGCTATCTTCTATTTTGGAAGCTTCGTCGTTGTTGATCTGAGTACTTGCAAGATGGTCGAACCAGTCATTTCCTTGTAAATCTTCATCAGTATCCAACCACGTTACCACAGCTGGTTCTTCAGAAGGTTTCTTACTGCTGGAAGGTTTAGACTTTGTTGGTTTTGGAGATGGTTGGGGTGGATCATCTTGAGGTTGAAACTCAATGTCTTCATTTATGAAATGTTCAAAGTGATGCTCGGTTGCCTTAGGACCAGATTCTTGATGTTTTGGAGGTGGTGAAGAAGTTTTCTGTTCTGTTGGTTCCTAAATGTGAATACCAAATCCACTCCCAGTCTTTTGTTTCTTCTGTGTGGGATTTGGATCTTGGTCCTCATTGTCGTCATCACGAATCCTTTTACCCTTATCAGCAGCAACTTTGCAGGAAACCTTCTCAATGTGTGCTTCAATAGACTTTATGAGACTGATTTCTTCAGGAGAAGGAGATGTCATAGCATGGAATCTTTTGAGAAGTTCAAGTTCGAGTTCTTCAGTGGTGAAGTCTTTGAGTTGCTTGAAGCCAGAATTGGAGATGATTGCTTCTTTGACCTTGACATCAAGTTGAGCATCGACATGCTCGTTAATATTTTTCTGAAGATCAGCAGTGTAGCGTTTGACATAATGTCTTGTCTTAGTTTTGATATTATCTTCGACATCAAAAGTAAGAAACTCATCCATATTCTGCTTTGTTTGCTGCATCTCATTGACTTGATCAGACAGATCCTTGACAAGGTTTTTCATCTCTGTCATTTGTTCTTGCAACTTGCTCTCTTTTCTTGCTTGAGCAAGTTTGGCTGCTTTCTTTATTTGCCTGGATATGGGTGAGAGGACTTCAACTCTTGTGACTTTGGTGATTTTACTGACATGTTTGCCTTTCATGACTGTTCTAATTCTATCTGCCATTGTTGCTTTTGCTTTGGGTGATGGTGATTTTGATGGTGATGGAGTGAGTGAAGGTATAGATGATGAAGAATTAGGAGGTGTAGAATCCTTGTGAGATGAAGGTGGAGGTTTTGGAGAGTTTCTAGGTGATTCTGGAGGAGTTGGATGCTTGGGAGGTGAATTAGGAGGGGTGGTAGGTTTAGGAGAAGGAATGGGAGGAGTCTGATCTCGTGGTTGTTGTTTAGGAGACTCATTAATATCCATAGGATCACGAAGTGGAGAGATAATGTAATTATCGGCTTCATCATCCTCCTTTTGTTTCCTTGCCACTTCTTCCTTCCTTTTCCTTTCTTCTTCAGCAAGTGCCTCCAGCTCATTTGCAGCTTCAGTAGTCTTTGATCCAGTGATTTCCTTTTCTTCCTCAGAATCTCCCCATTCACCAGTGTCATCTTGGTGATGTACCTCCTCTTGATGTGGGATGTCATCAAACATTGAATCTGAAATTTCTTTTTCTGTGAGGACTATCTTTTCTGATTCAGATTGTGTTTGATTCTACAAGTCAGTTGATTAACCGAGCTTGATTGAGGAGAGGGAACCGTAGATGTAGCCATATCGGGTTGATTAACCGTATCTGGCTGAACTGTGGAAGTTCTAGAATCACCGGGTTGATTAACCGGATTAGGGGTTGAAGCTGGTATTGGAGAGACTCCTGATCCTCCTGCTCCCTTAGCAATTTCCTCCTTCTTCTTTTCCTCCAGTTCCCTCATCATTTTAACATGTAGAGCTTCTCTTTTCTCTTCATCAATCTTCTTTTGTATAATACTTGCCTTAGCTGCATTCTCCATGTCAAGCTGTGTTTGAAACTCAGCTTCTTGCTCATTTAGTATTTCCAATTCAGGTTCAGTGTCTTCAGAGGATTCAGAAGATTCATCAAGAATACCAATGTCTTCAACTTTTGGTTTTGGAGCAGTCTTTACAATTCTCCTCTTGCTTTGGGGTTGTCTCTTTGAAGCACTCGATGCACTTCCAGCTTTACTAGCTCTACTACTTTTGGAACGAGTCTTGGAAGAGCATGTTCCCTCAGTCAGTTTTGTTATGCCAACAAGCTTCTTTTCATAAGCCTGAATGTAATCTTCGTAAGCAGGAGTTTCCTTGACCTCATCAGTAAGTAGAACCTCAAACAATTTAAGACCTTGTTTGTAAGTGCTATCCTTTGGAAAGTATACTGATTTGAAATCCGTGTCCATCTTTATCACATGTCTTTCTCTGTCTTCGGGTCGATTAGAAATATCATGATTCTTATCAAGGAGAAGACTGATCAGCAACTTAGTGTAACGGACAAATGGAATTTTAGTCAATGGTTTTTTATATTGAGCCCGTATTTGAAACATAAGATCTTCCCAGATAATAGCAGCAAAATCAAGGTTATGTTTGGTAACAATTCCCAGAAGAGTTGAGCATGAGAAAGTCTGGGATGTTCGTGACCACTGTCTCTTCCAGACACTGATCGAATCAGAATGTAGTACATTGCTCTCCATGGTTGAGGAATGGACTTAGCATTGATATTTGAGATAATGTTGAGTGGAAGATTTGGATCTACATCATATCCAATGCCAATGAGAAAGTTGAGAATGTCTTGTTCAGTGGGTGAAGGCCAGTATTGTCGTGAGATATCAGGTGGATTAGGTAGAGATAAAGCTTCACGTAGATGTGCTGGTGTGACTTTGACTTGTTTTCTGTCAAGAGTGCATGTGAAGAATTTGTCACTGTCATCAGGGTTGATAGTGCTCCACATCTGATGGATGTATAACTCAGGAATACTATCTGAATTCTCCAAAATACCACGGCATTCATGTGCTTTTGAGGATTTCAATAACAATGCGACAACTTGGTTCAGCACACTTGATGTTGTCAAAGACAACTCTTGAATTGTTCTTGCCATACTTAGCCGTGAACCCTTGTGGGAATAATTCAGCTTTGGTGATCAATGGAAGTGGTCGTTGTTGTTGTTGTGAAGACATTGTGGATAATCTGAAACAGCATTATGAAACAAATTTGCAGGATATATGTGTGTTAGCATTAGATGAGACTAAGTGTTTGCACATAACATCCTTTATTAACATGACTATGCAATCGTTAGTCTATGAATTGATCATTTTAATTCGTATAAGAAACATTCTCTTTAATTTGACAAGACTTAAGGAAATTTGTAATTTCTTTGGAAATATGTAATTAAGATTGTCAATAGACTTTGACAAATGCGAGAGAAATTACCAATTGCGAGAGAAAATACCAATACCGAGAAAAATTGTCAAATGCGAGAGAAAGTCCAATTGCGAGAGAAAAAAACCAATTGCGAGAAAAATTGTCAAATGCGAGAGAGAGTTCAATTGCGAGAGAAGTTTTTCAATTGCGAGAGCAATGGCAAATGCGAGAGCAAATTTCAATTGCGAGAGCAATTGCAAATTCGAGAATATCTTATACAAGAAATTCTGAAACCCGTTTGACGACGATTTTTTCACCTAGATTTTTCTTCACATTTCATTTTAACACAAATTAATGATATCATGCTAATTGCAATGGATTCACATAGCTATTTTTCGCATTTTGTCCAAGTTATAACAAGAATTAACCACAAGATCTCTTGAATCAACCTGCTTGTGCAACGTGTTCTTCATAAACCCTAAATTTCAATTAATAGCTAATTGATGTTTCTGGGCTTAATCTGAGGCATCCTAAGTTCAATTCATATCATAACAACAACATAACAACACTCTAATCACACCAAAACATTCGCATACGATTTTCCCCAAATTATGAACATAAACCCTAAATATAAGAATAAACATTCATATGGATTTCTGGTACGATTAAGCATGCATATATGTTATACAATCATGTTCTAATCATAGTAGTACAATCATAATCATACACAACACATAGGATTAAAAAATTTCCAAATCTATGCAAAACCTAGAATTACGAATAATCATTATACACAAAATCCACCGTTGGATCTCTAATTCCTTGAAAATCGTTTGTTAAAAACACTTAACAATCATAGAAACACTCACGAATTTGCGAAAACTTGAACGGATGAACAGATTCAATGTCAGTCGTTGATTAGGTTGTTGGATGAGAGTAAATGCGAGTGACGTAGTGGCAGTGAAAGTAAATGAATTACGCAGTAGTGTCAGAGGGCATTTAACTCTTACTTTCAACTTTTAACCTTTTTTCACAATTAGTCCCTTAACCTCTTTTGTGTTTACGTAATTAATCCTAACCAAACGATTTTCAATATTTAGCACTTATGGTCCTCTAAACTTTTGTTGTTACCATCAAAGTCCTAACCATTTAGCAAATAAGCCTTAAGATACACCATCATAACCAATATGAAGCAACAGTGTTACAAAATACATGCAAGTACAATTTTTTTTTTTTTTTTTTAAAATGAGTGAAAATTTAGTGTCTCCCCCTCAACATTTGTTCATAAATAAATAAAGACGGTTTAATAAGAATAAAATGTTGAATAAGGGTTTGTACTTGCACACACATTTTTTTTTTTTTATTTTTTTTATTTTTTTTTTAAAAAGATATTTACAAAGATGTTTGGAGATGTTTGACTTTGTTAATTGTTTTTAAGAAACTTTTCCAAATCCTTTGGAGTCAAACATCTCATACCAATCCGGTGAACCAGATCCATAAATCTTGCATGAGGCAAGGTTTTTGTGAACAGATCTGGCAGTTGGTGTTCAGTTCCCACAAAGTATAATTCAACAGTACCCTTTTCTACGTGTTCCTTGATGAAATGGTACCGGAGATCAATATGCTTGGACTTCGAATGCTGTACTGTGTTGTATGAAATGGCAATGGCACTCTTGGAGTCGCAATACATCAGAATCTTGTTGAATATGTAACCGTAGTCCATCAGTTGTGATCTCATCCAGATGACTTGAGCACAACAGGCAGACATGGCTACATACTCAGATTCTATTGAAGACAGGGAGGTACAATCTTGCTTCTTTGACTGCCAAGAGACTAGCTTGTCTCCCAAAAACTGTGTTCCTCCGGATGTACTTTTCCTTGTGTCTAAGCACCCTGCATGGTCAGCGTCTAAAAATGCAACAAGTTCAAACCCAGAATCCTTTGGATACCAGATTCCCAAATTAATGGTTCCCTTTATGTATCTAAGGATTCTTTTAACGGCTGACAAATGCCGTTCAGTTGGTCTAAACTGATATCGGGAGCAAAGATACGTGGCAAATACAACATCCGGTCTGCTAGCCGTGAGATACATGATCGAGCCAATCATACTCCGATACTTCGTAGGATCAATGGGTGTCCCATGTATGTCAGCATCTATCTTTGGGGATGAGGAGGACATTGGGGTATTATAGGTGTCACAGCTGGTCATACCATGCTTTTTCAGGATTTCCTGAGCATATTTTGACTGACTTAGAAATATACCACGGGATGACTGATGAACTTGCAATCCTAGAAAGAATTTAAGTTCACCCATCATAGACATCTCAAAGTTTTGTTTCATTAGTTTAGAAAAGCGTTTGAATATTTTTTATGGGTTGAACCAAAAATAATATCATCCACATATATTTGTACAATGAGAATGTCTTCCCCGTGTGTTTGTATAAATAAAGTCGGGTCAATAGAGCCTTTGGTAAAGTGATTAGCAAGGTGAAATGCAGACAGTTTATCGTACCATGCCCTCGGGGCTTGTTTAAGGCCGTAAAGGGCTTTCTTTAGCCGATATACGTGGTTTGGTTGTTCTTGGTCCACAAAGCCTTCAGGTTGTGTAACGTACACCTCTTCACGGAGTTGACCATTCAGAAATACCGTCTTCACGTCCATCTGGTAAACCGTTATGTTCTTGTGAGCTACATAAGCCAGGAACATGCGAACTGCCTCGAGCCTTGCAACCGGAGCAAACGATTCTTCAAAGTCGATACCCTCTTCTTGACTGAATCCTTTTGCTACTAGTCGGGACTTGTTACGAATCACTGTACCATCTGCATCCAGCTTATTCTTCCAAATCCATTTTAATCCAACAACATACACTCCATCTGGTCTTTCAACTAATTCCCAAACTTCCAAACGTTTGAATTGATCCAGTTCTTCTTGCATGGATTCAATCCAGTTGTCGTATGTAAGGGCTTCTTTGATGTTTTTAGGTTCAGATTGACAGACAGTGAGTGCATACATGCAATGTTCACCATCTGAGTGAAGTTTCTGTCTAGTCATGACTGGATTATCAGGATTTCCAATTACGTTTACCAAGGGATGATCTCTTGTCCATTTGTGGGTTGAGGGAAAATGTTGAATGTTGTTATGGTGATATGACGGGTCCATATTGCTCGAGGATGATTCTCCTGGTTCTGGAATGGTTGGTGGTGGAGCAAATGGATTGAAGAATGCATTCCCGTCATAATCTGAAGGTGTGGGAACTTGGTTAGAAGTGGGGGAAGAATCTTCAACTGCAGGTGGAGGTGTTTGAACCATGGGTGATGAGGGTTCAGGTTGAGGTGCATTGTTATCAACTGCTGTAGAAGTAGTTGCAGATTGATTAGGTGCTTGATTTGAGACTTGTTGAGCAGCGGAACTGGTGGAAGCATCTGATGCACTACTCATACAGACTTCATCAAACATAGGTGCAAATAAATCTTCCAGATCCTTCCTGTTAAAGGGTAAGGGTGCAGCCGAAGATTCAGGGAAGTTTAAACGGTTATGTTCGGGTTCTAAGCGGTCTTGCTCAGAAGCCAATTCCGTGAGTTCATCAAAATTTGCGTGTATAGTCTCTTGAATTTCCCCGGTCCGACGACTCCAAATTCTATATCCCTTAGAATTCTCACAGTAACCAATGAATATCCCGATGTCTGCTTTAGCCTTTAATTTACCAAGATCATCTCTATCATTTTTCGGGTAACACAGTGCTCCAAAAAACATGAAAGTAGTTGATGTTTGGTTTTCTGCCTTATATAAGCTCATATGGAGTTTTGTTGTGTCGTCTGTTGATCATGCCGCGGTTCTGAGTATAGCATGCAGTATTAACAGCTTTAGCCCAAGGGTAATCTGGTAATTGAGCATTGATCAACAATGTTCTAGCTGCTTCTACAAGCGTACGGTTTCGTCTTTCAACTACACCATTCTGTTCGGGAGTGCGAGCAATTGAATATTGATGAACAATCCCATGCTTCTCAGTGTATTCCCAAAGGGTTTGATTCTTAAATTCAGTGCCGTTGTCTGTACGAATAATCCTGACGGTGTTACGGACTTGAACTTGAATCTTTGTGAGAAACGTGATGACCATTGAAGGAACTTGAGCTTTTATCCGAAGAAAGTAGACCTATGTCCATCGTGAGTAGTCATCAACTATTACCAAAATGTACCTTTTCCCGTTTATAGTTTGAACCCGCATTGGACCACACAAATCCATATGTAGCAGTTGGAGGACATGATCTATGTTGTGTTCTATTTTGGGAGGAAAGTGAGCATGGTGACTTTTCCCTTGTTCACATGCAGAACACAAATGATCTTTGGCATATCTGAATTTGGGTAATCCATTAACCAATTTATTCCTTGCAAGGTCAGTCATGGTTTTGAAGTTGAGATGAGACAATCTTTTATGCCATAACCAAGCCTTTGTGGGATTAGCTTTGGAGAGTAAACAGATAGGAGATGAAGCTGTCATGCCTTCAAAGGATATGGTGTATAGACTGGTTCCGCGTCTTCCTTTCATCAAATCATTTCCTTGAAGATCACGAATGAAGTAAGTCTTCTCCCTAAATGCTACTTCTAAATCTCCGTCACAGAATTGTCCCACTGAGAATAAATTATGACCAAGGCCTTCAACATAGTATACACGACTGATCTCGATGTTCCCATTAACATAATCTCCATAACCCATAATTGCTGCGAAGTGATCATTCCCGAACCTGACCGTTCCAATGAACTTTGCGATAAAGTTTGTGAGAAGCTTGAGGTTGCCGGTCATGTGTCGGGAGCACCCGCTATCAACAATCCAGTGTACAATTTGGATCACCTGCATCACAAATATTGGAAACAGGTGGAGAATTGATAATTGTTGGACCCGTTGGGTTAGAAACACAAGATTTAATTATTTTAGGAACCCATTTATGGCTTGCAGTGTTTTGTAACCAACATTGCGATGTCCAACAAGTCTCAACCTTTTTCCTAATGAATGCACTAGGTGATTTAGTTGTCTTGGGTTTAGCTATGGGTGTTTCAACGGTTTGCTCAGAAACAACTAGTGGTGGTTTCCCTAAAATGGACATGGCAACAGTTTTAAGCCTAGAGGAAAAGCCACTAGTTCGTTTCTTTTTTCATTTTAACAGAGTTTTAGCAATGCAGTTTTGATGATCACCTGATAATATACTAGCACGACAAACAATACAACTAGCATCAACCATAACATCAACATTAACATTCATAGATTCAACATCTGTTACATCATTCCTAGAATTAGACTTAGCTAAGGTCAATTCTGTTCCTGACATTAAATCTGTGTTATTCAAACTACTTTCTTTAACTTCTAAAGACTTAGATGATCCATTCCTAAACTTCCTGACTCTACTCTTCTGTTGTTTCATGGGAGTCTTGGAATTGCTAGCCTTAGAGATAGTATCTAGTCCTGTGGAAGTAGCAGTGTTTGCATTAGTGGTTGAGCCCGATGCTTGGGTAATTGCTGTGCCTACTACATACATCCCTGGGGCAATCTTATGAACATTTTCTTTGCCTTTGTCTAAAACTTTGATTTTCATCTTCAGATCAACAATGATGTGTTGGAATTCTTGATTTTGTGAATCTAATTTTCTGTTGAGGCGGACTGTGTCATTTCTGTTTTGAAGAATTTCATCCAGTTCCTTTTCATTTTCAAACAGTTTAAGTCTTAAGAAAGCCTTTGTTTCCTTATGATTTTCAAAAACATGACTGTTTTGAAATGATAAAGATCCTATGAGATTTTGATATTTTAGTTCAATTTCAGCACTTTGATTTTGACACCAATCAAGCCTTTTTTGAAGATTAAAAACTTTGTTTTCCACATCATTGTTGATTTGTCGAAGATCCTCATTCTCTTTGACTAAATTTTCTATCCCCATTTGCAACATCTCAACATTTACAGCATGATCATTCACAAGTAATTCATTGCATGACTCATAAAGCGAAGTCATAATCACAGAAACAATGTCATAACACAGAACTTTTTCTAAGAGTCGATCATTCTCATTTTTCAAAGTTTTCTTTTGATGTTTTTGTTTTTGAAGTTTCTCGTCCTGTTCTTTGAAAATGTCTTTCATAGATGCAACATCCGTGAATAAATCTTGTTCCCATTGTGTTGCATATTTCTTTAGATGTTTGACATGAGGCAGAATTTTCTTTTGAAGAATGTCTCGCTTTTCTTTCGCGACTGGGGAAAGAAAAGTAGAGACTTCGATTTGAGAATTAAACTCAATTTCATTTTCCAAGAAAAATATGTCTTCCATAATTATATCAAAATATCGAAATAATTTACTTTCTGGTAATTTTGGATTAACATCATCGTCCTCAGTCAAAGAATCCTTGATATGTGCAACATTTTTGGAAACAGGAAGTATTGTAGGAGAAGCATGTATGTTTGTGTTAACAAACGTTTGTTCTGTTTCGTCCTTTGAGGGAACAAATTTGATTTGACGTCTTGCATTATAATCATAATGAACTCTGGAAAAATCTTTTTCAGTTTTTGGTCGACTCTCAAGTTCTTTTTGACGTTCAAGAATTTCAAGTTCTTCATCATTACCAACCACAACAACTCTTTGAAAGGTATCATCAAGTAATAATTATGCATTGTATAACTTGGATTTTTGTTGAGTGCTTTTGAAAGAAAACGTGGTTGGTCACTGCCAATAGCAAATCCAACTCCTTTCGGAACTGGTTTTACCGATAGCCTTTGAATTTGAGTTATGGATTCACCATTTTTGTAGACAATAGTTTGAAACTCTTTAAGTTTGGATTCCAAAACGACAATTTCTTCAAGATATGAGTCGACACGTATACTTGAGGCTTGCTTTTCTTCAAGAAGATTATTCTGAGATATTGAAAGCTCATATTGAGTTTTTAACAGCTCAGAATTTAAAGAATTAATTTGTTTTTTGAATTCAAATTGATCCTTTTCTTGTTGAGAGAGAAGCTCAGCCTTAGAAACGGTTAGCTCACGAACTTGATGTTCTAAATTTGAACTTTGACATACTCTTTTTGGAAAGCAATCTCAAAACCTTTTTCACGTTTTTCTTGTTTTTGATATCCTGAAAGTTGTAGTTTATAGCACTCATTGTCCTTCGTTAACAATGCAATTTTTTCTTTTAGATTTTGATTTATTTCATTGCATTTTTCAATTTCTGATTGGGTGGTCATTAACAAGGCCTGAAGCTCTGAATCTTGATCAGGCAAAGGATCATTTTGTTCAAGATGATCATAACTTTCATCGTCAATCGAATCATCAAATGAAACGACGGTTTTATCATCATCAAATGATACAACAGTGCATATTTGATCATCTGATGGAGATGAGAATGATGAATCAAGTTGAACAGAATTGTCATTTCTAGATGAAGATGCAGATGGTGAAGCAATTTCATGTATAAGACATTGTGGATCGGGTACCTGAGATAGACCATCGGTGTCATAGACCGGGCCTGTCTCGGACATGTTCATCTCTTGCATGTTTGCCATGAGCATTACTGTAGCATTTGCTTCAAGATCTTCCATCTCATCATCAGATGCAGCATTAGCCATGAAGCTTTGTTCATTCTGTGTTATCATTCCTGCTGCTTTTTCATCTTTGAGAGCCATTAGAAGAGCTTCCTTGTGATATGCACTACCCATAGTACGAGGCTTTGGACATGCATTTTCCATGTGACCATTCCCACCACAGTTGTAGCATGTGATTGAAGTATTTGCAATGCCTTTCTGTGCATTCCCAGCCATCTAATTTCTGCTCTGAGTAGTTCCCACACTGTTCCTGTTACCCCCTGCAGAATTGAATCTGTTCCCTCCTGACTGAAACCTTTGAGACCCATAGTTTCCACTGTTTCCTGAACCAAATCTGCCCGAAAACCGATTCTGAATTTCCACTCTTCCATCATTAATAACAGCTTGATTCCTGGTATTGGAAGATGAACGAAGATGATTGTTGGATTTGGTGAACTTGCCAAATGCCTTAGCAATTAATCCAAATGCTTCATTAAGAGAGTTGAATGCATCCTCTTCTTCATCATAATCAGCGTTTGAGTACAACATGGAATCAGAGTTGTTATATGGAACCATTTGGTTGTCAGAGTATTGTGATGGTGCTTCATATGGGATGATTTGGTTAGAAGGTTGTGGTTGAAAACTTGGTTGGAAAGATGATTGACCAAATTCCTGGTTTGGTAGTGGAAAGTTGGATTGAGCAACGAGAGCAAGTGAGTTAGGTTTTGGTGCTGGTATAAAACCGCCTCGTGCTGCAACTTCCTTATCTACTTCAGATTGATGTTGTTTCAGAAAGTCATACATTAGTCCATACTTGACTTCACCAATCTTCTTAGTTTGCCTGACAAATGTTGCATATTTCTGCCATTCTGGTCCAAGGCAACCCAGAAATTTTGAATTGATAGCAATCTTAGGTAACTTGATAACATGACGATCAAGGTCATTTACAACATTTGTGAAACGGTGGTAGTATGTTTCAATTGTCTCCCCTGGTTCCATGATGAAATTGTTGTATTCCATGTAAAGCTTTGACTCAAGGTCTTCTTGATTTAACTCAGTCCCTTCCATTAGAAGATGCACATGTTCCCACATGTCTTTGGCAGTCTTTTGAGCATCAATACTTTGGTAAATAGGATTAGGAATCCCCTGAAGTATGTAAGACATTGCCAACTGATTTGCCTCTTGTTGCAGTGTTTGTTCAGTTGTGTAGTTAGCGACAGCAATGGGAGTTGATGTTTCTTCTCTTTTTGTAGTTCCTGGAACAACATTTACTGGAAGTGGAAAGGGTCCTTCTTCAATAGCTTGCTTAAGATATTTCCCATGGGGTTTACGGAGTTCAATGAATCTGAGAAATCTACTAGACCACTGCACATAGTTACCAGGTGTCAGCATAGGTGGAGTATCCTGATTCCCAGCTTCATGTCGGGATTGCTGACTGCTGATTGCCTCACACATCTTGTTAAACCAATGTGGTTCTCTGGAGTAGGATGGATTGTTCAGCATTTGATTCTGTTGCATGATTTGTTGTGGGGATACTAGTGGTGGAGAGAGAAATTGATGCTGTTGCACGAATGCTTGTTGTTGTTGATATTGAGGATGAAATTGCTGTTGTTGAGGATATTGCTGTAGCTGATAGTAGTAATTGAAGTGAGGTGGTTGAGACATTTTTTGTTGGATCTTTAGATAATTAAGATGTGTTTTAAGAGTTATGATGTTTGATTTTTAAGTTTACTTAAGGTTCTTAGTCCAATTGCGAGAGACACTGTTTGAATTACGAGAGATTCTGAATTGCGAAAGAGGTTGTCCAATTGCGAAATATCTGAGTAATTCCGAGAGATTCACCAAATGCGAAAGAGAATTGTAATTGCGAGAAACAATCTTAATTGCGAGAGAACTTAGCAATTGCGAGAGATAACTCTGAATTGCGAAAGATTAAGCAATTTCGAAGGATTTTCAAAATTACAATTTCGATCACGTTCTCAAACTTTTATACAAAAGATGAGAATAATTCCAAGTCGAGGTAGTTTCAAAAACTTATACAAGTAAGGAAACACCGAGTACCAAATCCGAAGAAGCTGATGAATTGCGAGAAACCCTTGTTCAGTCCAATTGCGAGAAACCCTTAAACTAGCAATTCCGAGAAACCCTTTTTACCATATGCGAGAAACCCTTGTATTTTGCAGACCAATTGCGAGAAACCCTTTTCCTTCGAATTTCAAACCAAAACGTTGTAGGATGATGAAAAACGTAAAACTAATGAATATTAGCGATTAACACACCGAATTTGTACCAAAGTTTACAACTTTATCCTTAAAACAAGAAGATTTGATGAAAAGGAGTAAGCAACGATTCGTAAACTTGCGTTTTTCACACTTTTTAAAGCAACAAACCACAAAAAAACTTACGTAAACTAGGAAAACCAAATGAAACAACGATTAGATCTACTCTAAAACACTAAACTTAACTACCTTTGGCGAATGATACCACTTGTAGGTCACTAATATCTCAAACACACACACGATATGACTAAAGTAAACACGTACAACTACTATCTAATAAGCTATGAATGATAGAAGATAAGCTATTAAGCAATAAGAGAAGAGAATAAGAGAGAATGGAAGGCTTTCACTATTCGAATGATTAAGGAACAAGACTTAAGCCACAATGCATGAAAAACCAACATTAAACTAGGCACCCCATGCCTTCTATTTATAGTGTAAAATCTAGGGCAAGCACATGGGGTGAAATGAGATAAAGTTTTGACTATTTGACCGGCCCATGGACTCCTAATGGGCCGGATCATATTACAAACATAGAGACCTTATAATTACAACCAATTTCGAAGAAATGAACAAGACTTAAATAATATGTATGAAACGTGTTCCTAACAGGGTACTTTTAGAACTGTCTCGTGTATGCTGTATTTATTTGATCGTCCAATTTTTGCTTTATTTGATACTGGTGCTACACATTTTGTGATATCTTCTACATCTGCTAAACACATTAACTCAACCGCAGTACCATTAAACTATGCTTTATCAATCTCAACACTTTTACTACTTAGAGGTCTCCCCTCTTCGTATACTTGTATTGCTTTAGTATGATTTGACGGATTACGTATGTAGTTCCTATGGCACATCCTTATATGAACTTTTCCCTTACTTCATTATTCTATTGATTCATTTTCTATTCAGTTCTCATGCATTCTTAATTCTTAGTTTTCCTTAAAATTCGTATGACTTCCATGATTATAATTTTCGTTTTGTATTCTTATTCCTTCGTTGCTTTTGCTTATTTACCGTTATGTTATGTTATATATATATATATATCTGTTTACTGGACATTTTAAGCTCAGCCGCATGTTTTCTTTTCTTATGCGGCAGGTAATAAGCGGGGCGACGGGCTTGGGAATGAGAGAGTGTAGGACCTAAAGACCTATTTATTTATCATTTCGTTGTCCATTGTTTCGGACTTTCATTTCTTTCAGTACTTTGAATATTATCTCTTTACTTGGTTTTTTTTTGTTAACCCATTATGCATTTGGGATTATCTTTTGATACCAGTCTTGATGTTCGAGACTTGGTTATTTATTTAAAAGACTTCCGCTTGCCTAATGTATGCTTTGTATGACACCATAATGTGATATCTTGGCCTTGTCGGGTCGGGGTGTTACACGAGGAAAGAATTTATACCTAATAAATTCTTTTAACGAGGAGAACCTAGACTAAACGAAAGGAGATGACTTTAATATTTCCAGTGAAATATTCAAGTAGTCGTATGAAGGATGTGAGGAGTGACTCAACATTTCCAGTGAAATATTTAAATAGTCATGAGATTTATGGAATATGTTCCATCATTCCTAGACCTAGATGAAGATAGTAGAAGGATTCTCGTTTGAGAGGTTTGGTTAGGATGTCGGCGATATTGTCTTGAGAGGGAACTTTCTCAATAGAAATGTTTCCTTTCTGAACGTTATCGCGAAGGAAGTGGTGACGAATTTCGATGTGTTTAGTACGAGAGTGTTGAACGGGGTTTTTTCTCAAGTCAATAACACCTTTATTATCATACATAATGGGAACGTCGTCTAGATGGATGTCATAGTCAATAAGAGCTTGTTTCATCCATAGTGTTGTTGACATGCCTTTCCGGCGCTTACGTACTCGGCTTCGGTCGTGGAGATAGCAAGAGCCGTTTGTTTCTTGGAGAACCAAGAAGTTAGACAACAACCCATGAAGGTACAAACTCCACTCGTACTTTTTCGATCCACATAATCTCCCGCATGATCAGAGTCGGCATAAACAACAGTTTCTACACCGGTCCCCTTGGGATAGAATAATCCTAAGTGTATAGTGCCTTTAATGTATCGAAAGATACGCTTAACCGCTTCAAGGTAAGAGGTTTTGGGATCCTCTTGGAAGCGAGCACAAAGGCAGACACTAAACATGATGTCGGGCCTACTTGCCGTGAGGTATAATAAACTTCCTATCATACCTCTATACTTAGTGCTATCCACGGACTCACCTTCTTCATCTTTAGTGAGTTTAATTTCCGTGGACATGGGAGTTTTCATAGGCTTAGACTCTTCTAAACTAAATTTCTTAAGCATCTCCTTACTATACTTAGATTGATTAAAGAAGATACCATCTTCCATTTGTTTTATTTGTAGACCAAGGAAATTTAATTCTCCCATCATGCTCATCTCAAACTCGCCACGCATGATCTTAGAGAAATCATCGCACAGTTCTGGACAAGTTGAGCCAAATATGATGTCGTCGACATATATTTGAACAATGATGAGATGTGAATTACGTTTCTTCGTGAAAAGTGTGTTGTGAACCACTCCCATGGTATATTCATGTTCAATCAAGAATGTATTTAGTCTATCGTACCAAGCTTTAGGAGCTTGTTTGAGACCATAGAGTGCTTTCTTGAGTTTGTAAACATGATTCGGTTTCTCGAAATTAACGAATCCCAGAGGTTGTGCAACATATACCTCCTCATTAATATAACAATTTAGGAATGCACTTTTCACATCCATTTGGTATAATTTAAAGTCTAAGATGCAAGCATAGGCAAGGAGTATCCTAATAGACTCTAATCTAGCTACGGGTGCATAAGTTTCATCGTAGTCTATTCCTTCTTGTTGGTTATAGCCTTGTGCTCCCAACCTTGCCTTATTCCTAGTTACGATGCCATTTTCGTCGATTTTATTCCAAAACACCCACTTAGTTCCTATGATGGTTTGATTCTTAGGTGGAGGTACTAAATCCCAAACATGGTTTGTGGTGAATTGATTAAGCTCTTCTTGCATGGAAACTACCCAGCTTTCATCCTTAATCGCTTCACCGATATTCTTAGGTTCTACGGTTGATATAAAACAAAAGAAATTACTTTTGTTTTGAGCTTGTGACCTAAGGGTTCTTTGGTTTAGGTTTCCTATGAAATTTTCAATAGGATGGTTCTTGGATTCCTTAATGTTGAAAACTTTGTCAACTTCAACTATCTCATCCTCAATGTCATTATCTAAGGTTTTCTTGCCATTAACCTTAATGGCTTCTTCCTCATCTAAGTCATCATCCACCAAGGGTGATGTCTTACTTGGTGGAGGACTTTCATCGAATGTCACGTTGAGTGATTCTTCGAATTTCATTGTTTCCTTGTTTAGGATAACATAGGCTTTACTATTTTGGGAGTAACCTATGAAAACACCTTCGTAAGACTTTGGGTCAAACTTGGTGAGGTAGTCTTTGGTGTTTAGTATGAAGCACTTGCTTCCAAACACTCTAAAGTAATCTAGGGTAGGTTTTCTACCTTTCAAGATCTCGTATGGTGTTTTTCCTAAGATAGGTCTAATTAGAATCCTATTTAGTATGTAAGTTGAGGTGTCCACCGCATTACACCAAAACTTTTGCGGAATTGATTATTAATTCAACATCGTTCTACTCATCTCTTGTAGAGTATGATTTTTCCGCTCAACTACCCCATTTGATTGTGGAGTGCGTGGAGCCGAGAAATTATGTGTAATACCATTAGCATCACAATATACTCCAAATTGCACTTCATTATCAAATTCCCGACCATGATCCGTCCTAATTGAAACTATTTTAGACCCTAGTTGATTTTAGACTTTCTTGCTAAAGATTTCGAATTCCTCGAAAGCTTGTGTCTTATTCTTAAGAAATCTAGTCCAAGTATACCTAGAGTAGTCATCAACTATTACTAATGTGTAGTAATTTCCTCCGTAGCTCCGTACGGCAGATGGACCAAATAAGTCCATATGAAGGAGTTCTAGGCATCTAGAGATCGAGACCATATTCTTAGCTTTGTGACTAGAATGAGCTTGTTTTCCAACTTTACAAGCGTCACAAAAGTGTTTATCTAACTTAATCTTAGGTAGGTTTCTAACTAGTTCCTTAGACGCCAATGATTGTATCAAGCGCATATTGGCGTGACCTAATCTCCTATGCCATAGAGTGAAATTATCATCTATGGTTGCTAAGCAAATCTTATCCTGAGGCTTATTTCCTATTTTCATAACAAATAAGCCATTCCTCCTAACTCCTTTGCCTATGGTTTTACCATTCTTAATGATCTCACTACCCTCTTCGGAGAATATAACTCTACACTTATTGTCTACCATTTGACTAATGCTAAGCAAGTTAAATCCTAAGTTATCTACATGCTCAACATCTCTAATAGTGAGGGAGTTTTGAGTAATCGTACCTTTTCCAATTATGTTTCCCTTAAGTTTGCTACCGAAAGTGACATTACCTCCGTTGTATGCCTTGTATGATGAGAATAGACTTCGGTTACCCGTCATATGATTAGTGCATCCACTATCCTTGACCCATTCGTCAGGCTCCAAGTCAATTCCCAAGCATATCTCATTCGAAGCCTGAGCCATTAGGCATGTTTCATCGTTGGGCTTCTTCTCTTCTTCTTCATCGCTATCACTCCAAGAGCCTCCTATGAAAGCTCTTTGGTTGTTGGTTTTCGGTAGTTTAGGACATTCTCCTATGAGGTGATTAGGATCTCCGCATCTAAAGCATTTCCTATCACTCGTTCCTTTCTTTTCAACTCGGTTCTTTTGTGACGGCTTCTTTATCATCACGCGGTTGCCTAATGAACCTACCTCTTCTCCTAAAGAACTTTTTAAAGTTTCTAACAGCTAAGGCATACTCTTCATCTTCACTATCGGAATCCAAACATTCCTCATCACTAGACTCCTTTTTGGCTTTCAATGCTAGAGATCTAACTCTCTCACTTTTGTCTTTGACTATATCGGAGTCTTTCTTGATTATCATCTCATGAACCTTCAAGTTTCCTATTAGTTCATCGAGAGATAATGTCGCCAAGTCCTTTGACTCTTCAATGGCGGTGACCTTTGCTCTCCATTTGGGATGCAGAGCCCTAAGAAACTTCTTAACATAATTCTCGCTAGAATAACCTTCATCAAGAGCTTTAAGACTAGTAATAATAGTATTAAATCTAGCAAAAGCATTATCAATAGATTCATCTTCCGAAATGGAAAATTGTTCATATTGTTGCACAAGAAGATCTATCTTCTTCTCTTTGACTTGATTATTACCTTGGTGAGTGACTAACAAAGTTTTTCAAATATCTTTTGCCGTATTACACATGAAAATTCTTTCAAATTCCTTTTTAGGTAAAGCATTATAAATCATCATTTTAGCCTCATCATTTTTGGCTAATTTTCTTTTAAGTTCATCACTTTGTTTACTATAAGGAACTATTTCATCCCTTTTAGTTTTCGGATTCTTTTGAATCGGCTGAAAGTCACCCTTGGTAATAATATGCCAAAGATCAATTCTTTTGATTTCACATACGTTTCGAATCTTGTTTTCCAATAAATAAAACAATCGGTTTTGAAAAGTGGTGGTCTTTGCATAGATTGCCCTTCTAGATATTTGTCGGAATCCATTGATCGATCCAAGTTTTACAATACAATTTACTTTAAAATCTTGACTGACGTGGCTGCTGATACCAATTGTGGAAAACTAGAAGGGGGGGTTGAATAGCTTTACAGGCTTTTAGATCTTCTTAGAAACTTTACTATTGAAAAACTTTGATTCGAATCTTTTGTGTAATCAATCAACACCAATATGAACACTACACTAAACTATCGAATATAAATAATGAATGTAACGAGAAGAAATGGAAAGATCAAACCGGGACAAAGATATTTATAATGGTTCGGTCACGAAGCTCTTCTTCGCCCTACTCCACTACCCGAGTACCACACTCGAGAGTTTCAAGCACTATGTCAACAAACCTCCCTTCAGGCGGAGAAAACCGTACAACGTCGCTTATCCTATTTTCCGACACTAAGCTAAATGTCGAGTGCTAATCTCAGCTAGCACCAATCTACCACGATCCACTTGATCCTTTCTACTTCACACAATCAACACCCTTGACTCGATGTACCCGATCTACCCTTGATCCACTTGATCAATACACTAGCCTACAAGCTACAAGAGATCTCCAAGATCTCGACAAGATCACAATGATCAACCCTCACTTGACTCAATCTACCCTATCTATACTTGATCAACACACTAGCTCACAAGCTACAAGAGATATTCAATATCTCTATAAGATCACAATGATCTTCTCACAAACTCTCAAAAGAAAAATGAACTTGATGTATACAAAGATACAACAAGTATGTAACAAGTCTTACAAGTGCTCTAACTACAACTGCAACACTTTGTATCTTCTTTGATACCTTGTGTTCTTCTCTTGTACTAGAAGAGGAATGAAGAGGATCACTTTGTTGGATGATTGGATCACTCTTAAAACAAAAGAAAACTAAACTAAATGATCAAGAAGAAAAGATGTGATGAGAGTATTAAACTCAGAAAGTTCTGTGTGAAAAAGGATGCCCAAAAACTGTGAAGAGGGCTGGTATTTATAGGCAGAAAAATTCTAGCCATTACAGGTACACGGTAACACTAAATCACCCACGGTACCACTAAATTTAGTGGTACCATGGTACCGTGCAAGACAAAAATGCTCATCTTTTTGTCTTTAGTGGTGGAAACTTATTTGGGGAAGTTTGGAGCTGATTTTAAGGGAAAAATAGTTGTTATGTTATTTGAACTCATTTTTCCAATAAAACATTTCTTAATTATTCAAAAATAACTTGTAAAGTATATTTTGGAAAAAATGTTTTGTCACATTAAAAATGTGAAGTTTTAATCACAAATTCACTTCTTTGATCATTTGTCATGTTGTAAATTTGTTTGTGCATACCTAGAGTGATTTGCTTAGAAATGGGATCTTTCAACTAAAAACTTGTTTACGTTAATTTTAACGAAACGTGATTTCACATTTTGTCATCCTCAAAACGTGAAGTTATTGAAAGATATAAATAACGTTTTTAGAACATTATTTGCATCAACCGTTTACAAATACACCAATCCGCTCGTGGTATTTTTATTAATCAAGCTAAATATACAATTGAGATTTTGAAAAAACATGGTATGGAACATTGTGACTCTATTGGTACACCAATGGTCACTTCACCAAAAATCGGTGCTGATTTATTTGGAAAACCCATTGATCTGAAGAAATATCGGAGCATGATTGGTTCTCTTATGTACCTTACTGCTAGTCGACCCTATATCCATTTTGTTGTTTGCTTATTAGCACGGTTTCAGGCAAAGCCTACCGAACTTCACCTCCAAGAGGTCAAACGGATCTTTCGGTACCTACGAAGAACCGTTAACATGGGACTTTGGTATTCGAAGGATTCCGAGTTTAAACTAATAGCATTTTCAAATGCCGACCATGCAGGTTGTCAAGTTACATCAAAAAGTACATCAGGTGGAGCACAATTTTTGGGTGAAAAGCTAGTAGGCTGGTCATCAAGGAAACAAGATTGTACTGCATTATCAACCGCAGAAGCCGAGTATGTGTCTCTATCTGCGTGTTGTGCCCAAGTTCTATGGATGAGGACACAACTTACAAATTATGGCTTTACTTTCGAAAAAATACATTTGTATTGTGATTCGAAAAGTGCCATAGCCATCTCGTGCTATCTGGTACAACACTCGAAGACCAAGCATATTAGAGTCCGCTATCACTTCATTAAAGAGCATGTTGTAGAGGGTACAGTTGAATTATTTTTCGTGAAGACAGATTACCAACTCGGCGATCTATTTACTAAAGCCCTTCCAAAAGAAAGGTTTGACAATTTAGTTCGACGAATTGGCATGCGAAGCCTAACTCCTGAGAAGCTAGAACGTCTTCTCGAATCTTCTTGAAAATATTTTTCAAAATAGCTTCGCTGTAAATATTTTTGAAAAACCAACAAAAACAAAATATAGAAATAGAAAATTTTCAAAAATACAAAAACAATATAAAATCAAAAAACCAAAAATATTCTTCTCACGACATGTCTCTTGTATAATCGATATTCTGTACGTATTTAGAAATGTCATTCAACAATGATACGGACATGTACAGATGCTTGAGCGAGAGTTCACTAAAATGTTTTCTAAAACATATGGTTTATAAAAATTTCTTCACTATGGCTTTCGTATACTTCAGTACGAAACCCGGGCTAAAATGATGACTTCTGATTATTTCAGATCAGGACTCGAAATTCTAAAGATGAAATTATAACTCCCTCCAAACCCTTAAAATTGAATTTAAATTCTATGTTTAAAAACATGCTTTCTTTAAGGGGGAGTATAAATAAAATTAAAAACTAAAATGTTCCAATTTCATGCAAAAACAAATCCGTCTATCTCTCCAAAAGCTTTTCTTTTAATCAGTTGATATAAAAAATATCACGACATGCTATTTTTGAGGGGGAGAAGACGTGATTAAAATGTGATCAAAATGTTTAAAATCGTAGTTGAATCTCAAAAGAGCTCGACTCAGATTAACTAACGAATTGACGAAGCTTAAATGTCAAAAATCGAAAAGACTTGTCCTGGACGGGTAATAATTTCAAGCTGGTTCATCGAGTGATGTAAGCGTATCTCACAAAGGACTTGTCTGAGTAGAGTGTACCATCTTGAGAGATTCTCTTTGAATATGACCAGGACGGGTAAAAATTTCAAGCTAGTTTAACTAGTGATGTAATTGTGTCTCGCAACGGTCATATTCACTGAAAATAAATCAATTCAAAAGTGCGAACTCTACCCAACATGTGCAAACATATCTTAAAAATGTACAAGCACATGTGTAGGGGGAGTATTTCAGAAAAAGCAAAACTCTCGAAGTGTTAACAAAAATGTGTTTTATTCATAAACACTTTGAGAGATTTTCACAAAAGGTTTTATAGCAAGTGTTCAATAAATCTAGGATAATCATGGAGTAATAAGGTGATTATGGTTAGGTTTATGTCCTTTGATTTTCCAGAGCCGGAGGGATCTACCCAAGGATAATTCCAATAGATAAGAATTAGAAGTCCTTAGGTATGACTTAAAAAAAATGTAAACGAGAAAGGAGAAAGAAGGGGTTGAATAATTAAAAAGAAAATTTTATGAAATCTTGAAAAGAAATAGCCCTCCATGAAAACTTAGGGCAGAAACCTGGTCAATACATCTGCTATCGGTTATCACAAAGATGATACTGATATTGAAGACAAGACGTCATGGACCCAGTGACGCGCTACACAATCCCTCCTAGCCACTCAGGTATCTCTTAAAAGATACTTGTTTCATTTCTCACGAAGAACCTTGCATAATCTATCGGCCTCTCACTCCGAGATGTGTTGATATTGAAACGGTGGCACTCTGATCCATGCCTCGGACGATTAAAACCAAAACGCACATAATCGAGTCTAGAGCCAAGAGATTCATTAAAAGATCTCTTAGGATACACTTCCAATATAGTACACTTGTGTTCGAAAAAAAGGACACAAGGTATATAAGAGTCTTTATGAGATCTACGGATCTTGCCTTATCTATCGTGATGGTTACTTGCTTCAAACTATCTACAGTCATGAAGTGATACCCCGGTATACTTCAGCGGCTCTCCTGAATCGTTGATACACTCCGGTGTATCTGAGTTAGCTCTCTCGGGGGCATCCGGTTTAGGAACGACCTTGGCAAGGATTAGAGAAAGTTCTCATACTATATTGTTAACGATCTCGAAGTCCAAACCTGTAAGTGCTGGATGCTTTATTACTAACTATTTTTATACAGGTACTAATGAAAGTCCCCTTGGAGGAAAGGTTATTTACCGTCATCATATATTTCAACATCTACATCTCCTCATACTCATACTTATGAAGATCATCCACAACATGCTCAAGTGAAGAATGTTCAAGACAAAAAGATCAAGTTAAAGACAATGAGTTACATCAAAGTCAAAGAGCTAATCAAGAATTAAAGAACAAGTTCCTGAATCAATTGAGGAAGACATAAGTATGAAGTTCAAAGTATTATCAAGAAGTATGAGTATGTTGGAAGAGACGACATGACAATTCATGTGAAAATGTTGATCAAAGGCAAGAAAGACCAAAAGACGTTACATCAAAGATCACAAAGCATGAAGGAACAAAGAATCAAGACCATTCTAAAATGACACAAAGTTCAAGAAAATGAAAACAGAAGACCTAATCACATGGAGCATCATTCGAATGATTACCCCTTAGTGGGAGATTGTTAGCATTAAAGAAAAGCGGCGGTCATTCTAGTAATAGGAACTTTGTAAATGTGTTATACATAATATTGTAGAATTGTCAAAGGGCTCATGGACTAAGCTAATAGGCTAGAAGTTATGTGTAAGTTAGTCTAATCATAGTCTAAACGAAGCCATAAGTAAGCCCATGAGGCATCTAATCTCTTGTATAAAGGCACCACATACCTCATTTGTGTGGTGTGCTTGAGTGTGTAGTGTGTATTTTTCTAGTAATAATATTATCTTCCTCTTTCTACTTTCTCTCTAAGTTATACGCTACTTATATACTCTTGTACCACCATACGGGCTACTTAATATTGTGTGATAAGGTCAGATCTAAGGTCCTACAGTATATTGTTCAGCAGGTTTCCTTAGTTTCGTTTCGTTCATTCGTTTGCTTATTACCTTTCTTTATATATATCTATTCACAGGGCTTTTTAAGCTCAGCCGAATTTTCTTTTCCTGCGGCAGGTTTTAAGAGGGAAGCTGGGTTTTGAGTGAAGAGTACTTAGGAGCTCTTAGTGGATTGCACTGTTGATAGCTCCTAATGGATTAGAGTTGGACTTAGAGTTTTCATTTTGACTTAGTTTGTATCTTGGTTTTGGTAGTTGTTATGTTCAGATTGATTACATTTTTATTATCCCTTAGAATACTTTTGTAACCATTGTATTATTAAAGTCTTTCGCTTGCGTATGTTATGTTTGATGCCATAAATGTGACATATGACCCGTTCTCGGATGTGGGTGTTAAAATTATGGTATCAGAGCAAAGGCTTTGACTTGTAGTACATAAAATCCTGACCTGTGAATATTATGCCCTTAGGTTTGCACTATAGGAGCTTATGAAACAACCTTTGAGAATTTGCCTTAGGATTCCCACTCTAGAGGAACTTAAGATATGACCGGTGAGGGTAGGGTAGACTATGTGATAAGACATTTGTTAGGTATATTTCTTCCGCATTACTCTGATTCGTACCCCTACCTTTTAGTTAAGCCCCCTTTAAGATCATTCTTTCTAGAGATTTAGGAAACTTATCATATTGCTCAGCATGAGTTTATTGACCAAGTAGGTTTAGAATGCCCCGAGAATTTTATGGTTATGGCTTACACTATATAGGTTTTATTTTCAGATTCTGACCTTAACCTCTGATTCGTTTGTTAATCATATAGATGCCTCTTCGACCATTCTGAGGATTCTGATGACCATGATGTGTTTAACATATTTGGTGATTTCCCTTGCTTTTGTTAAGCATATTAAGGTCCCCTCTACACTATTAAGTTATGCCTTAACCCTTTCCATTCATATGAGAAATCTGGTGGTGAGTAACCACGAGTATAGGAAATTGTCCATTTCGTTCTGACAAAAAGATTCGTCCTGCTAAATTGTTTCCTTTGGAAGTATACGGTTTCGATGTCATTCTGGTATGGACCGGTGGACTGAGCATTTAGATGCTAACTGATGAAGCGAAAAGTGTACCGCTTTTAAGGGGTCATTTAAGCCTTAAATCGTATTTATTTGATCAAATATTGCCCTAAATCGTTCCTTTTGTCATTTTAGGTACTTTTGAGGAGAAATCTGGAAAAGGAGGCATTTTGGACGTTTTTGGAGCATTAAAGTGAAGAAAACGGCAAAGTCTCAAAAATCGGCTAAAAGTTACTCTTGACGGCGTCACAATTTACACTGGACGGCGTCATGCCTTGGCAAGAAAAGTTGGACGTGAAATTTACTCATGACGGGCCAGTGAAAATAGCATGTGAATTCTGACGGCGTCACGGCTTAAATCATAAGGGGACGGCGTCACGTTCACGGTCTGACGGCGTCAAGCCTTGATAAGCCAGAATGGATTTTTGAAGAGCTAAAGAGGGACGGCGTCAAGAAGGTCATCCGGGAACCCTAAAAGCGGCGAGGTGACGGCGTCACACTCCATAAGGTGACGCCGTCAGATCCAAAAATCTATATATAGTTTTCTAATTTTTTGTCATTAAGGAGAGCTTAGTGTGTGGAATTTTGGGATAAAACCCTAAGACGATTTTAGCTACTTTTTCAGGGCTTTTTGCCTTGAGATCTTCCATGTTTCATTGAAAGATAAGTTATCAATTAATCATTCAATATGTCTATGTGTTGTTTGATTCTATCTTATTCTTGTCTTTTGTTTAACATGTTAGGCTAAATTTATCTTGTGTTTGCTTAGATCTAATGAAACCTAGCTATTGATTATTGGTTGTTAGTGTGTTGTTAGTTGTATTGGATGATTGTTTATCTATGTTAGGCTTAAGAAAACTGGCTAACTTCCTATTCGGTAACTTGCTTGAACGTCTTAAGAAACATGAACCAAACGCGTACTAAAGGTTTTTATGGTTGTATTTAATGCACAAGCGAATTCTAGTGATCCCATGTTAGGAGCTTCCTAGCCGGCTCGACATAGGAGTGAAGTAGGAGCTTGTAGAGTTGGGGAAGTAAGTACGCCACCCCACGAATGGTATTAAGGAATACACCCGTCATCCACGCGACTAATACACACTAATTAACCGGTAAAAGATAGTTAGGGAGTAAGGAAATCTAAGTAAACACATTTCTCTACACATAAGTTTCTCACCACATTTTCATTTTTGTTATTTTATTTTATTGCATTCGTAGTAATTTGGGTTAGTTGACTAGCAACTAATTCCGCCCACTCTATCAAAACCCGAGATTTTACTTGCTTTCATAAAAACTATAAAAACATAAAAAGAATCTTCCTCAACCTTTAGACCTAATTAGAGTAGTCTTTCATACCTAACGAACACTATTCCCTGTGGAGAACGATCAATCCCCCGTACTTACCACTACACTATACTACATCGGTCAGGTACACTGCCTGGTGGGGTTTGTAAGCCTCTTGAGATCCCTCGAGAGGTAAAACCTGTTGTAAGGTTACAAAACCACGCAAATCAAGTTTTTGGCGCCGCTGCCGGGGAATAGTTATTGTTTAGGTTGAATTTTTATTTTTATAGGTCTACTCACTAGATTCCTTTCTAGTGAGATTTTTATTTTTTTTTATTAGATTTCTTTAGTCTATCTTTTTCTTTGTGCCCTTTGTTTGTAAAACCATTTTCATTTGTCACCATGGGGGATGAAATTCAATTTAGATCATTAACAATAGAGGAACAATTACTTTACACGGATAGATTTGCTTCCTGTTGTTCCAATGAATTTTTAAGTGATCTTAGATATATACAAGAGGAGATGGGTATAAAGTTTGATAGGTTTGATGAATTATGTGCATGTGTGGCTTCTATTAAACAATCATTGTTAGGATCAACTCCTTTTAATAAGACCCTTTGGAAAAATTTTGAGGAAAGCCTCCTAACCGTGAACCATAAGTTTAATGAATTAATGGGCTCGTATACATCACAACTTGAGGAAACAATTGAGGAGGATTTAGCCGAACATGAGCATATTGAGCAAAAAGACCTAGGTTTTATGATCAATGACTTTGAATCTCAAGGAACACATGATGAATCCTTTAGGCAAATTGAACATAGTAATCATGTTATCGGGGAAGATTCTTATGAATCGGACTTAGAACTTGAAATGGCTAGAGAAGGATTTGAGATACTTAGGAACATGTTTGGGTTAGATTCTACTAGAACACATGATGTGGATATAATTGATATAGAGACAAGGAAGGATGAGGTAAATAACACAAACCTACAAAGTACCCCACAAGTCCTACCATCATTCGAGGCATACACACCGCCCGTGACTTACCCGGAAGAAGTTGAGGAGACTATAGGAACCCCAATAGAGGTAGAGCCCTTGGACCAAACACAACTAGAAGAAATAGGTTTGAATGCTTTTAGTGATCACAACCTTTCTTTTAGTCCTATGGAAGTTCCTAGTTTTGATGAGCCGGAGCCTCAACCAAAACCGTTACCTAATCTTCCATCCTTGGATGAAAATTTAGGAATTGAATTAGGTCCCGATCCACCCATCAAAACATATAGTCCGGGTAGTCTTAAGTTTAAGGTAGTGGACATTAAGCCTTGTAGTGAGGAAGACAATATAGGAGTGAAAAATGACCTTACATGTCTACATCACCCATTCATGATTGATCACAAGAAACATTATGGGTTTAAACCGGGTCTATTGGGTCAAGATGGATTCCCAATTAGGAGTCTCTCGAAGTTGTTAGAAAATGATCCCTTTTTAGGAGAACACTTTAACTCACCCATTGACCAAAGTGAACTAGGTAAGGTTATGATGAAAGGAGCACACCCCTTTGAGCATATAATTCATCCACCAATCTTTCCTCACGCGGCATACTTCCACCAAGTTGGTGTGTATCGCTACTATCACCCGCACTTAATCCTAAGTGTAGGGAAAACCTCTCCTTTATCCATTAAATAAGGGTAGAGTCAGGCTCATGACTCGAACAAAAACAAGCGCTTCTTGGGAGGCAACCCAAGCTTTATTTGTTTTATTTGCTTTGTGTGTTTATTTATTTGTTTGTTTGATTCTATTTGCTTCCGTATGTATGTTTAATTTTTATTATTATTGATTCATGTTCAAAACTAAAATTGTGAAAATGCTTTATTTTGTTTTTAACTTCGTCTTAACTACATATAAAGGTATTTTGCAAAAGATAAGTGTAAGGGAAATCTAAATCGGTTTATTAGAACACAAATGAACATGAATCATAATAATAATAAATTAGCATACATATTAGTATTTGTTTGAGTCAAATGCTTGTATCGAGTCATAATGAGGTTTTGCAGGATTTCCAGGAAGTAAGGTAAAGGTTTTTCCAGAAATTTTCCGGAAACTTAAAACGAAAATTTTTGTCAGGTCATTTCTGACGGCGTCAGGGGTTATAACCTGACGGCGTCATATTTAATTTCCAGAAATTTTTGAAAGTTTTGTTTTCATAAAAAGTTTTTATTAAAATCTCCAACTTATAATCTCCAGGAATCTGCAAAATTATCATTCCACAAGCATTATATCCTTATATATAGATTTTTCCCGCCGATGTTATGCAGGTTTTCGTGTTTGTTTTCTCAGGTTTAACAGGTTATTTTGGACAAGGAGATGTTTATGGAATCAAGCTTATGGCGATGCATTAGTCATGGAGCTTCTACATTACTTTGGAGGAAGATTTAACCGTGTAATTTCATTATCCACCGAGCGAATCAGGGGAGTATTTGATTTCATTCTTTTACTTTATGCTTTTACATCTTGTTATTTGAACATTGGGGACAATGTTCATCTTAAGTGTAAGGGGAGGGTAAAAGTACGATTTTAGAAAATACAATTGCGCTTGATTTTTGTTTGTTTAATAGTAGATGTGTAATAAAACTGAGAGAAATACTTGTTAAGGTAATTTTAGTGCCAAATTTAAAATTTTTTACAACATATAGGAGTGAAACTTTGATCTTAATGAGCGTCTCATGGATAGGAATTATATGACTAGCACAAAAAAACCGTACCACTAAAAAAATTTTCCACCCCCAAATATGTGAGGTTCGCCCCTAGAATTGGTAGGAAAAGCATTTATGCTATGATGTGTGTACCGGTAGCACTTAGATTCTAGAACTTGCGTTAGGACCATTCCAAGGCCACAAGTGAAACTACATTCGTGTAGTTAGATTTACTACATGATAAGAGGCATTAGGATTAACCCATTGTTTTACACCTGTGTTTTTGTTATAATTACGTTGGCTACATTGGTCAAGTAATTCTCCCACACCCTTTGCGTTGTACTCATTTTTAGTACACGATACCCCTAGTACACCCCTCAGAGCCTATCTTTTCGTTTCGACCTTTAAGCATTTTACTTAAAGGAAGAATTTGTTACACCCCACTAAAATGTACACCCAAATCGCCTTAGCCTACCTTGTATGCACTCATTTTTAGTGCATTATTGTGACAACATTTGTTTAAACCCAAGTTAATTATCTAGTTGATTACATGGTTGCTAAGTCGAGTCATATCCTTGTACATATTGTTTTGGGACGATTGGGACTCATGGGTAAAGTACTAGTGTAATGGAGTATGGGGAAGAACATCATTTATTACCCCCATATGTGCTAAATATTTTAAAAAGTACTCCAAGTTTTTCGATTATCTTAATTCGAGTCATTAGAATAGTAATTTGTAAAGTTATGTAAAAGTTCAAGTGTAAGGGGGATGCAATGCCCCTATGATGTATTATTTTGGATGGTAGGGCAAAAGTGTATGCAAAAAAAAAAAAAAAAAAAAAAAAAAAAAAAAAAAAAAAAAAAAAATCGAAAAAATCAAGAAAAATACAAAAAAATGAGAAAAAGAAAAATAGAAAAAAAACATACGGACTACCATCCCGTTTTATTTTATGTTTATTTTATGTTTTTGTTATTTTATCATTAGCTTAAGATCGAGTCTAGTCTTGGCTTAGCAACATTGTATAGTACATGTAATTGATCAAGATTTTTAACTCGCCACCAGTAAAATATCCTTTATCCAACAAAACCGTGTTTTCCTTTTCCCTACACCTAAAGTTATAACCCATTTAAAAGCCCTCTTTGATAGTTTATCTTAGGTGCTTACGCCTAGTGGAGGAGGTTTTCGATCCTTTCCCAAGCCTATGGTAATCTATTTGCTATGACAGGTAGTGAGAGATATTTTCCGTTTTCATTTATGAGATTTATTTTGATGACACTTGAGAGATGTGAGTATCTAAACACTACTTGTGAGGTGCTAGTTTATAATCTCCGTGCTTATTATGATTGAAGTGGAACGAATATTTGTTGTAATTACTTTTATGTTAGCATTAAATGACCCCTAACTTGTATTTTGATTAGAATAAAAGCGCATTTGCTTGAGGACAAGCAAATCTCAAGTGTAAGGGTATTTGATGAAGCGAAAAGTGTACCGCTTTTAAGGGGTCATTTAAGCCTTAAATCGTATTTATTTGATCAAATATTGCCCTAAATCGTTCCTTTTGTCATTTTAGGTACTTTTGAGGAGAAATCTGGAAAAGGAGGCATTTTGGACGTTTTTGGAGCATTAAAGTGAAGAAAACGGCAAAGTCTCAAAAATCGGCTAAAAGTTACTCTTGACGGCGTCACAATTTACACTGGACGGCGTCATGCTTTGGCAAGAAAAGTTGGACGTGAAATTTACTCATGATAAGCCAGTGAAAATAGCATGTGAATTCTGACGGCGTCACGCTTTAACTTGATCAAGGGCGTCACGGCTTAAATCATAAGGGGACGGCGTCACGTTCATGGGTCGACGGCGTCAAGCCTTGATAAGCCAGAATGGATTTTTGAAGAGCTAAAGAGGGACGGCGTCAAGAAGGTCATCCGGGAACCCTAAAAGCGGCGAGGTGACGGCGTCACAATCCATAAGGTGACGCCGTCAGATCCAAAAATCTATATATAGTTTTCTAATTTTTTGTCATTAGGGAGAGCTTAGTGTGTGGAATTTTGGGATAAAACCCTAAGACGATTTTAGCTACTTTTTCAGGGCTTTTTGCCTTGAGATCTTCCATGTTTCATTGAAAGATAAGTTATCAATTAATCATTCAATATGTCTATGTGTTGTTTGATTCTATCTTATTCTTGTCTTTTGTTTAACATGTTAGGCTAAATTTATCTTGTGTTTGCTTAGATCTAATGAAACCTAGCTATTGATTATTGGTTGTTAGTGTGTTGTTAGTTATATTGGATGATTGTTTATCTATGTTAGGCTTAAGAAAACTGGCTAACTTCCTATTCGGTAACTTGCTTGAACGTCTTAAGAAACATGAACCAAACGCGTACTAAAGGTTTTTATGGTTGTATTTAATGCACAAGCGAATTCTAGTGATCCCATGTTAGGAGCTTCCTAGCCGGCTCGACATAGGAGTGAAGTAGGAGCTTGTAGAGTTGGGGAAGTAAGTACGCCACCCCACGAATGGTATTAAGGAATACACCCGTCATCCACGCGACTAATACACACTAATTAACCGGTAAAAGATAGTTAGAGAGTAAGGAAATCTAAGAAAACACATTTCTCTACACATAAGTTTCTCACCACATTTTCATTTTTGTTATTTTATTTTATTGCATTCGTAGTAATTTGGGTTAGTTGACTAGCAACTAATTCCGCCCACTCTATCAAAACCCGAGATTTTACTTGCTTTCATAAAAACTATAAAAACATAAAAAGAATCTTCCTCAACCTTTAGACCTAATTAGAGTAGTCTTTCATACCTAACGAACACTATTCCCTGTGGAGAACGATCAATCCCCCGTACTTACCACTACACTATACTACATCGGTCAGGTACACTGCCTGGTGGGGTTGTAAGCCTCTTGAGATCCCTCGAGAGGTAAAACCTGTTGTAAGGTTACAAAACCACGCACATCATTTAGATGCTAACTACTGTCATACTACATTCCACCTTTGGCGTTTTGAACAATCTTGAATTCCTTACCCTGATTTTCGACTGATTAACCGTTGTTATCATTACTACCCTGAAAACTCGTACATTATTCTTCGCAGTTGTGAAGGTTTTTCTAGCACCTATTTAATACACCGTTGGATGGATCTTCCCTTGAGAGTCATTTTGCAATCTGAATTTTCTTGATGCAATTCCTGAATGAACCACCAAGATTTCCACCAGAATGTGAAGTTGATATGACATGGTACTAAGAGATTGTTTAGTCACGACTCGAGGTGGAATATGATACCAATAAAGGCATGATTATATGATGCAAGTATTATGACGCCTGATCAATGTGATAATACAAACATCATATAACTTGAAATTATAGGGAGCATAAGATATCTTGAGAAGTGCAGGAACAGTAAGGTCTGATGAGACAGAACTCTATCTGTATGGAATGACGTTTTTCATGAATCTAAAACTCCATATAGAATGACACCATTTAGATGGGAAGGAATGAAGGACACAACTAGTAAGTGGTTTTAATTGTCCGAGTACACCTCCGTGGACTACCCCGATTTTATTCATAAAGAGGAAGGATAGTAGTAGGAGATTATGTGTTGACTTCTGGAAGCTGAACCGTATTACTGTTAGAAACCGTTATCCACTACCTCGAATCGACGATCTATCTGATCAATTTTAGGATGCGAAGTTTTCCTTTAGATGGATTTGTGGCTTGAAGATATTCCTAGAACTGCCTTTCATTTTCATTACGGCCACTACAAGTGTTAGTGATGCCAACAGTATTGGCTAATGCTCTGACTGTTTATGGACTTGATGAATCGTGTATTTCTTAAGTACTGGGACAAATTTGTTATAGTATGACATCTTGGTGTATTCAGAGACGAAGGAGAAACATGAGGATCATTTTTGTATTGTGTTAGAAATGTTGCATTCAAGAAGCTTTAAACAAAATTCTCGAAGGATGATATTGTGGTTGGGACAAGAGACGTTCTTAGCAGATGGTATCATTTTGGATCCTGAGAAGATTGGGATTATCACTAAATGGTCAAGACCGACGACAGTTACTGGGGTTAGAACCTTTGAGTCTTGAAGAAGGATTGTGGAAGAAGTTTACGACTGGTGTTATCGTTGATGAAGCGTATGAAAAGAGAGGAGAAGTTTGGTTGGGATGAGGAACGAGAACTGAGTTTGAAAAGCTGAGACAGAAATTAGCATCTACATCCGTACTTATAGGTGGGTACCAGTTTTGTGGATGTTTTCAAGAAGAGATTTGGTTATGCCCTTATACAGCACGAGAAGGATATTGCTTATGCATCAAGATAACTAGAACCGTAGGAGGCGGAATATCCAACACATAACTTGGAGTTGGCAGCAGTGATCGTGTCAGAGATTCGCGTTTTACTTCACAGTTTCAAGGAGAACTACAGAAGGCTTGAGGAATCAGACTCAAGTTAAGATTTCTTTTCACCCTCAGATAAATAGACAGAAGGATTGAACTATTCGGACTTTAGAGGATATGTTAGGATCTTGTACTTTGGTAGGGATGGAAGTATAGAACATATTTTGTTGGAAGAGGGTTAGATAGCAGCTTATTGAAGATCCGGAGTTGATTATAGTGACTGAAAGAATAGTTACCGTGGTAGAGGAACTTTGGAATTTTAGACCGGGGGTTGTGTGTTCTTGGGGTATCTCCGTATAGAAGGGTTAGACGTTCTGACATAATATAGAGATTTATTCAGTGATTTGTTAGTCCTTAAGTTCGCTTTTATCATTACAGATATTCTACCCTTATCCTTATGCATTTTATACGTTCGATAATTCGATAATTGCTTCGTTGATCGTTTGTACGGTTCCTTGATTTGTTGGAATTTTAGAATAGGATTGTGAAAATTCCTACCATTTAGCATTGCCTCCGTATTTATTTCATGTTCATATCATGCCTAAATTCATGTATCTCATTTGAGATGTCTCTGTTATCATCCATCTCATGTGGTTTTGAATCCGTTGGATCAGATTTGTTTTGATTTGTTCTGTTGAGAGAGCGTGAGGCTATTTTAGATCGTCAGGATCGAGTCATGAGTAACAACCTTTTCGTTTGTTAAAATCGTTTTCATTTCCTTTCGTAATTTGATATGTTTCCGTTTAATCATTTCATTTCCATTTCGCGGATGAAATTTTCTTTTTAGAGGGGAAGAGTTGTAAAACCCTAAAATACGTAATCACATTTTACTTGATAATTTAAATATAACCTAAGTTTGATATTAAGTCATTCAGATTTAAACTATATGTTATACATTGGAATAATATTAAACCTAAACTATGCACTATAAAATTAAATTCAAAATAAAACCTACATATCCTAAGTTTATAAAAATCGGCCTGCACATCTTTATTTCTTAAGTTGTCCACGTTTTTCCCTTGTGTATTGTTGAACCAAAATTGTAACCTCCCCTCCCCTTTTACACATTTTGTTTGACACTAGATAAGACCAAGAAATATTCAAATTTAATAAAATATTTGGTGCTCCTTTTTCTTTGCTAATACACACGGTTTTTCCTACATAAATCATACGCCTCTCTCATTCCCTCATTCACAAAATTTACGGCTCCTTTTTCCCTCCTCCACACCGAAACCCTAGCATCCATTTTCGCTTTGTTTAGCCCTTAAGAAGCAAGGAGGAAGAAGGTTTGAAAGCTACTTTGATCGTGTAACTCTTGGGTAACCATGTTGTGTAATTCGTAGGTCTCTTCTTGGTTTCTTTGCCTCATTATTCTGCCTAGAAGGTATCATCATCACCTCTCTTTTGTTTCTCCATCCATTCGACACTTATATGACCTACAATCTGAAGTAAATACATGTTATACTGATCCATAATTCATGTTATCATGATAAACTTATGCTACGTTAAATCTGTGATACAAATGTAACATATGGACGCCTCATAAAATCATTAAAACATAATCCTATGTGTCGACCTTGTTTCTGATTTTGCCATTTGAATCAATGGGGAATACAAGCCCTATTAAAATCATTTAATTCTCATTAAGACGTGACCTAAAACCTGGAAAACCCTAAAGTAATTAAAGATGGGGCATACCTAATTAATACATTGGTTTAGGGCTTGTTTTGTGTTATTTTATGTGAATAATCTGTGCAGAATTTGGGTTGGATTGATGAGTGTCTAAATTAATGATACCAATATATTTTGCATAATTTTTGAGTATAAAACTGAGTTCATGAAGTATACTTGCTGTATATCAAATTTGGTAGTTGTTCGAGGTCGAGAAGATGGTCTTTTGATTTTTACAAGGTTAAGTGTCAAAACTATATTTTGGATGTCTGAAAATCAGTTGGTGTTTTTTATTTTTAGTTTTAAAACCATAAGGAATTAAGAGATATAATTTAATAGGAATAATGTTTAAAATGTATATGGCTTACTGGAATTTTTGTGGATTTTTTTGAAAGGTTAAAATGGGTTAATTAAATACAAACTTTCAGGGTATACCTGCAGTGCACTTTCTGGACAGGTTTTGAAAAATGATTTTTGAAATTGTACTTTCACTTAGTAATAAAATATGGGAAAATTTGGGAAGGTTCTTAACTCATGTGGAAGTCTCAGATGAAATTGGTAGAACCTCAGGAGCTCATTTGATAGGTCTATAAATTCATAAGAAACTGAGTCATATTTGCATTCTAAACCTAAAAATCTGTTTTGGCACATATAAACCCTAATTAAGTTAACTAAGGCTTTGAAACACATATAAAATCTATGTCTAATTAATTATCACTATTAACCCAAAGAACATGGAATAATTATGAATCTGACCTAATCTGTAAACCCTAAGTTGAGAACGTGATTAATAATAAGCAATAAATCCGTTATGACATTTAATGAGCTGATAAGTATAATATGAACCATAATCCGTGTAGATTTGTTGAAGAAGACGTGACATTGTTTCATTGTGATCACTTTTCCGTTTGCTTTCATTTCATTTGCTAAGGTACAGATATTCCGCCCTTTCTCAGTAAGGGTATCTCATGACTTGATTCCTTGATGTTTGATATTCTAATTTATGATCCATTTGATATTCGTTTGGTTGTTTTGTCTGATATGATTCATTCGTTATCTCCTGTGACTTCAGTATTCGAATCCTTTGACACTTTGTAAATTCAATTGATATTATAACTTCATGTGAAAACCTTTCTTAAATATATCATGATAATGTTTTGAGAAAAACTGTTTTAAAATGATTACTATGAAACCGATGCAATACCACTTTTATATGAAGGTTTAATGAAATTTTGATGCGCGTGATGTGTCGTTGCGGTTTAGCAGTTTTAATGCCTACTCAAGTTTTAAATTTATATTTAGCCGACTTATCAATAACACACACACACTTAACGAGCAGTGTACCCGGTCAGTATGAATATAATGGTAAGTAGAGTGTCGATCACTAAGAGTGGAACGTATTATCTCGTTATTCTAATCAGTATTTTAATATCCTAACGCAAGGGGGTTTCAGCCTGAGAGACTGGCACGATTTGTTTGCAATTAAATAATAAAATAAACCAATAGGCACGAATCAGAAAGTAGCACACACGTACACAGATAAATACTCGAGACAATAAGAGGGCTGTCCTTATGATTAAGTAGATTGTCACTTGTTTTATTGATAGCTTTATATGAAGTGTATGTAGTTAACCCTTTCTCGTTGGTCCTATTCTTATCGGCGAGTAAACCCTTAATGATTACTTAAGTCTAAAAGTTATTCCTAAGTGATCGATTTAGTAATAACCGTGGGAGCCACATTATTTTCCGCAGTCAAATGCCCGCAAGCCACTAATAAACACAGAGGTTATCAATGCACTAATAAGTAGTAACCAAAGACATCAACATATAAACTTTAATTGATGGGAAAGCAAGTATTAAAGGGAGTGCAATCTTTCGTTGTCACATTACACAAGCCACCAATCCTGATGAATTAAAGTTTGCTAACACAATAAAACAAAACTACTTAATGAATTAAACACATGCAGCACCTTCTTACAGCTCTTGTATCTTCGTTTGGTGTGTCTTGTGCTGCCTCCTTGACTGAATTCGTCCTAGGGTTCTGCTGCTTCGGTCTTCGAATCTAATATATTGCTCTGACAAAAGCTCTGGAATTCGTCTGGTCTTGGGGTATTTATAGTTTCTGTCTGAGGGAAGATGCGGCGCATCTAGTAAGTAGATGCGGCGCATTGACTTAACTTCGCGTGGGGTCCAAGATTATAATATTCAGGAATATTCGTACACCGCCAGAAGATGCGGCGTAACTCCATGATTAGATGCGGCGCATGTCCTCTTGTATCTTGGATCGTATCTGGTGATATCTTAATAGAGATGCGCCGTATGTAATGAGTGAGATGCGGCGCATCTGGAGCAGATTAGTCTTGATCTTCTTCATTTCAGTAGACTCTTAACTTCTTGCATGTTTTGCTCCATAATTAGTCCAAAATCGCTAAGTTTCACCAAATGCTTGTTTTTACCTGAGAATTACAAAAGTAAACGATTAAGTATCAATCCTCATACATAATATAAAAAACAAGTCAAATTAATAGGATAAATGATAGTAATAAAATGTACTTATTTGAGTTCATCAAATATCCCCCCACTTGAACTTTACTTGTCCCCAAGTAAACCTTAGAATTTCTCTTATGAAAATGTATCCTAAAAGATGTTAGGATTTATTTTTATATTTAAGCATGTATTCGTTTATTTCATAATCACACAACTAAACACTTAACGAATTAGAAGTAAAATAAAATAAGTTGATAAAAGCAAATCTAATCGTTTAACTGTCCAGTCGTGACGAATATTCTATCATAAGCTTGGCAAGTATACACATCTCCTCCACTAAAGCTAAGGAATAACAAGTCTAAAGCGGTAAAAAGGGTTTGTAGGCTTAAGGGTTAATTATTCTCTTTCACTATCGATCTCAAATTCCAGAAAAGTGACAAAATCACAAATACATGATCGAATCCACGAACACGATACTTGCAATTGCTCAAATCCTTAACTCGAATAGGCTAAAGATAGGTCCAAACTTCACCAATAATAATATATCAAAAAGGGCGACAAAATCATAAATACATAGCCGAATCCACGACTACGATACTTAAGATTGCTCAAATCCCTAATCTCAATAAATCAAAGGTTTGGTTGGATAAAGAATAATAAAGGGCATGGATAACATTTGGGATATAAATTGGTGTAAAATGAAAAATAAACAAAACAAATAAATTAAAATCCTAAGTGTGGTTAATCACTATCCCAACCATCCCATGAATAAGACTCATATCATCGAATAACTCACGCTTTAACACTTGAAACACACGCTTTAGGTAGACACGAATTATACTCAACAAGATCTTAATCAAAGAATAAACCTTAATTGGCGTTCCCATAACTGCCAATTCCCATTCAATCCATAGATATAATACAACATTTAGTGGTGATATCGACCACTTAATACAAAACTTTACATAAGTTGGTTAAAACAAACTTCCAACTTTTCTTTTTTTTTTTTTTTTTTTTTTTTTTTTTTTTCAAACTACTAACATAAACATAGATGTGTAAAATTTCACCACATCACTAAAACGATAACTCTGGATAATTTTTCCATACTTTTCATGACTTCAGAAATAACGGTAATAGTGAAAGTAGTAAACACACGAAAAATAAACTCAAAGATATACAATATTTACTTTCACTCCAATTGCATTGTGCAATTTCCCGACCTAACCATAGATAATGAATTACGCACGCGAACACAGGTAATGTAAGGAAACACACTTTGCCTATAGCAATTAACCAACCACGGATTCTAATCTACAGGGTAGGCTAAGGTGTAAGGGTGTAACGAAACATTTTAAACATAGGTGTAAGAAACGAAAGGAATGGCTCTGAGTGTTTTTCTAGGGGTATCTTACTCTAAAAATGAGAGTAACAAAAGGGTTTATACGGGGGTTAACTAACCAGTGTAGTTAGTTAATAACACATAACATATAATAGGCTATTTGGGTGTAATCCTAGAATTTACCAAGTTAGACAAGTCATTCCAATTATATAAATATAATACTTATTATGGTGGTCTCGAATAGTATACAAGCCAAGTTCAAAGTTTACAAGTCACCGGCACACTCATAGATTTGTGAATTTTTGAAAAATCACAATTTTTGAAAATAACGTCTTGTGTGCAGTTATGCAACTTAGATCTTAAACAAAAACATGCTAAAAAATTTTAAGTTTGATATATTAAGCACATTTTAAGCATAATTTTTGAAAAAGTTTAGGACAAGTAATTGTTAAGTGTTCTAATTCTCCAATCCCCCCACTTAAGTTAAACAACGTCCTCGTTGTTTGTATAAAAGGTTAAAAACTGGAAAATAAAAGAATTAGAACAGAAAAACTCCCCTGAGATTTGCTCGGTATGATCCTCCATTTGATAAGAGCAAAAATCATCTTTCTTGTGGATTAGAACGTTAAAGCTTCATACTTGATGTATCCACAGGAAATCCAGGAAACTATAATACCACCAACACTTTAAAACACACCTAAGATAAGAAAGGTTCAAACTTGCATAATACATTAGTAGTTAGGAAAAATAAAACTTAAAAATTAAAACTGAAAATCATCAGGTCAGTCGATGCGCCGTATCTTATAGAAGAAGATACGCCGTATCGAGCCTGGAATAAATACGGATCAGAATAAAGATGCGCCGCATCCTTAACCAGGGATGCGCCGCATTAAAATAAACTGATAAAAAGTTTTAAAGTCGAAAATAAAAATGCAGAAAAATAAAATAAGATATGACCATTGCAGGAGATGCGTCGCATCTCAGAATTGAGATGCGCCGTATCCTCATGCGGGCCTGACTGACTCAATACAAAATCAGAAAATAAAATAAAAGATAAGCATGGGTTGCCTCCCACGAAGCGCTTGTTTTTTTTTCGAGTCACGAGCCTGACTCCACCCTTATTTTCTGTGTAAAAGGGTGTTGTTCCCCCCACTTGGGATCAAGTGCGGGTGATAGTAGCAATATACACGAAAAGAGTGTAAATTTGCTAGTAAAGATGGAAGAAATAAATAAAGATCATACCTTGGCAATATATGTACATCTTTCCTATCCTTACCCGGTTTGGTTGATAAATTGGATGACTTGACCATTCCATCTGAAAGAGTAGTGTGTTGAGGAAAAATGAGTCTCCTTTCTTCTTGGTTAGTCTCTTTGGTAGTAAGGCGTCCCTTGACTTCCGCAGAAGATGAGAAAGGGTCTTTGGCAAGTAAGAGTTCGAGTTCCTCAATAACCTTCATAGGGTCGAAATCATCATCTTCATCATTCATAGCAATGTTTAAGAGCTCATCACCAAACTCTTCTTCGAGCTCCACCAAATACGGGTTGATCACAGGTGCTTCAATAGGTAGTGTAATAAATTTCACTTCATCATCTTTTTGTTTCGCAACCTGTTTAGGAAAACTAGCAAGATTATAAGTAACGGGATTAGTTATATTAAATAAATTTGTACCACTTTGTGTTGTAAGTGACTCCAATTTATCTTGTGAATCTCCATCTTCAACTAGTGGTCTGGTAATTTCAGCATCGTCCCGAATTTCATCTTTAAATAAATAATCCCAGACTTCTTCAAAATCCCTCGTTGGGTCAAAATCTGGTTGAGGTATGTCATCATCAACTATGGCGTCAAATGGTTCAAAATCAAAATTAGAATACTTTTCATCTTCATCCGTTGGATTGTCTAATGGTGGTAATACGATTGCTGAATATTCTTCATCGTAATGTTCCGTATACCCATCATCTTCTTGTGCAATCTCCGAAGAAAAAGTACTATCAATAACAATTGCCGGAATTGGTTTCATGATATATGATTCTTCTTCATCATCACTTGGCATACACCAGGTGTGTTGAAATGGCAATTTGTTTCTTTCTTTCCTTGACTTTTCTCGTCCAAAAATCAAGTATTCTTCCATAGTGATTTCTTTCGTATCAATGACTTGTGCACCATATCTTGTTCTTTTCCAATCATAGTTCCCATAATTGCTCAAGGCTCTTTCCTTTTTAAGTCTGATATATTCTTCCATTGTAATATCTGGATCGTCCATCTTCCTGAAATAAAACTTACTCGTGCAAAAGAAGGGTGAAACGATCAAAGTAAAATAAAAGCTTCTGATATCTGCTGTTGATGCGCCGTATCCAATAAATGGGATACGCCGTATCTTAATACGTTAAAATTTAATCAGACTTTATCCAGAAAATAGATACGCCGCTTAGAATTTATGAATGCGCCGTATCGAATTAATTAATCAAAAATCGATATTTATTTAAAATTAAATACGTCGTATTAACGAAAGTTAATGCGCCGTATTTTCGTTACGTTTAAAAATACGAGATTTTTGATTCAGAGGATACGCCGTATCGATAGAGATCGATGCGTCGTATCTGTTTAATAATTCGCAAACTGTTTTTAATTAAAATAATAGATACGCCGTATCTGCTAAAGCAGATGCGTCGTATGGCGTTAACGTTTAGAAAAAAAAATTTATCAAGAACAGATACGCCGTATCTGCTAAAGCAGATGCGTCGTATTACTTTATCGCTTAAAAAAAATTTCTTATTAAAAACAGATACGCCGTATCTTGGGGAAAAGATGCGTCGTATCGAATTAATTAAATGCGTTGTATTTAAAAAAAAAAAAATTAAACGCAATACGCCGTATCTGAGAGATCAGATGCGCCGTATCGTTTGATTTAGCACAGTACAACGATAGCAGAACAGAAAAAATACGAAAAATAAAAACAAAAATTAAAACACACAAACAAAAATAAACACAAAAACAAAAATAAAGGCAAACAAATAACACACAAAACAACAAATATGCAAAATAATACAATGATGCAATTAATCTAATAAAAAGAAAAACCTAATTAAAATACTAATCAAATTAACAGATAATAACAATTCACTCCCCGGCAACGGCGCCAAAAACTTGATGCGCGTGATGTGTCGTTGCGGTTTAGCAGTTTTAATGCCTACTCAAGTTTTAAATTTATATTTAGCCGACTTATCAATAACAACACACTTAACGAGCAGTGTACCCGGTCAGTATGAATATAATGGTAAGTAGAGTGTCGATCACTAAGAGTGGAACGTATTATCTCGTTATTCTAATCAGTATTTTAATATCCTAACGCAAGGGGGTTTCAGCCTGAGAGACTGGCACGATTTGTTTGCAATTAAATAATAAAATAAACCAATAGGCACGAATCAGCAAGTAGCACACACGTACACAGATAAATACTTGAGACAATAAGAGGGTTGTCCTTATGATTAAGTAGATTGTCACTTGTTTTATTGATAGCTTTATATGAAGTGTATGTAGTTAACCCTTTCTCGTTGGTCCTATTCTTATCGGCGAGTAAACCCTTAATGATTACTTATGTCTAAAAGTTATTCCTAAGTGATCAATTTAGTAATAACCGTGGGAGCCACATTATTTTCCGCAGTCAAATGCCCGCAAGCCACTAATAAACACAGAGGTTATCAATGCACTAATAAGTAGTAACCAAAGACATCAACATATAAACTTTAATTGATGGGAAAGCAAGTATTAAAGGGAGTGCAATCTTTCGTTGTCACATTACACAAGCCACCAATCCTGATGAATTAAAGTTTGCTAACACAATAAAACAAAACTACTTAATGAATTAAACACATGCAACACCTTCTTACAGCTCTTGTATCTTCGTTTGGTGTGTCTTGTGCTGCCTCCTTGACTGAATTCGTCCTAGGGTTCTGCTGCTTCGGTCTTCGAATCTAATATATTGCTCTGACAAAAGCTCTGGAATTCGTCTGGTCTTGGGGTATTTATAGTTTCTGTCTGAGGGAAGATGCGGCGCATCTAGTAAGTAGATGCGGCGCATTGACTTAACTTCGCGTGGGGTCCAAGATTATAATATTCAGGAATATTCGTACACCGCCAGAAGATGCGGCGTAACTCTATGATTAGATGCGGCGCATGTCCTCTTGTATCTTGGATCGTATCTGGTGATATCTTAATAGAGATGCGCCGTATGTAATGAGTGAGATGCGGCGCATCTGGAGCAGATTAGTCTTGATCTTCTTCATTTCAGTAGACTCTTAACTTCTTGCATGTTTTGCTCCATAATTAGTCCAAAATCGCTAAGTTTCACCAAATGCTTGTTTTTACCTAAGAATTACAAAAGTAAACGATTAAGTATCAATCCTCATACATAATATAATAAAACAAGTCAAATTAATAGGATAAATGATAGTAATAAAATGTACTTATTTGAGTTCATCAACTTTTATGAAAACTGCTTTTAAAAGAATACGTTTATGAAATCAGTGTTTAAATGATTTTCACAATTACTTAACCTATTTGTACTCTATCTTTTCCTTAAAGATTTCTCATGATTTGTACTCTATTTCATTTATCGTTTTGCTATTATAATTTATTATCCACATTTGATTAGTATGCATTTGCTATTCTGTTGATATGATTCATTCAGTTGGTATTATCTTTGTTGGATAATTGATAATTATCCTTTATGCTTTACTTGTATCATTCGTTTCATTCTATTGCCCAAGCTATTTGTTTTGAACTAGTTATGGAGGTACCATGACCATGTCATATAGGCACCTATGGCATGACACAGTTCTGTGGAGGTGTGATTAGTCCACAGCGTTCCCACTTTTGCTATATAGCAACTGTGGCTACCATACTTATTATTATTATATTAACGTACATATGCACAGTCTCGATCTTGTATATGTATATCTGTTTTGCAGGGAGCGTATGGATGCATCCTAGGTACTTTGATCAGTTTAGTTATTTAGTAATGGATTGTGTGTGTGCCATACACCCCATTTCACTTATGGTACATTGTGAGCTAGCTACTCCATGTACACTTTGCTATGACTTTGCTATGATTATGATTATGATTATGTTTATCTGTTTTGGTTCTATTCATGTATCATGTCTAGACATATCTGTTTAGGGCTCGTGGGCATTCCTTTGTTATTTCTGATTTCCTTATTCATTCATTTATTTTCTCAAAGACTTATGGGTATATTGTTCAACAGGTTTTCTTAGTTTCATTTTGTTCATTCGTTTGCTTATTACCTTTCATTATATATATATGTTCACTGAGCTTTTTAAGCTCAGCCGCATTTTCATTTCCTGCGGCAGATTTTAAGAGGGAAGCTGGGTTTTGAGTGAAGAGTGCTTAGGAGCTCTTAGTGGACTGCACTGTTGATAGCTCCCCATGGCTTAGAGTTGGACTTAGAGTTTTCATTTTGACTTAGTTTGTATCTTAGTTTTTGTAGTAGTTATGTTCAGATTGATTACATTATTACTATTATCCCTTAGAATACTTTTGTAACCATTGTATTATTAAAGTCTTTCGCTTGCGTATGTTCTATTTGACAAAATAAATGTGACATTTGACCTGTTCTCAGATGGGGGCGTTACAAATATCTTCTCGACTCATTCGTTTAACATCTCATTTATAACGATATCATCTCGACTCGTTCGTTTAACATCTCATGTATAACGATATCATTTCGACTCATTCGTTTAACATCTCATTTATAACGATATCATCTCGACTCGTTCGTTTAACATCTCATGTAAAACGATATCATCTTGACTCGTTCGTTTAACATCTCATGTATAACAATATCATCTTGACTCATTCGTTTAACATCTCATGTATAACGATATCATCTCGACTCATTTGTTTAACATCCCACGTATAACCATATCATCCCGACTCATTCGTTTAACATCTTATGTATAATGATATCATCTCGACTCATTCGTTTAACGATCTAATGTATAACGATACCATCTCAACTCGTCCGTTTAACATTTCATGTTCCACGATACAATATCATGTATCACGATACTATATCGAGTCATCCGTTTTAACATGTCATGTATCACGATACTATATCGATTCATCCGTTTTAACGTGTCATGTATCACGATGCTAAATTTAAATCATTTTTAAATTATTTAAATAATTTAAAACATTTTTAATTTATTTAAATATTTTATAACTAATTTAAATCATTTTTAATTTATTTAAATAATTTATAACTATTTTTAATCATTTTTTATTTATTTACAGAATTTATAACTAATTTAAATCATTTTAAATTATTTAAATAATTTATAACTAATTTAAATCATTTTTAATTTATTTAATATCAATTAAATAATTTAAATCATTTTTAATATACATAAGATAAAGGGGGAAAAAAATGTCGTCCCTTTTTTTTCACCAAAATTTTCACGAAAATTGAAACAACCCGCCATTATAATTGTTTATCCCGCCACAGTTAGGGACGACATTGTCGTCCCTAATTTTCAAATAGAATGTCGTCCAATTTTTTGACTCAATTATTGAAGTAGTATAGCAGCATTTCTTTTTTTTTTCATTTTTCATTTATTTTTTTTTCTAAGTTTTATCCACAAAAACAAAAAACCCACGCACACACCCCTTCTTCTTCAATTGGACACCACCACAACCACTTTCAACACCACTATCACCCGAAACCACTACTTACACACGCACCACTATACACAATTTGATTAATTTTTGTTAATTTGTTTTGTGTAAAGGCATTTTTTTTTTTTTGTTGATTTCATTTTTTAATTTGTTTTGTTTAATTTTGGTTTGATAATCTTCGTTTCTTTTGTGTTGTGTTTGTGTTGGTTAGATGGCAGTAACACCACCACCGCCGTGAACCACCGATGGCAGCAACACCCCCGTGAACCACCGCCGGCAGCACCACCGATTGTGTTGGTTTCTTTTGTGTTGTGTTTGGTTTCTTTAGTTTAAAGGTATGTTTTTTTAATTGTGTTAATGTGTTTTGGGACGACAATGTCGTTGCTTATGACCTTGATGATGACGATGTTGACGTGTCTGATGATGATGAAGTGAACCCCACAGTTGTTAAAGAAGTTTTATCTAGCAATGATTCTGATTATGACAATTGTTCTTAAATTGTAATTTGAATGAAATTGTTACTATATGTTTAAACGTGTAACTTTTATTTGAATGAAATTCTAATGTTATGTTTAAATGTGTATATTTATATGAATGTGTGTATTAGTATTAATTGGTCCACGAAATTATTTGTTCTTGTACTTGTAATTTTTACATATGGCGTGTGGAGCTCCTAGATCACACGGCGGGGAAGCTGGTGGTGATCCACCCAGACGGCCCTCATTTACTATGCCGGGCTATTGCACAGGTAAGAACTTTTGATTTTTATTTTATATTTTTTATTGATAAAACTGAATTTTTTTACTTGTATTTTCACGACACAATAACTTATATTTGTAGGTTCAATGATCACTAGTGAGACGGCAAATTGGGCCTTAAAGATGGCGCTTAGAGAGAATAATAATCAACCTTTTTCCGATTGGCTTTGATCATGATGATCAAGGTACCTTCTCACCTATAGGCACTTATGTACCGCAGTTGAGTAGTCTTATCGGGGAACAAGTCAGGCCACTTCCCCTTGATTGCGATTGGGAAAAAATTCCAGAACCTTTTAAGGCGCATATAGTTCCCGCACACGAGGTATTAATTGTTTATTTTAATAACATTCATATTGTTATCGACCGTTTAGATATGCGTGCTATATTTAAATTGTGTGTTTATTTAAATGCATATATTTATTTGTAGACCTATTTCAACATCGTGCCTTGGTTAAATGACGATCGCTGAGTGACAGTTGGGGAGAATGTATATACGATGCGAGAAAGGGTATCTCTTGGGCTGAAACTTCAGATGCGGTTACTATATCGCAAAAATAAATAAAGGATCAAGTCTGTTTACTTTGATACACATGAGACGCCCGCGGTAGCAAGGGAACGGTGCCACCACTGAAATCGTGGCTTAACAGAAGCAGAGAGGAATGGGAGATGTTGGTTGACTGGTGGTCCGAACCGAAACAGACGGAAAGATCTGCCAAAAATGCAGATAACTGAGCTAAAAACAAGACAATAACTCACCAAGGGAGACATTCGTTCGTACAAGGAAGAAACAATTATGTAAGACTCATTATAATTTTTGTGATTGTTAAAGGTCTATATATTGTTTATATATAGCTCGTTATTAATTTATTTTATATTGTATGTATAGAGGGTTAACAATAAAGGGAAAGATGAAGACCTGATTGAAACATGGAGGAAGGGGCATTCAAGAAAGGGCAAATTTAAAACCAACGCAAACGAGACGGCTTATGTAAGTAATTTATCTCTTAACATGCGTCATTAAGATCAAGTTACTTATTGTTTTTTTTAACTGACTTGTTTTTAACATACATTTTTTATTTTATTTTATTTATTATTTTTTTTTTGTACTTACACAGCTGGAGATTAAGTCCCTTTTTGATCAAGTTAAAGCCGGTACAATCCCGTTGATGACCGAGCAAGAAATATTGGATGCAGTAGTTCTGAGTAACAACCGCCAAAATATGCCAGGTAGGGGCAGGAGGATGCTGGGCAGTGGCAAAACTTCTCACAGGTCCACACATCGGCCGGTTGGACTAGATTATATTACTCGGCAGCGTATCACGGAGGTGTTGAGGCGAGAGGAGCAAGAGAAAGAGTTGCTGAGGAAGCAAGCTCAGGAGGCGCAACAACGGGCTCTCGTGGCGGAGCAAGAGGCTAGATTGGCTAGGGAAAAGGCTAACGCGACTAGTTCTAGAGTTGGAATCTTCGAATTTTACCTTGGGCAGTTTTTAGCCACTATAACAACCAAGGTAATACATTTCTCGTTCCCTTCCCCCACCTAATCCTGCTCCATTTTTCAGCCCTTTTCCCGGCCCTATTCCCTTTCCTGACCCTAATAATTCTTTTAAAAATTGTTATCGTCCATCCTTTCCCAACTCTACTACATGCCCGGGTTCTAGTTCTAATTATGCAATACCGTCACCCGACCTTAACAAATACATGTTACAAAATAATCCCCATCTAAGCCGCATTCAAGATAATAATGATAATAATGATGGTAGTAGTGATGTGAAGGAAGAGGCGGAGTCAGACGAGGAGTAGGCGTAGGGATGTAAGATCTTATTATTTGTGTTAACTTTATGACTTGTTAGTAACTTCGAGACATGTTAATTAGTAAGTTTGTGACTTGTTCGTTTAATTTGTATCGTATTTGTCGAATGGTATCGTGGATTTGTGGAATGGTGTGGAAACCGTAGAGGGGGGGTGAATACGTTTCCATTTAAAAATTTAAAACTTTTGTATCAAACTCCCGATCAAGTGTGATGTGATATGAAAAGTGTCAACTAGGATCATATAGCATCAAGAGATGAATATAGTAAACTACAACATATGCACAATCAAAACACGACACATAGATAATCAACATAACATAAGCAACTAGCCATACAAGCAAAAACGCAATGCAAATATAAAGCGATAAAGAATGAAATGAAAGTAAAGAGATAAGTAAGAAGGCGCAAACCGGACACGGTGATTTATAGTGGTTCGGTCACGAAGCTCCTCTTCGCCCTACTCCACTCCCCGAGTACCCAACACGAGAGTTACTTCACTAATCAACAAACTCCCTTCAGGCGGAGAAAACCGTACATGTCGCTTAACTTGTTTTTCGACACTAAGCTAGATGTCGAGTGCTAATCTTAGCTAGCACCAATCTACCATGATCTACCCGATCTACACCTTACACGTCGCTTATCCTATTTCCGACACTAAGCTATATGTCGAGTGCTAATCTTAGCTAGCACCAATCTCCCACGATCTACCCGATCTACACCTTACAAGTCGCTTATCCTATTTCCGACACTAAGCTAGATGTCGAGTGCTAATCTTAGCTAGCACCAATCTACCACGATCTACCCGATCTACACTTGATCCACTTGATCAATACACACAAGCCCAATGGCTTCAAGAGATCTCCAAGATCTCGACATGATCACAATAATCTACACCCACTTAACTCGATCTACCCGATCTACCCTTGATCCACTTGATCAATCACACAAGCCCAATGGCTTCAAGTGATCTCCAAGATCTCGACGAGATCACAATGATCCTCCCTCACAAACTCTCAAAAGAAAAATGATCTTGATGTATGCTATGATACAATCAAGAATGTAACAAATGTTACAAGACCTAACAACTACAACTCTTGTATCTTCTTGGATACCTTGAGTTCTTCTCTTGCAAATGAAGAGGAATGATAACACTTTTGTATCTACTTGGATACTTTGTGTTCTTCTCTTGCTAATCAGGAGGGATGACAACACTTTGTATCTACTTGGATACTTTGTGTTCTTCTCTTGCTAATCAAGAGGAATGTAGAGGATCACTTGAATGGAGGATTGGATCACTCTTAAACAAACAAAGACTCTCCAAATGATCAAAGAAAGTCATCTAAGTGAGGAGGGATTATACCAGAGAAAAGTGACTGGAAAAATCAAGTTAGAAGTGTGAAATGGTCCACTATTTATAGGCAAGAAAAATCTGAACGTTACAGAAAATTTTGTACGGACGGCTCCACTAAATGTCCCACGGATCCACTAAATTTAGTGGAACCGTGGAGCCGTCCAAGACAAGGACGCTCCAAATTTCATCTTTTCTAGTGAAAACTTATTTGCGGAAGGTTGGAGCTGATTTTGGGGGGAAAATAGCTGTTGGGATTTTTAAACTTACTTTTTAAAATAAAACATTTCTTTTTAATTCAAAAATAATTTGTATAATATATTTTTGAAAAAATGTTTTGTCACATTAAAAATGTGAAGTTTAGAAAAATATAATCCTTTGATCATTTGTCAAGTAGTAGATTTGTTTGTCCATACCTTGAGTGATTTATGTCGGGATGGAAATCTACGACTTCGTTGAAGCATACTTGAGATGTCGGGAGGTGTTGATGTAAGTATGCATTGTTGATTTGTGTTTACAAATAGCTTGCACATTTTACGTTATGTATTACAAGTTACATGTTTGTCATTATTAAAACCGAATAAATCGTTTAGTTTAAATATCGTAATATTTTCACTAACAATCTCCCCCTTTTTGATGATGAAAAATATGTAATCTGTAACACATAGTAAAATGTAAAAGTTACCTATTTACACTCCCCTTCTCCCCCTTTTGTCAAATCAAAAAGGTAGTTTCCTCGAGCACTCCCTTGAATTTACTCCCTACTCCCCCTTATTGCACTACTATCCTTTCTCCCCCGAAAGGCGAGCTTGCATCATCCTAGTGAAGCCTTCTATCAACACTTGTGAAGACGACTCCATGCTATGTATTCAAATACTCCCGAGCTCCCCCTAGCTCAATGCTCCCCTATGGTGACTTAATCCCCTTGTTTATTTACCTTAGTATCTAGCGGATCCATGGATCAAATTCTTACAAAGGCTTTTCCTACATCAAGGGTTAGCTTCGTGCAGCATAATATATAACAGTATAGGAGCAACATTATAGGGATAGAATACACATAGCAAGACATGCATGGGTTAAACTATGTTAACACGTAAGTGTCACAACCCGACCGAAAACCTAAGGTGTAATTGTTCACTCAATCACAATAATCAAGAACGAGATTCGTTCATTGACTGACGCACTAAATGACTTATTCCAAGTTGTCATTGGGAGAAAAGTTCTAACAAACCTTTTGAACAACATAATCATCTACCTAAGATGATTGATGTTAAGGATAGTTTGTTGATAAGACATACTCTAAATGATTACTATTATGACAAGTCGTGCCATAAAGTAGACTCGATAGAGGTTATACCTAAATGATTCCATAAGGTGGGAGAGTGTTGGTTGTGGTGACAACAAGGACAACTTGGGTTATGCGGTTGTAGGGGATAAATAATGGGATGACCCATTAGTGGTTGTGGTGATGGTGATAGTGTTAAGGATGATGTGTTAGTGCCAAGTTCAAAAGGTGATGTAGGTAACAAGGTTAGTGTGAGAGCTAAAGGTTGTGGTGATGGTGATGGTGATAAGGATGATGTGTTAGTTCCAAGTCCAGAGAGGTTTGATAGTGATAGGGTTAGTGTGATAGCTAAAGGTTGTGGTGGACTTGGTGGAGGTAAGGGTGTAGGAATCCTAAAAGTGGAGGATGATGATGATGTGGTTGGAGATGTCGGTTTTGCCCTTTGAGGAAAGGTGGGAAAGGGTGGTTTAGGTTAATATATCATTTGCACTGACAATGAGATGCATGATATATTTCAAAAGGGAAAAAGAAAAGGTGCATGTGATCCTAACAGGATTGTTGGTGGATATCTCTAACGGGGTTAAGATAATGAAGTTCTAGGTTTCTAGGTTGGATGATCCTAGTTGTGTGTTAGAGATAATTTGGTGCATGAAGGGTTTCGTGTGTTTGTGAGGATTGAAGGTTGTTGAGCTAACTGTCACTTATCCAAAGTGAGGAGTAGCTGTAAGGTTTGAGTGTAATGAGTTGAAGGTTATGAGGTTTGAGTGTGATGATCTATGGGTTGAAGGTACTTAGACTAACTATCACTGTCAAGAGTGAAGTGTAGCTAAAAGGTTTGAGTGTGATAATGAAAGATGTTAATGTGAGGTTTGAAGATGATATGCAAGATAAGCATGCACTAGTGAGACCTTATATAGGCAAGGGTTGTGGGATTCAAACTAAAGTTGGTGATGGTGTCCTATGGTGTAGTGAGGAAATCTTAGGGTGTGTGTGAGTTTGCAAAATTTTGCAGGTTTGAGGTTAGGGATGCAGGGATCAGGAGGGAACAGTGAAAATTCGTCAAACATAGGCATGGTACCACTAAATACCACACGGTATCATTAAATTTAACGGTACCGTGGCCTATTTAACGGTACCATGACCTGGAAGTCACGAATTTTTTGGTGCAGCCTAGTTCTGGGCAGCTAAAGGGAAGTTTCCTACGGAATAAGAACCACATTAATGTGTTCTTGAGAGTGTTTGGTGAAAGGCTACATGAGTGTGTTTTCGCTCCCCCTTAATCTATGACAATCCGGACAAGATGCAGAAGATAAAGAGGAAAACAAACGTTGACGGAAGCGATAAGCTTAGTAACGTCATGACAAGTGGTGGATAGCATACGATAAACTTCACCTTTGAAGTCACGTAGCTCTTCTCAATCATTGTGAATATTCGTAGAATATTATGATGAGGCATGTGATCACGTGGAGATATCCTAAGGGTTAAGAAGATAAAATCTTCAAGGTTGTGATGTTAGTGATAAGGTTCTAGTGGGGTTATCTATGTTGATGAAGAAGGGTTATCTCAAAGTATCCTAACGGTTCTTCGTTAGAAGTGTGTGGAAGATGAGTGGGATGCGGAAGCATTGGTAGTGTTTAGTACCATGCGGAAGTGAAAGGGAAGAAGGCTTAGGAATCAGAAGATAGATACAATCTGTTCTGATAGGATACGGTTCTGGTTCAAGACTACATCGAGTGGGTTTCGATAGTGTTTTTGAAACAGTGAGAATAAACTGTCTCAGCAGACAACGGTCCGACGGTACCGTTAAATTTAGCGGTACCGTCCCCTATTTAAGGGTACCGTGACCTGCTGAGGTCAGTTTTGACCCAGAATTAGATTTATACCGAATAAATTCTTTTATGAGTGAATCCAACGGGATTCGATGAACTTTTGTCGAGAACGAGTAATGACATTTAATTGCATTTTGCAAATTAAATAAACTTTAAATATTTCGGATGAAATATTTAAGTTGTCATTGGAGTTAAAGAGGATTTTACGAATAAATTTCGCTGATTTAGGGAGATTTTTCGACACGAGGAGAGAATTTATACCTAATAAATTCTTTGAACGGTACTGGACGAGAAGAGATGACTTTTATATTTCCGAGGAAATATATAGGTAGTCACTACAGCGATGTGAAAAATGACTTGATATTTCCAGTGAAATATCTAAAAGTCATGACACGAAATAGAAGAGATGATCTCAATATTTCCAGTGAAATATTCAAAGAGTCATGAGATAAGACGCACGAGATGACTACAATATTTCCAGCGAAATATTCAAGTAGTCATAAGAGGGGTACGAGGGATGACTTTAATATTTCCAGTAAATATTTAAATAGTCATAAGATTTATGGAATATGTTCCATCATTCCTAGACCTAGACAGAGATGGTTAAGGGATTCTTGGTTGAGAGGTTTGGTTGATTTACGGATTTTGATGTGCTTCGCACGTGAGTGTTTAACGGGGTTTTGAAAGATGTAAAGCTAGGCCTATGGTGCTGGTTCGCAGCAGGGTTTGGGATCTTAAGACATGTATAATCACATGAGGATGAAATGAACTACTAATCACTTATATAGTAACTTGTGAGTCCTTTCTCATCCGAGGGTTGATGTTAGCTTTTAGCTTTTGTATGACCGTTTTAACATATGTTGTTAAAAGGCTTGAGTATGATGTTTCGGATATGACATTTAACAATTGCGAACGCAAGTTAAACTTACTTGAATATTTTGGATGAAATATTTAAGTTGTCAACCCTACTCCGAGTTCTACTAGGTTTGTATCTAACCTTCCCATGACAAAAGGGTGTATTACTTGGAAGAAGGCGAAGTGATGACTAGGGAGTTAGGATAACTTCGCGACTACTCTAACTTATGAGTTTTGACACTAGTGTATGACTCTATGACTTCTAAGGGTACATAGTGATGGGCATACCTAATTCCTAATGTGTCAAAAGGACATAGTGTGGGTGCAAACTTTACAAGTAAATCATGTAAAATGCACATAAGGAATAAATGCAAACATCATGCAAACCATGATAATCATTTAGCATTTATGATCATGAAGATATTTAATCATATCTTATGAGAACATGTCATCATTTTGAAACACGTATGTGGGATGCAAGTAATCTAGGTTTGCTAAGGCAGATCCTAATTACTACTTGTTCAAGATAACATCCTAATGGGAGATAAAGTTCACCGATGTAAACTATCTCTAGTCAAATGTAGGAATGAAAAATTTTCAAGTTAGAGAATGAGTATGAGACTATCACTAGTGGTGCTCAATTAAGGCTAAACACGACCATTTTTATGGGTTATACACGAACCCAACTTCTCTCCTGGAAGCAATCCAACCGTTAGGTCAAATTGAATTTCTAGTGCGATAGGTTCTCCAGTAGTCATTCTCATGTTACAAGAATTCAAATTCCTATATTTGCCTATCGAAGTATAGCAAAGATGATGTTATCTTGTTTTGCTTACACATGGCCTAATATGACTCAATTAACCATACTTTGAAAGTTGGTTAAGAAAATGACATGTCTTACACAACTCCTAACAAAGGCAAGTGAAATGTTTTAATTTCGTGCTTGAGATTTAAAGGTTGTTTGATGGAGATGGTGTATTTTATGATCTCTTGGACAACATCTTTGTTTGTTGAGTTGTTACATGTTATTTTTACATGATTTGGTTTCCTAGAACCAAGAGACACTCTAATGTGATACAATGTAGAATCTACTACATCATGTGTGTTTCAAGAATGCTCCTTTGCATATCTTGAGAAAGAATCTAGTGAAGGTTACATACCTCAATAGATCTTGTGAGCATTATATTAAAAATGAGACATATTGTATATTTCAACAAATATGCTTTTCTAAGAGGAAACTTATCACTCTTATGAATGCTTTGTGAAACAAGTATTTTAGTGTATGACCAATTTTACTTGTTTATGCAATGACACATGTTGTATTAGGTTATTATTCAACTCTAATATCCTATATTTGTTAACAGGATGCAATGTATTCTCTTGTAACATAACCATTCATCTTACAAAGAAAATAAGATGCATGAGATATAGGTTATCTTTTGTCAATCTTTTGATAAGAGAAATACATGTGATATTCTCAAAGATTGATGACTTACATAACAGTTAATAACATATTATGTGTGACACTTTTACTAGACATGTGGCTTTGAGTGTTGTGTTGTTCATGAGCAAAGTATACATATGTTGTTTGTTTGCTCGTGTTTGGTTTTTCGGAAATGACACATTTACCAATTGCATTGCAATGTAAATTACTTGTATATTTCGGATGAAACATCCAAGTTGTCAATCATACTTAGTTGTGTATTTTATGCATCTTTTAAACATGTTAGTTTAAAGTTTGGAACACAACCATTGGACAAGAAGACTTAATATGGCACCTTCAACACAAGTGTGAGTTATGATTCGATGCATATTATATTCGTCGTGAGTGGACGTCATTATTTTCATAACAATCGAGTGTAATTGAGTATGTAGATTCAAGATAATATATTTCATCATATTTTGATGTTATCTTGAAGCTAGACAAATAATGACTCCAATTTCATGTCCACACTCGAAAACTTGTCAATTAGATTCGATAATTATATCAATCATAATTTGAATAATGAATTGATATGTACTCGAAATCTTTCTTGACCCTCATGATCACTCCTTTTAAAAAGAAAATAAAAATTTAAGGAGTGTGTTACATTTATTCTAATACTAGTTGTATGTGTCAGGTTAATGACATATTAAGTTGCTACTTTAATACTGTCATTTATTTTTATTCGAGAAAAATTATTTATATTATTAAGTATAATATTCTTAGTTTTTCGACACCTCATTAGTATAAAAATAATTATCATAACTATTTTTATACAACAAACGTCAAATACTAAATGTTTAAAACATTTTGTATGTGTGTTAAATCAATGCAAGTTTAATACATTTTCTTTTACTTAAATACTAATGTATTAAAATGACCTTTTATCTTGTTTAGACAACCCATGGTCAAACAAGACAAAATGATGTAATGATTTAAAGATCATGTTACGGATTTTATGAAAGTGTTAAGTATTTTGGGGTGATATACATTTTACACTTAAACCTTTGGAAAAATAATTGTGTAAGACAATATCTTTCGACACACATGATCTACCAACTTAGTTTCTATTCCTAAGAAGGTTACTAAACCATTTTAAAAACTTGCAACAAATGCAAGAAAAATGGTCTATGCCTATATGCAATGCAAACTAATTACTTAATATAGTGCAAGTAAATTAGCATGAGTCTTATAAATGCATAAACCGGAAAGCTATAATAAACAAATAGCAATTTAGCTTAACACACAAAAATACTTATCGTCATTTTGTGTATTAGGTATAACAATGTATACTAAGCTTGATTTTATTTGAAAATGAATTGATTTCCTCCCCATTACAAAGATTTTTGCTAAGTCACTTTGAAAACACGTCAAGGTTTAAAAATTGAATCGCCCTTTTTCAGTTTGACCAAAAATTTACGCAAACTGTATGACCAGAAGACCTTTAGTTGAAAATCAAGGACTTTAACATGTTTTCATTTAGAACTAATTCATAAAAATATTTCTCAAATGAAAGTAGACTCAACATCGTTTAAAATGATGGGCGACACGACTCATACAGACTTATGGTTGATTTTATATGGATTTTTGAAAATGATCCAAAAATAAAAAACAGACAAACAGATGCACGACACCGTTAAATGACCCACGGTACCATTAAATATAACGGTACCGTCCTATATTTAATGGTACCATGGTCTATTTTCTGATTCAAAACTACATGACATAATGATTCGTTCTGAAAACATGACTGGACACTTAAAAACTCTATTCGTTTAGTAATTAAAGAAAACCTTCAAGCTAGTATGACGAAGTATACTTAACAACAAAACTTGTAAGTATTAGACAACTAATTACTTATCATATTTCATCACATTCATAGGTTATTTGATACATGGATCGAACTCAATTTTGAAAACCATTTGTTTTAAAATTTTGAGCGACGTGGCTCTGGTACCAATTGTGGAAACCGTAGAGGGGGGTGAATACGTTTCCATTTAAAAATTTAAAACTTTTGTATCAAACTCCCGATAAAGTGTGATGTGATATGAAAAGTGCCAACTCTGATCATATAGCATCAAGAGATGAATATAGTAAACTACAACATATGCACAATCAAAACACGACACAAAGATAATCAACATAACATAAACAACTAGCCACACAAGCAAAAACGCAATGAAAATATAAAGCGATAAAGAATGAAATGAAGGTAAAGAGATAAGTAAGAAGGCGCAAACCGAACACGGTGATTTATAGTGGTTCGGTTACGAAGCTCTTCTTCGCCCTACTCCACTCCCCGAGTACCCAACTCGAGAGTTACTTCACTAATCAACAAACTCCTTTCAGGCGAAGAAAACCGTGCACGTCGCTTAACTTGTTTTCCGACACTAAGCTAGATGTCGAGTGCTAATCTTAGCTAGCACCAATCTACCACGATCTACCCGATCTACACCTTACATGTCGCTTATCCTATTTCTGACACTAAGCTAGATGTCGAGTGCTAATCTTAGCTAGCACCAATCTACCACGATCTACCCGATCTACACCTTACACTTCGCTTATCCTATTTCCGAAACTAACCTAGATGTCGAGTGCTAATCTTAGCTAGCACCAATCTACCATGATCTACCCGATCTACACTTGATCCACTTGATCAATACACACAAGCCCAATGGCTTCAAGAGATCTCCAAGATCTCGACACGATCACAATAATCTACTCCCACTTGACTCGATCTACCCGATCTACCCTTGATCCACTTGATCAATCACACAAGCCCAATGGCTTCAAGAGATCTCCAAGATCTAGACAAGATCACAATGATCTTCTCTCACAAACTCTCAAAAGAAAAATGATCTTGATGTATGCTATGATACAATCAAGAATGTAACAAATGTTACAAGACCTAACAACTACAACTCTTGTATCATCTTGGATACCTTGAATTCTTCTCTTGCAAATGAAGAGGAATGATAACACTTTGTATCTACTTTGATACTTTGTGTTCTTCTCTTGCTAATCAAGAGGGATGACAACACTTTGTATCTACTTGGATACTTTGTGTTCTTCTCTTGCTAATCAAGAGGAATGTAGAGGATCACATGAATGGAGGATTGGATCACACTTAAACAAACTAAGACTCTCCAAATGATCAAACAAAGTCATCTAGGTGTGGAGGGATTAGACCAGAGAAAAGTGACTGGAAAAATCAAGTTGGAAGTGTGAAATGGTCCACTATTTATAGGCAAGAAAAATATGAACGTTACAGAAAATTTTGTACGGACGGCTCCACTAAATGTCCCACGGCTCCACTAAATTTAGTGGAACCGTGGAGCCGTCCAAGAAAAGGACGCTCCAAATTTTGTCTTTTCTGGTGAAAACTTATTTGGGGAAGGTTGGAGCTGATTTTGGGGGGGAAAATAGCAGTTGGGATTTTTAAACTTTTTTTTCAAAATAAAACATTTCTTTTTAATTCAAAATATAATTTGTAAGATATATTTTTTAAAAAATGTTTTGTCACATTAAAAATGTGAAGTTTAGAAAAATATAATCTTTTGATCATTTGTCAAGTAGTAGACTTGTTTGTCCATACCTTGAGTGATTTATGTCGGGATGGAAATCTACGACTTCGTTGAAGCATACTTGAGATGTCGGGAGGTGTTGATGTAAGTATGCATTGATGATTTGTGTTTACAAGTAACTTGCACATTTTACGTTATGTATTACAAGTTACATGTTTGTCATTATTAAAACCGAAGAAATCGTTTAGTTTAAATATCATAATATTTGCACTAACAATCTCCCCCTTTTTGATAATCACAAATATGTAAACTGTAACACATAGTAAAATGTAAAAGTTACCTGTTTACACTCCCCTTCTCCCCCTTTTGTCAAATCAAAAAGGTAGTTTCCTCGAGCGCTCCTTTGAATTTACTCCCTACTCCCCCTTATTGCACTACTATCCTTTCTCCAACGAAAGGCGAGCTTGCATCATCCTAGTGAAGCCTTCTATCAACACTTGTGAAGACGACTCCATGCTATGTATTCAAATACTCCCGAGCTCCCCCTAGCTCAATGCTCCCCTATGGTGACTTAATCCCCTTGTTTATTTATCTTAGTATCTAGCGGATCCATGGATCAAATTCTTACAAAGGCTTTTCCTACATCAAGGGTTAGCTTCGTGCAACATAACATATAACAGTATAGGAGCAAAATTATAGGGATAGAATACACATAGCAAGACATGCAAGGGTTAAACTATGTTAACACGTAAGTGTCACAACCCGACCGAAAACCTAAGGTGTAATTGTTCACTCAATCACACTAATCAAGAACGAGATTCGTTCATTGACTGACGCACTAAATGACTTATTCCAAGTTGTCATTCGGAGGAAAGTTCTAACAAACCTTCTTAACAACATAATCATCTACCTAAGATGATTGATGTTAAGGATAGTTTGTTGATAAGACATACTCTAAATGATTACTATCATGACAAGTCGTGCCATAAAGTAGACTCGATAGAGGTTATACCTAAATGATTGTGGGAGAGTGTAGGTTGTGGTGACAACAAGGACAACTTGGGTTATGTAGTTGTAGGGGATAAATAATGGGATGACCCATTAGTGGTTGTGGTGATGGTGATAGTGATAAGGATGATGTGTTAGTGCCAAGTTCAAAAGGTGATGTAGGTAACAAGGTTAGTGTGAGAGCTAAAGGTTGTGGTGATGGTGATGGTGATAAGGATGATGTGTTGGTGCCATGTCCAGAGAGGTTTGATGGTGATAGGGTTAGTGTAACAGCTAAAGGTTGTGGTGGACTTGGTGGAGGTAAGGGTGTAGGAATCCTAAAAGTGGAGGATGATGATGTTGTGGTTGGAGATGTTGGTTTTGCCCTCTGAGGAAAGGTGGGAAAGGATGGTTTAGGTTAATATATCGTTTGCACTGACAATGAGATGCATGATATATTTCAAAATGGAAAAAGAAAAGGTGCATGTGATCCTAACAGGATTGTTGGTGGATATCTCTAACGGGGTTAAGATAATGAAGTGCTAGGTTTCTAGGTTGGATGATCCTAGTTGTGTGTTAGAGATAATTTGGTGCATGAAGGGTTTCGTGTGTTTGTGAGGATTGAAGGTTGTTGAGCTAACTGTCACTTATCCAAAGTGAGGAGTAGCTGTAAGGTTTGAGTGTAATGAGTTGAAGGTTATAAGGTTTGAGTGTGATGATCTATGGGTTGAAGGTACTTAGACTAACTATCACTGTCAAGAGTGAAGTGTAGCTAAAAGGTTTGAGTGTGATGATGAAAGATGTTAATGTGAGGTTTGAAGATGAGATGCAAGATAAGCTTGCACTAGTGAGGCCTTATATAGGCAAGGGTTGTGGGATTCAAACTAAAGTTGGTGATGGTGTCCTATGGTTTAGTGAGGAAATCTTAGGGTGTGTGTGAGTTTGCAAAATTTTGCAGGTTTGATGTTAGGGATGCAAGGATCAGGAGGGAACAGTGAAAATTCGTCAAACATAGGCACGGTACCACTAAATACCACACGGTACCGTTAAATTTAACGGTACCGTGGCCTATTTAACGGTACCGTGACCTAGAAGTCACGAATTTTACTGTGCAGCCTAGTTTTGGGCAGCTAAAGGGAAGTTTCCTAGGGAATAAGAACCACATTAATGTGTTCCTGAGAGTGTTTGGTGAAAGGCTATATGAGTGTGGTTTCGCTCCCCTTTAATCTATGACCATCCGGACAAGATGCAGAAGATAAAGAGGAAAGCAAACGTTGACAGAAGCGATAAGCTTAGTAACGTCATGACAAGTGGTGGATAGCATACGATAAACTTCACCTTTGAAGTCACGTAGCTCTTCTCAATCATTGTGAATATTCGTAGAATATTATGATGAGGCATGTGATCACGTGGAGATATCCTAAGGGTTAAGAAGATAAAATCTTCAAGGTTGTGATGTTAGTGATAAGGTTCTAGTGGGGTTATCTATGTTGATGAAGAAGGATTATCTCAACGTATCCTAGCGGTTCTTCGTTTGAAGTGTGTGGAAGATGAGTGGGATGCGGAAGCATTGGTAGTGTTTAGTACCATGCAGAAGTGAAAGGGAAGAAGGCTTAGGAATCAGAAGATAGATACAATCTGTTCTGATAGGATACGGTTCTGGTTCAAGACTACATCGAGTGTCTTCCGATAGTGTTTTTGAAACAGTGAGAATAAACTGTCTCAGCAGACAACGGTCCGACGGTACCGTTAAATTTAGCGGTACCGTCCCCTATTTTAGGGTACCGTGACCTACTGAGGTCAGTTTTGACCCAAAATTAGATTTCTGCAAAGAAATTTCACATATGTTGTGATTTTTTTGGACCTTAGATTAAAAGAATTTATACCGAATAAATTCTTTTATGAGTGAATCCAACGAGATTCGTTGAACGTTTTTCGAGAACGAGAAATGACATTTAATTGCATTTTGCAAATTAAATAAACTTTAAATATTTCGGATGAAATATTTAAGTTGTCATTGGAGTTAAAGAGGATTTTACGAATAAATTTCGCTGATTTAAAGAGATTTTTCGACAAGAGGAGAGAATTTATACCTAATAAATTATTTGAACGGTACTGGACGAGAAGAGATGACTTTTATATTTCCGAGGAAATACATAGGTAGTCACTAGAGCGATGTGAAAAATGACTTGATATTTCCAGTGAAATATCTAAAAGTCATAACACGAAATAGAAGAGATGACCTCAATATTTCCAGTGAAATATTCAAAGAGTCATGAGACGAGACGCACGAGATGACTACAATATTTCCAGTGAAATATTCAAGTAGTCATAAGAGGGGTACGAGGGATGACTTTAATATTTCCAGTGAAATATTTAAATAGTCATAAGATTTATGGAATATGTTCCATCATTCCTAGACCTAGACAGAGATGGTTAAGGGATTCTTGGTTGAGAGGTTTGGTTGATTTACGGATTTTGATGTGCTTAGCACGTGAGTGTTTAACGGGGTTTTGAAAGATGTAAAGCTGGGCCTATGGTGCTGGTTCGCAGCAGGGTTTGGGATCTTAAGACGTGTATAATCACACGAGGATGAAATGAACTACTAATCACTTATATAGTAACTTCTGAGCCCTTTGTCATCCGAGGGTTGATGTTAGCTTTTAGCTTTTGGATGACCGTTTTAACATATATTGTTAAAAGGCTTGAGTATGATGTTTCGGATATGACATTTAAAAATTGCGAACGCAAGTTAAACTTACTTGAATATTTCGGATGAAATATTTAAGTTGTCAACCCTACTCCAAGTTCTACTTGGTTTGTATCTAACCTTCCATGACAAAAGGGTGTATTACTTGGAAGAAGGCGAAGTGATGACTAGGGAGTTAGGATAACTTCGCGACTACTCTAACTTATGAGTTTTGACACTAGTGTATGACTCTATGACTTCTAAGGGTTCATAGTGATGGGCATACCTAATTCCTAATGTGTTAAAAGGTCATAGTGTGGGTGCAAACTTTACAAGTAAATCATGTAAACTGCACATAAGGAATAAATGCAAACATCATGCAAACCATGATAATCATTTAGCATTTAAGATCATGAAGATATTTAATCATATCTTATGAGAAAATGTTATCATTTTGAAACACGTATGTGGGATGCAAGTAATCTAGGTTTGCTAAGGCAGATCCTAATTACTACTTGTTCAAGATAACATCCTAATGGGAGATAAAGTTCACCGATGTAAACTATCTCTAGTCAAATGTAGGAATGAAAAATTTTCAAGTTAGAGAATGAGTATGAGACTATCACTAGTGGTGCTCAATTAAGGCTAAACACGACCATTTTTACGGGTTATACACGAACCCAACTTCTCTCCTGGAAGCAATCCAACCATTAGGTCAAATTGAATTTCTAGTGTGATAGGTTCTCCAGTAGTCATTCTCATGTTAGAAGAATTCAAATTCCTATATTTTCCTATCGAAGTATAGCAAAGATGATGTTATCTTGTTTTGCTTACACATGGCCTTATATGACTCAATTAACCATACTTTGAAAGTTGGTTACGAAAATGACATGTATTACACAACTCCTAACAAAGGCAAGTGAAATGTTTTAATTTCGTGCTTGAGATTTAAAGGTTGTTTGATGGAGATGGTGTATTTTATGATCTCTTTGTAACCACTGTAAGATTTCCTCTATATAATTTTCTAGTACTTATCTTTTTCCACGTAGTTTTTTTTTTTCTTTTCTGATTATAACTATTATCTTATGTAACGAATATCACATCCCTGACAACCCTGTTTGCAACCCAACCTTAACTGATTTAGCATTTACCTATGTAAACATTATTGACCTAAAACGTTATGAGGTCCCACTTACCACTTTACGTTATTTCGCTAACGTACGTTTAAAACTGAATGTTTCTTAACTGATAAGAGTTTTATGACACTCTAAACCACCATAGCAACATGTGAAGATAACGAAACCTTAAAAATAGCAACATATAGATTATTTAATAATGTACAAGTCACTAAAGCACAGAAACCCTAATTCCACTAAACTCCCGATAAAACCCTAATTTCTCAAAACTATTATTATATGTAATAAAACCACGAACCCTAATTAATATTTTTATAAAATATAAAAGTACAAGTCTTCTAAACTAAGGTACAAGTCTTTAAAGCATGAAAACTAATTATTTATAAAAACTTTATATAAAACTTAATAATAAATGTTTTAAAGATATAAAATGTAATAATTTTATATATTAATTTTTAAAATGAGTTTATTTGTTTATAAAATAAGTGTACAAGTCCTTAAACTCAAAGTACAACCCATTAATGCATAAAAACTTAAAAACTAAATAAAAGGCATATAAAGCTTAATAAAAATTATATAAAAATTATATAAAATTAGGAAATAATTAAAATTATATTTTTCTTATTTTCCTAACCCTAGTACAAGTCCTTCAAGCCTATAGTGCAACTTCCCAAAGCACAAAATCATTTTCTTACATATATAAGCAAATCGACAAGAACAAAAATGTTTTCTAAAATTCTAAAAATCATTTTCAAAGAAACTTTAAACCTAGAAACCCTAACTATGCCTAAAACCCTAGAGTACTACCCAACTAAGCCCTAGGTACTACCCTTTGTTGCACCCAACAAACCAAACTCTTCTAGTTACTTAGATCTAGTTCAAATTCAACCTTAAACAAACTAAACCCTAGAATTATCCAAGCCCTAATCTTCCAAATGTAAGAACCCTAATTGGACACATCTTCCTTCTTCTAGAATAAGGGCCACTTGTGTGAAGGAGAACTTTACACCTCACTTTTTCCCCCTCTTCCCCACATGTCGCCATCCACAGCCACATATCTCAGCCTACACTCTTCCATACTCCTCTTAGAAGACCTTAGAAACCCTAGATTGTCTTTTATAAATAGCAACCACCATATGAAACCCTAATCCATCACTACCCTTCGAACCACCACAAACAGCCACAAACCTTTACACCACTGATCCCACAAGCCTAAAATAAGTCCATACAACCCTAAGGAACCAGTAGAAGCAAGCTAGGTCCAGTAGGAAGAAAGTTCGAACCCTATTTCTTCAAAACTGCCCTAATTGACTTTTATATAGGAGGTATGTTTCTAGCTCTTTTCATTTACTTTTATATAGTCCTTATGTGTCTAAAAACATCCTAGAACATGTATCAATAAGTGTCATAGCCTATAAATAGCAGAAATGAAATTTTGTTTCTTTTATTTCAAACCGAATGGATTTTTAGAAATAAGTATGAAATGGATCTTTAGGAACCCTAGGATCTTTACTATGGATTAAGAACACTCTATATATGTTAAATATACTAAGTATAACATAAAAACACTAGGTCTAAAAATTGGATATAGAAAAATACGCATTTTTCTTTTCTTTTTCACCCAGTCGACCACAGCAGGTCTGCTGCTTTGGACGTCGTTTTAACCTATCAAACGTATCTCAAAAATTCTGATTTTTGAAATGCTTAAAGTACATTAGAAGGTCTAAATGTAGGAAAAAGAATCATGAATTTTCGTTGAGTAACAAAGGAGAACGAGCCATGTGAAAATCTGAGTTTTCTGTGTCGAGTAAAAATAAGTTCGCTAGTTTTATAAATTATTTCTGAAGTCATGGGTTCGAACCAAGCCCCTATCTTTTACAAAAATACTCTTATAAAATTTATAAATACTTTAGAAAAGGAGTCATAAAAAGTCTCGAGGTAAAACGCAAGAAATAAAATGTTTTTGTGTAAAAGGATGTCGAGTAAAATCATGTGGGAGTCTCAAGGACCAAACCTGCCAAAACTCTATAAGGTTTCGTAGTTGGGACTTATTTTGCGAACGAGAAAACCCTAGGGATATAAAGTGTCACTTTTCGAAACTTAAGGGTAGAAAATGTAATTTAACGAAAGATCAAGGGTATAAATTGTCATTTTCATAAAGTCTAAGGGTAAAAGTTGCCAAACCTAGATACTTTAGGGTCTAAAATGTAAATATACTTAAAAACTATAATTTAATTATTATTATTATTATCATTATTATTAGTATTATTATTATTCTTATTAGAATTACTAATAAAAATTAAGAATACGATGACAAACGAACGGAGCAAATGATAAAACTTATATGTTCAGAACACAGTTACTGAGAACTTGACATAACCAACCCAGGTTGCAAGCCGGAGACGTTTATCAACTTTGAATAACTTTGTTTTCCATCCAGATTAATCAGGTGAGTTTATAGTCTCACATTTCCTATTTACATGTTTTCCAAATATGTGGGGAGATACATGCTATTAAACCGAACACAAGTATTTTCCTGATTGTTATTGCACTAGGCTAACTTACTTTATTATTGAGATTGAATTATTTATTTAAAAGACCCTCATATCATGCACCATTAGTCACCTGCTGGGTGAGCGCGAATATGTGAATAGATCTATTGGCCTGACGACCCATTTGTACTAACCGGATGGATATCTTCGTGGTAGCCGGTTAGGCAGATGCATTATATTTGATTTCTTGAACTCGGGGGCAAGACCACTCTCATTTCAATCGTGATTGTGGAACCTGGAAACTGTTAACGCATTGCGTGTCATGAGGTTTAGTGCAATATTCCCGAACTACGATATAACTGAATTCTCTTATTTTGGCTTCTGTTCAAACTGATTATAACTTTAAACACTATAGATTCACTCAACCTTTGTGTTGACTTTTTAAGCATGTTTATCTCAGGTAACTAGGAGTATGGAAATGGCACGAAGTGGCTGTGGACTTTCTTTTTACAAGAGTGTCCACTTTGTTATCATTCAATGAATAATGTAACTTTTATCATGTATTTCCGAACCTCCCTCTGGGACCTATTTTATGTACTCTGATATTGAATAAATGAATGATAACAATTTTATTTAAAAACGTCTCTTTATGAGTCGTTTTCTATTCTCATGACTGTGAACCATGAAGTAACACCCCGAGCTTATATTCCGCTACGTATCTCGAAAATAGGGGTGTTATAGATTGGTATCAGAGCTCATGGTTATAGAGAACCAAATGTTTTCAAACATTGAACTATAACCACTTTTCACAAAAACTCAGCCAGAGTCCTTCGTGCCACGACGATATTGAAACATTATTTATATATGAATTATTATTCATTATTTAATTATATAGTGGAATATTCATAACTTTTGGGTGGTTACAGAGCTATAAATTTCCCTCTTCATTCTATTATCTCTATGTCGAACGCGGAAATCGAAAATATCGCAATCGTACCAGACGTCATGACACGACCCAGACAAGTAACAGAGTTGGATTCAGCAGAGGATGTTACGGTAGTACCAGAAATTCCCTCAGCTTTTGGGCATGATTCGGAATCAGACCCTATAGAAGAACCATCAGAAGATACTTTAATGCCAGATGTCGTGCCAAATTCTGATGATCCTTATGTGCAAGTCAGAGAAAGAGCTCATACGACTGCAGAAGGAGAATCCTCTGAACCAGATCCTACCTCAGTTTTGGAGAGACCTCCAGAGAGAACTCGAAGGAAAGCACGAATGAGAACTCTCCCAGTATTTTCCTCACCTTTACCCCGTCCATATCCATATATGCTACCTAATTTTGAACTCATAGTCCCGACATCTTTACCTCCGCCACCACCATCATCTACCGACTTCACACCTCCATCCATACCGTTTGAATTGAGTGATGAGGTTCAAGCTATTATTGCTCGATATAATGCCATGCCTCAATCTCCCACTCCCGATGTCTCCACCCCTCCGCGAGTTTTTGAAATAGGAGAAAGTTCCCAGGCGGCACAGGAACGACAACCGTCCGTTTCTACTCTTCTGTCACGGCTAGAGCGCCAAGAGGAGCAGATTGAGACTGCATTGGGACATCTCGACGAACTTCCACTGGAGCGCATTGAAGGTATTGAATGCAGAATAGAAGATATGATAACAGATCAGGAGGTGATAAAGCAAAAGGTGAATGAAAACCGCGAAGAGTCTGAGAAGAATTACGAGGAGGTTAGACGTGAAATACCAATTGTCTATGAAAATGAACTGAAGCTAATAGAAGAGATGATCAAAAAGAATGAGGAGTTAGCAACAGCACAAAATCGGATCGCAACTTTAGAAATGACGGTCGCAGAGATGCAGATTTTGTACCAGGAGAATATGCAGGTTCTCATTAGTATGATAGCTGAACTCGGCAATCAGCTTAAGGGAACTCCTGGAGGACAGTAGATCTAATCACTATATATATTATCTTTTGAGTGCTACGTCTAAATTTTGGAAAATATAGTATATACATGGCACTAATATGTAGTTTGTATCAAAACAGCTTTTGTACTTTATATCAACCATAAGATATGTAGCCTAAATGTGACACTTGTATCAATTTTGTTATGTATAACAAGATAACAAGTTGTTTATGGCTATATATGGTTAAGATATTTTTGCTATGAATGATATAATCACAAAAATCTGAATATATATTTTCATGTTGTGATGATAGAAATATGTCTCGCAAATCCCCAGAATCAGCCATGTCACAAGCTGCTATTCGAAAGCTTGTTGCAGACAGTGTCGCTGCAGCTCTTGAGACTCAAGCAGCGGAAATGGCTCATACTGGAAGCTCAAGCCAACCCAATGGAGATAGCGAGTCAGCCAATGCTCGCAAGTGTACTTACAAAGACTTCATGAACTGCCAACCGACTTTCTTCAAAGGAACCGAAGGAGCTACAGCATTAGCTCGTTGGTTTGAACGTATGGAAGTGGTCTTTGTAAGAAGCGGGTGTTCTGATGATTGCAAAGTTGCCTTCGCAACAGGAACTTTGTTAGATGATGCTTTGTCTTGGTGGTCTACTACTTCCCGGACAATGGGAGTAGAAGCAACTCATCAACTCACTTGGGATGATCTTAAGAAGAGAATGTTAAACAAGTATTGCCCTCGTGCTGAAATCAAGAAATTGGAGGATGAATTTCACCAGCTAGCAGTAAAAGGAACAGATGTCAAGGCATACAATAGAAGGTTTCAGGAGATTGCTCTCCTATGTCCTAATATGGTGCCTGATCTTGAGAAGTTGCTGGAGAAATATGTCGAAGGGTTGCCTCGGAGCATCGAGGGGGATGTTACTGTTTCAAAGCCTCAATCATTGGAAGAAGCAATGACCACGGCTCAGAAACTGATGGATAGAGAAATTAAGCAAAATTCAGTTCAGGGAAACAATGATCACAAACGAAAGTTTGATGATAGAAGGAATTCCCATCATTACGACCATCGTTCCAACAACAACAACAACCGCAATAATCAAAACCATTACCACCAAAACCGTAACCAATATCATCATCAGCAAATCCAACGAAAAGAAGCAGCCAGAGCCTATACTACCACTTCTACTGAGAAGAGTGGTTATATCGGCACAAAGCCACAGTGCAGTCGATGCCTGTTACATCACTTTGGTCCATGCACCGTTAAGTGCCTAAAGTGTCAAAAGATAGGACATCAGACCAAAGACTGTAGGGCAACAGGAGCAAATCTGCAGCTGGTGATCATGACATGCCACGGATGTGGTGAAAAAGGACATTACAGAAATCAGTGCCCGAAGATGAATGATAATCCAAACAATAGTGCCCGCGGCCGAGTGTACGTGTTGGGTGATGGTAACGAGCAGTAGAACCCGGACATAGTCACGGGTACGTTTCCTCTCAATCAACATTTAGCTAGGGTATTATTTGATACCGGAGCCGATAAAAGTTTTATATCTCTTACTTTCGCTTCATTACTCAAACTCAATCCCACTGCCTTAACCCAAACATATGAAATTGAGCTAGCTCATGGAAAATTAGTAGGCACTAACTCTGTAATCCAAGGTTGTACCTTAACCCTATCAAATCAACCTTTCGACATCGACCTTATGCCTATTGAATTAGGAAGCTTTGATGTAATCGTTGGTATGGATTGGTTATCCAAATATCATGCCAAGATATTATGTGACGAGAAAGTGGTTCACATTCCTTTTAAGAATGAGACTTTGATTATTCGGGGTAATCAAAGCAAAACCAAGTTAAGCATAATATCTTGCATCAAAACCATGAAATATATCAACCGAGGATGTCCAGCGTTTTTAGCCCATGTAACTGAGAAGAAATCGGAGGAAAAACGATTGGAAGATGTACGTGTAGTACGAAATTTTCCAGAAGTGTTTCCTGAAGAGTTACCTGGACTACCACCTGTTCGTCAGGTAGAGTTTTAGATCGACTTGGTGCCTGGAGCAGCACCAGTAGCACGAGCTCCATACCGTTTAGCGCCAACAGAAATGCAAGAACTATCCAATCAACTGCAGGAGTTATTGGATAAAGGATTTATTCGACCAAGCTCATCGCCTTCGGGAGCACCTGTCCTATTTGTTAAAAAGAAGGACGGAACTCTTAGGATGTGTATTGATTACAGAGAGTTGAATAAACTTACGGTAAAGAATCGATATCCACTACCAAGGATCGATGATTTGTTCGATCAACTACAAGGATCTAGCGTTTACTCAAAAATCGATCTAAGATCTGGATATCATCAACTGCGTGTTAAGGAAGAGGACATTCCTAAAACAGCTTTTAGAACAAGATACGGTCACTATGAGTTTCAAGTAATGCCATTTGGGTTAACCAATGCACCAGCTATATTCATGGATCTCATGAATCGTGTATGCAAACCCTATTTGGATAAATTTGTGATCGTGTTCATTGATGATATTCTCATCTATTCTCGGAGTGAAGAGGAACATACAGAGCATTTGAAGACTATTTTGGAACTACTCAAGAGGGAACAGCTGTACGCTAAATTTTCCAAATGTGATTTTTGGATTCATACCGTGTAGTTTCTTGGACACGTGGTTGACCGCCATGGAATTCACGTGGATCCGTCCAAAATAGAAGCTGTTAAGAATTGGCCAATACCAACGACTCCTACCGAAGTGAGACAATATTTAGGACTCGCTGGTTATTATCGGAGATTTATTGAGGGATTCTCAAAGATTGCCAAATCTTTAACGGAATTAACTCAGAAAGGTAAGAAGTATGCCTCGGGAGAAAATCAAGAGAAAGCTTTCCAGCTGTTAAAGCAAAAGCTTTATGAAGCTCCAATTTTAGCTTTACCAGAAGGAAGTGATGATTTTGTTGTGTATTGCGACGCGTCACACCAAGGTTTAGGAGCGGTGTTGATGCAGAGGAATAAAGTGATTGCTTATGCCTCTAGACAACTCAAGCCTCATGAGGAAAATTATACTACTCATGATCTTGGACTAGGAGCAGTTGTATTTGCTCTTAAAATCTGGAGACATTATCTGTATGGCAAAAAATGCGTTGTGTATACAGATCATAAGAGCCTTCAACATATTCTTGACCAGAAGGAATTGAACATGAGACAACGCCGATGGTTGGAGTTATTAAGCGACTACGACTGTGAAATTCGTTATCATCCTGGAAAAGCAAACGTCGTAGCAGATGCGCTGAGCAGGAAGGAACGAAATAAGCCTCTTCGAGTTAGAGCTTTAGTAATGACCATTAATTTGGATTTACCATCCCAAATTCTCAATGCACAAGCCGAAGCAGTAAAGGAAGAAAATGTACAGGCTGAGAATTTGAGAGGCATGGACAAGGTATTTGAAATCCGCCCTGACGGGACTCGTTGTATAAAGAACCGGAGTTGGTTACCGCTCTTTGGTGATTTAAGAAATGTGATTATGCACGAATCACATAAGTCCAAATATTCTATCCACACGGGATCTGAAAAGATGTACCAGGATCTCAAGAAACTTTACTGGTGGCCAAACATGAAAGCTGATATAGCTGAGTATGTCAGCAAATGTTTGACTTGTGCACGAGTTAAAGCGGAGCATCAAAGGCCATCCGGTCTATTGACTCAACCTGAGATTCCTGAATGGAAATGGGAACGAATAACAATGGACTTTATCACTAAATTACCTAGAACATCAAGTGGATATGACACTATTTGGGTCATAGTTGATCGCCTTACGAAATCCGCTCACTTTTTGCCAATCAAAGAAACTGATGAAGTAGAAGATTTAGCCAAATTATATCTAAAAGAGATAATCTCACGACATGGGATACCAATTTCTATTATTTCGGATCGTGATTCTCGTTTCACGTCTCGATTTTGGGAAAAGCTTCAGAAAGCTTTAGGAACAAAATTAGATATGAGTACGGCTTATCATCCACAAACCGACGGACAGAGTGAGAGGACTATTCAAACGCTGGAAGATATGCTTAGAGCATGTGTAATAGATTTTAGTAAAGGATGGGATAGACATTTTCCTTTGGCAGAATTCTCATACAACAATAGTTACCATGCAAGCATCAAAGCAGCACCTTTTGAACCACTTTATGGAAGAAAGTGTCGGTCACCTGTATGCTGGGCTGAAGTCGGAGAATTCCAACTTACTGGGCCAGAGCTAATACAGGAAACCACCGATAAAATTGTGCAAATCGGACAGCATTTGCAGGCAGCCCGAGATAGACAGAAAAGTTACGCAGATACCAGACGGAAGCCTATGGAGTTTGAAATAGGAGACAGAGTTATGTTAAAGGTGTCACCATGGAAAGGAATAGTTAGATTCGGAAAACGGGGAAAGTTAAATCCTCGATATATTGGGCCATTTAAGATTTTGGAGAAAATCGGTCCAGTAGCTTACCGACTTGAACTTCCCGTAGAACTTAGTAAAATACATCCTATCTTTCACGTCTCAAATTTAAAGAAGTGTCTATCAGATGAAACACTCATGATTCCCATGAAAGAGCTTCGTCTCAATGATAAGCTCAATTTTGTGGAAGAACCTGTAGAGATTATGGATAGAGAGATCAAACAACTGAAACGAAGTCGCGTTCCTATCGTAAAAGTTAGATGGAACTCCAAGAGAGGACCAGAATTTACCTGGGAACGAGAAGACCAAATCCGGGCCAAGTACCCGCATCTTTTTCCTAATTCACCAACCAACACTGACTGAATCTCGGGACGAGATTCCCTTCAACGGGGGGATAATGTAACCACTGTAAGATTTCCTCTATATAATTTTCTAGTACTTATCTTTTTCCACGTAGAATTTTTTTTTTCTTTTCTGATTATAACTATTATCTTATGTAACGAAGATCACATCCCTGACAACCCTGCTTGCAACCCAACCTTAACTGATTTAGCATTTACCTATGTAAACATTATTGACCTAAAACGTTATGAGGTCCCACTTACCACTTTACGTTATTTCGCTAATGTACGTTTAAAACTGAATGTTTCTTAACTGATAAGAGTTTTATGAAACTCTAAACCACCATAGCAACATGTGAAGATAACGAAACCTTAAAAATAGCAACATATAGATTATTTAATAATGCGCAAGTCACTAAAGCACAGAAACCCTAATTCCACTAAACTCCCGATAAAACCCTAATTTCTCAAAACTATTATTATATGTAATAAAACCACGAACCCTAATTAATATTTTTATAAAATATAAAAGTACAAGTCTTCTAAACTAAGGTACAAGTCTTTAAAGCATGAAAACTAATTATTAATAAAAACTTTATATAAAACTTAATAATAAATGTTTTAAAGATATAAAATGTAATAATTTTATATATTAATTTTTAAAATGAGTTTATTTGTTTATAAAATAAGTGTACAAGTCCTTATACTCAAGGTACAACCCATTAATGCTTAAAAACTTAAAAACTAAATAAAAGGCATATAAAGCTTAATAAAAATTATATAAAAATTATATAAAATTAGGAAATAATTAAAATTATATTTTTCTTATTTTCCTAACCCTAGTACAAGTTCTTCAAGACTATAGTGCAACTTCCCAAAGCACAAAATCATTTTCTTACATATATAAGCAAATCGACAAGAACAAAAATGTTTTCTAAAATTCTAAAAATCATTTTCAAAGAAACTTTAAACCTAGAAACCCTAACTATGCCTAAAACCCTGGAGTACTACCCAACTAAGCCCTAGGTACTACCCCTTGTTGCACCCAACGAACCAAACTCTTCTAGTTACTTAAATCTAGTTCAAATTCAACCTTAAACAAACTAAACCCTAGAATTATCCAAGCCCTAATCTTCCAAATGTAAGAACCCTAATTGGACACATCTTCCTTCTTCTAGAATAAGGGCCACTTGTGTGAAGGAGAACTTTACACCTCACTTTTCCCCCTCTTCCCCACATGTCGCCATCCATAACCACATATCTCAGCCTACACTCTTCCATACTCCTCTTAGAAGCCCTTAGAAACCCTAGATTGTCTTCTATAAAATAGCAACCACCATATGAAACCCTAATCCATCACTACCCTTCGAACCACCTCAAAAAACCACAAACCTTTACACCACTGATCCCACAAGCCTAAAATAAGTCCATACAACCCTAAGGAACCAGTAGAAGCAAGCTAGGTCCAGTAGGAAGAAAGTTCGAACCCTATTTCTTCAAAACTGCCCTAATCGACTTTTATATAGGAGGTATGTTTCTAGCTCTTTTCATTTACTTTTATATAGTCCTTATGTGTCTAAAAACATCCTAGAACATGTATCAATAAGAGTCATAGCCTATAAATAGCAGAAATGAAATTTTGTTTCTTTTATTTCAAAACGAATGGATTTTTAGAAATAAGTATGAAATGGATCTTTAGGAACCCTAGGATCTTTACTATGGATTAAGAACACTCTATATATGTTAAATATACTAAGTATAACATAAAAACACTAGGTCTAAAAATCGGATTTAGAAAAATACGCATTTTTCTTTTCTTTTTCACCCAGTCGACCACAGCAGGTCTGCTGCTTTGGACGTCGTTTTACCCTATCAAACGTATCTCAAAAATTCTGATTTTTGACATGCTTAAAGTACATTAGAAGTTCTAAATGTAGGAAAAAGAATCATGAATTTTCGTTGAGTAACAAAGGAGAACGAGCCATGTGAAAATCTGAGTTTTCTGTGTCGAGTAAAAATAAGTTCGCTAGTTTTATAAATTATTTCTGAGGTCATGGGTTCGAACCAAGCCCCTATCTTTTACAAAAATACTCTTATAAAATTTATAAATACTTTAGAAAAGGAGTCATAAAAAGTCTCGAGGTAAAACGCAAGAAATAAAATGTTTTTGTGTTAAAGGATGTCGAGTAAAATCATGTGGGAGTCTCAAGGACCAAACCTGCCAAAACTCTATAAGGTTTCGTAGTTGGGACTTATTTTGCGAACGAGAAAACCCTAGGGATATAAAGTGTCACTTTTTGAAACTTAAGGGTAGAAAATGTAATTTAACGAAAGATCAAGGGTATAAATTGTCATTTTCATAAAGTCTAAGGGTAAAAGTTGCCAAACCTAGATACTTTAGGGTCTAAAATGTAAATATACTTAAAAACTCTAATTTAATTATTATTATTATTATCATTATTATTAGTATTATTATTATTCTTATTAGAATTACTAATAAAAATTAAGAATACGATGACAAACGAACGGAGCAAATGATAAAACTTATATGTTCAGAACACAGTTACTGAGAACTTGACATAACCAACCCAGGTTGCAAGCCGGAGACGTTTATCAACTTTGAATAACTTTGTTTTCCATCCAGATTAATCAGGTGAGTTTATAGTCCCACCTTTCCTATTTACATGTTTTCCAAATATGTGGGGAGATACATGCTATTAAACCGAACACAAGTATTTTCCTGATTGTTATTGCACTAGGCTAACTTACTTTATTATTGAGATTGAATTATTTATTTAAAAGACCCTCATATCATGCACCATTAGTCACCTGCTGGGTGAGCGCGAATATGTGAATAGATCTATTGGCCTGACGACCCATTTGTACTAACCGGATGGATATCTTCGTGGTAGCCGGTTAGGCAGATGCATTATATTTGATTTCTTGAACTCGGGGGCAAGACCACTCTCATTTCAATCGTGATTGTGGAACCTGGAAACTGTTAACGCATTGCGTGTCATGAGGTTTAGTGCAATATTCCCGAACTACGATATAACTGAATTCTCTTATTTTGACTTGTGTTCAAACTAATTATAACTTTAAACACTATAGATTCACTCAACCTTTTTGTTGACTTTTTAAGCATGTTTATCTCAGGTAACTAGGAGTATGGCAATGGCACGAAGTGGCTGTGGACTTTCTTTTTACAAGAGTGTCCACTTTGTTATCATTCAATGAATAATGTAACTTTTATCATGTATTTCCGAACCTCCCTCTGGGACCTATTTTATGTACTCTGATATTGAATAAATGAATGATAACAATTTTATTTAAAAACGTCTCTTTATGAGTCGTTTTCTATTCTCATGACTGTGAACCATGAAGTAACACCCCAAGCTTATATTCCGCTGCGTATCTCGAAAATGGGGGTGTTACACTCTTGGACAACATATTTGTTTGTTGAGTTATTACATGTTATTTTAACATGATTTGGTTACCTAGAACCAAGAGACACTCTAATGTAATACAATGTAGAATCTACTACATCGTGTGTGTTTCAAGAATGCTCCTTTGCATATCTTGAGAAAGAATCTAGTGAAGGTTACATACCTCAATAGATCTTGGGAGCATTATATTAAAAATGAGACATATTGTATATTTCAACAAATATGCTTTTCTAAGAGGAAACTTATCACTCTTACAAATGCTTTGTGAAACAAGTATTTTAGTGTATGACCAATTTTACTAGTTTATGCAATGACACATGTTGTATTAGGTTATTATTCAACTCTAATATCCTATATTTGTTAACAGGATGCAATGTATTCTCTTGTAACATAACCATTCATCTTACAAAGAAAATAAGATGCATGAGATATAGGTTATCTTTTGTCAATCTTTTGATAAGAGAAATACATGTGATATTCTCAAAGATTGATGACTTACATAATAGTTAATAACATATTATGCGTGACACTTTTACTAGACATGTGGCTTTGAGTGTTGAGTTGTTCATGAGCAAAGTTTACATATGTTGTTTGTTTGCTCGTGTTTGGTTTTTCGGAAATGACACATTTACCAATTGCATTGCAATGTAATTACTTGTATATTTCGGATGAAACATCCAAGTTGTCAATCCTACTTAGTTGTGTATTTTATGCATCTTTTAAACATGTTAGTTTAAAGTTTGGAACACAACCATTGGACAAGAAGACTTAATATGGCATCTTCAACACAAGTGTGAGTTATGATCCGATGCATATTATATTCGTCTTGAGTGGACGTCATTATTTTCATAACAATCGAGTGTAATTGAGTAGGTAGATTCAAGATAATATATTTCATCATATTTTGATGTTATCTTGAACCTAGACAAATAATGACTCCAATTTCATGTCCACACTCGAAAACTTGTCAATTAGATTCGATAATGATATCAATCATAATTTGAATAATGAATTGATATGTACTCGAAATCTTTCATGACCCTCACGATCACTCCTTTTAAAAAGAAAATAAAAATTTAAGGAGTGTGTTCCATTTATTCTAATACTAGTTGTATGTGTCAGGTTAATGACATATTAAGTTGCTACTTTAATACTGTCATTTTTTATTTTTTTTTGAGAAAAACTATTTATATTATTAAGTATAATATTATTAGTTTTTCGACACCTCATTAGTATAAAAATAATTATCTTAACTATTTTAATACAACATACGTAAAATACTAAATGTTTAAAACATTTTGTATGTGTGTTAAATCAATGCAAGTTTAATACATTTTCTTTTAATTAAATACTAATGTATTAAAATAACCTTTTATCTTGTTTAGACAACCCATGGTCAAACAAGACAAAATGATGTAATGATTTAAAGATCATGTTACGGATTTTATGAAAGTGTTAAGTATTTTGGGGTGATATACTTTTTACACTTAAACCTTTGGAAAAATAATTGTGTAAGACAATATCTTTCGACACACATAATCAACCAACTTAGTTTCTATTCCTAAGAAGGTTACTAAACCATTTTAAAAACTTGCAACAAATGCAAGAAAAATGGTCTATATCTATATGCAATGCAAACTAATTACTTAATATAGTGCAAGTAAATTAGCATGAGTCTTATAAATGCATAAACCGGAAAGCTATAATAAACAAATAGCAATTTAGCTTAACACACAAAAATACTTATCGTCATTTTGTGTATTAGGTATAACAATGTATACTAAGCTTGATTTTATTTGAAAACGAATTGATTTCCTCCCCATTACAAAGATTTTTGCTAAGTCACTTTGAAAACAAGTCAAGGTTTAAAAATTGAATCGCCCTTTTTCAGTTTGACCAAAAATTTACGCAAACTGTATGACCAGAAGACCTTTAGTTGAAAATCAAGGACTTTAACATGCTTTCATTTAGAACTAATTCATAAAAATATTTCTTAAATGAAAGTGGACTCAACATCGTTTAAAATGATGGGCGACACGACTCGTACAGACTTATGATTGATTTTATATGGATTTTTGAAAATGAACCAAAAATGAAAAACAGAAAAACAGATGCACGGCACCGTTAAACGACCCACGGTACCGTTAAATATAATGGTACCGTCATATATTTAATGGTACCGTGGTCAGTTTTCTGATTCAGAACTACATGACATAATGATTCATTTTGAAAACATGACTGGACACTTAAAAATTATATTCGTTTAGTGATTAAAGAAAACCTTCAAGCTAGTATGACGAAGTATACTTAACAACAAAACTTGTAAGTATTAGACAACTAATTACTTATCATATTTCATCACATTCATAGGTAATTTGATACATGGATCGTACTCAATTTTGAAAACCATTTGTTTTAAAAATTTGAGCGACGTGGCTCTGGTACCAATTGTGGAAACCGTAGAGGGGGGGGGGTGAATACGTCTCAATTTAAAAATTTAAAACTTTTGTATCAAACTCCCAATAAAGTGTGATGCGATATGAAAAGTGTCAACTATGATCATATAGCATCAAGAGATGAATATAGTAAACTACAACATATGCACAATCAAAACACGACACATAGATAACCAACATAACATAAGCAACTAGCCACACAAGCAAAAACGTAATGCAAATATAAAGCGATAAAGAATGAAATGAAAGTAAAGAGATAAGTAAGAAGGCGCAAACCGGACACGGTGATTTATAGTGGTTCGGTCACGAAGCTCTTCTTCGCCCTACTCCACTCCCCGAGTACCCAACTCGAGAGTTACTTCAATAATCAACAAACTCCCTTCAGGCGGAGAAAACCGTACACGTCGCTTAACTTGTTTTCCGACACTAAGCTAGATGTCGAGTGCTAATCTTAGCTAGCACCAATCTACCACGATCTACCCGATCTACACCTTACACGTCGCTTATCCTATTTCCGACACTAAGCTAGATGTCGAGTGCTAATCTTAGCTAGCACCAATCTACCACGATCTACCCGATCTACACCTTACACGACGCTTACCCTATTTCCGACACTAAGCTAGATGTCGAGTGCTAATCTTAACTAGCACCAATCTACCACGATCTACACTTGATCCACTTGATCAATACACACAAGCCCAATGGCTTCCAGAGATCTCCAAGATCTCGACATGATCACAATAATCTACTCCCACTTGACTCGATCTACCCGATCTACCCTTGATCCACTTGATCAATCACACAAGCCCAATGGCTTCATGAGATCTCCAAGATCTCGACAAGATCACAATGATCTTCCCTCACAAACTCTCAAAAGAAAAATGATCTTGATGTATGCTATGATACAATCAAGAATGTAAACAAATGTTACAAGACCTAACAACTACAACTCTTGTATCTTCTTGGATACCTTGAGTTCTTCTCTTGCAAATGAAGAGGAATGATAACACTTTGTATCTACTTGGATACTTTGTGTTCTTCTCTTGCTAATCAAGAGGGATGACAACACTTTGTATCTACTTGGATACTTTGTGTTCTTCTCTTGCTAATCAAGAGGAATGAAGAGGATCACTTGAATGGAGGATTGGATCACTCTTAAACAAACTAAGACTCTCCAAATGATCAAAGAAAGTCATCTAAGTGAGGAGAGATTAGACCAGAGAAAAGTGACTGGAAAAATCAAGTTGGAAGTGTGAAATGGTCCACTATTTATAGGCAAGAAAAATCTGAACGTTACAGAAAATTTTGTACGGACGGCTCCACTAAATTTAGTGGAACCGTGGAGCCGTCCCAGAAAAGGACGCTCCAAATTTTGTCTTTTCTGGTGAAAACTTATTTGGGGAAGGTTGGAGCTGATTTTGGGGGGAAAAATAGCAGTTGGGATTTTTAAACTTTTTTTTCAAAATAAAACATTTCTTTTTAATTCAAAATATAATTTGTAAAATATATTTTTGAAAAAATGTTTTGTCACATTAAAAATGTGAAGTTTAGAAAAATATAATCCTTTGATCATTTGTCAAGTAGTAGATTTGTTTGTCCATACCTTGAGTGATTTATGTCGGGATGGAAATCTACGACTTCGTTGAAGCATACTTGAGATGTCGGGAGGTGTTGATGTAAGTATGCATTGATGATTTGTGTTTACAAGTAACTTGCACATTTTACGTTATGTATTACAAGTTACATGTTTGTCATTATTAAAACCGAAGAAATCGTTTAGTTTAAATATCGTAATATTTGCACTAACAAATGGTATTGTATCATTTATTAATTTGGTATTGTATCATATTGTCGAATTGGTATTGTGGATTATAGTTGATTACAGGTTATATTTGTTTTGGTAGACTTTTTCCAGAAAAAAATCGGGAAAAAATATGGAAAATATGCTGGTTTGCTGAAGTTTTTTTTTACTCAAAAAAAAAAAAAAAAAAAAAAAAAAAACAGGGACGACATTTTCGTCCCTAAATTGCACAAAATTGTCGCCCCTTTTTTGCTTTGACTGCCACGTATATCATCCCTAAAATTTTAATAACAAAATAACCTTAACACTTAGGGATGAGATTATCGTCCCTAATATTTTTTTAATGGCGTCCCGTTTTTAAATAAAAAAAAAAAAAAAAAAAAAAAAAAAAAAATTGAAAAAAACTAGGGACGATAACCTCGTCCCTTTTTGCAAAAGCTATGTCGTCCCTTTTCGTATATTTAGAATTGAATTGTTCGTGGGGCCCAGCAATCTGTCGTCCCAAATTTGCATATACATTGTCGTCCCAAAAAATTTTGTGACAACAAAAAGGAGACTACCAAAATGAGACGAGATGTCGTGCCATTTTTATTTTGGGACGACGCCATGTACAATTTTGGAACGAGAATATCGTCCCTAAGTGAATGTTTTTTTGTAGCGACTGTTTGATAATTGATCTACGCCACATACCTTGTTTGTTATTAGTTTTATACATATTTGCAAAAATTAATTGATTAACTTGCATTGCATCACTACGTACATGCATGATCTGCATGTGTAGAAAACAAATATCTAGGTTATATTATTTCTTTTATCAGCTACTATAAAATCTGATTAAAAATTGTTTTGGTTTGCTCAAAAGAAAAATAAAAAATAAAAAAAAATAAATAATTGTTTTGTTTTTGTCACTGGTTTGATGCTAATGGTTATTAATTATTCTTCGTTATAATTAGAAACTACAGTGTTTCTTTCATCAACAAGACTATGATGGTTAGTGCAATTAACTACATACATCAACCCAACATTAGACTATGATGGTTACTTGCAATTAACTACATACATCAACCCAACATAACGTACAAAAGAAACCTTAAACAATTTAAATTTAGTAAATGGTAAGTAGATCACGGATCCACCTAAATGGAAATACAAAAGGAAAGATAAAAAATATCTAGAAACTTGAAACCCTAAAGATATATAATAAAACTTAATCCATATAAATTGCGAGTTAGAAACATCAATTATACTACATTGTAATGTAGCTATGCTTTCCCCTTATATTATATGGTATTATCTGTACTACTTATAAAAAGTGAATGCCTATTCTTGAATTGAACATTGAAAACTTAAATTAGTGTAGTTTTTCTAAATTACCTTTAAGTATACTTTAATACACCTTAAGCTTAATTAATATACCTTAAGCTTGATCAATTCTAAACTTGACAACTTTTTAAAAACACACACTGTATTAATTTAACAAAAAAAAAAACAACGCTTTGTATTTCAAAAAATACACGCTTTGCATCAAAGGTCGAACCAGAATCACGATTTCGCAAGTATAATTATTTGCCGCTATAAACACCGTTGCTTTGCGCATGTATACGTCTAGTCTAAATAATTAGTATTCATATATATATATTTGTAATCTTAAAGATAGACTAAGATTGTGAGTAGTAGACTAACATTGTGAGTAGTGGTGAGTGCACCACACGCGTGGACCACAAGTTTTCACGTGTCAAACGCCATTACATGCCTTCTGTTTCATAACCGTTGGCCCAATTTGAAGATGGTTTGGTGGTCGGCTTCACGGAACTAAACTTTGGTGATTTTGTGTGTGTAAATTTAATTTGGTATTAACCACTGCGTGAGTTTGATGCTGAGAATGTATAATCATGTGTCGTTGATCTGTCGGTAGGTTTGGTGATGAGCATAGTTAACCAGTACTACCGCTACGTACCATTACCAGTCTTATAGAATAGCAATGACACATCTCAAGTACACAACATTGAACTTAGATTTGAAATTGCGCCAGAATTAAGATGTGGGACGTGTGATTATTTGAGCTTTTTAGTCATATATTTGTTTATTTATTTGTACGCTTAATTATCAAACTATGTCTTAATTATATGTACTTAAACCTATTACCTATACATATGAACAACATGTATCATGCACTTGGCTAATGAATTCATGCAAAGTGATAATAAAGGCAAATCACATGCAAGCATGCATGCTTTTATGTTCCACTTTTTAATCTTCACTTCTTGTTCTTTATCCAACAAACATTCAAAACCTAACTAATAAACTTTTTTTTTTTTGTTTTTTATTTAAACGCGGTGTATTATTATAAAACTAACACTCTAGCAAGTTACTAGAGGTTATAAGGGAAAGACATTACACGTAATATCCGACTAGACGCGGAGCTTGGATCGTCGAAGACCTAATCAAACCTCTCAGAGATTAATATCCCGTTAATTTTTACCTTCATATACGACAAGATTTTAATCACCTGCAAGCATATAGAAGCTAATAATATTGTCACATGATCGAATATATTTAAAATCAAGATCTTTGAGCCATTAATATCTAGTATTTCGTTATTCTCTAGCTAGGGCACCACTGGTCCACTCGAACTGCTTTCTTGATCTTCACACCTTGAGTTATAATTACTTCCAGAACCAATATTCTTATTATCACTGCATGATTTATTTGAACTAGTACCCACGAAACCATGAGGCAAACGATGATTATTAGGATCAATGCCCATTTTTACAAGCTTCTTCTTCAAATGTGAATTCCAATAGCTTTTTATTTCATTATCTGTACGTCCGGGCAACCTTCCAGCTATAAGTGGCCATCTAAAAGTTCGAACGAAAGTATATTATATGGTAGACAAAATACAGAAGAATATACAACAATTAATAAGCAAGTGGTTCGATCGATCTTGATTTGATAGATCTTTCTCAATATTTTTGTAGGAATATTCATTTTATTATGTTTCTTTTAATTAATGTTACTGCCAAAACCCTAGTCACCAGTCACATGTAACATTATCGATTTTGATTCACCTGTCGCCTAATAGAGCATGAAGCCTAATGATGAGATCATCTTCATCTTCACCAAACTTTTCTCTTTTATGGTCAGAACTCAAGGTATCAAACCATCTTTTCCTACAAGACTTGCCGCAACGAAGTAATCCTAATCATAATTCAAACCATACTATAATTAGATATGACTTGGTATAACAAACATATTCAAAAACAAAAAGATCATAACGTTAACACGCGCACACACGCATACTGAACCTGCAGCCTGAGGGAGGGTACGCCAACAAACTTCACTATGGGTGGTAACATGGTTTATAAGCTTTTGATCTTCTTCCTTAGACCAAGCTCCCTCATTTAAATCATTGTTATTATCAGAATCACAACAAGGTTTTGTCATTTTATTTTCTTTTCGTAACGACTTGTATTTTACGCCAAGTATCAAGAACCACTTATTAGTGCAATGGTGTTGGTGTCTTGCATTTGTTTGATTGTGGTGGATGTAGACTGAGTGGTAGATATGAGCAAATGTAGGTATGTATATATACGGGAAAAAAGAAGGTTGACTTGGAATGGTGGTTTGCTCGTGCATCAAGTTTACCTATTTGCCTAACATTGTTTGGTATACTAGTTTTTACTTATTTTACTCCATCCACCCGTGTAGTTTTCCTTTTTAAAGGTAATATATTATACAGTAAAACTTTAGCAGAAAGCTATAGAAAGGTAAACATGAAAAGTACATAGAGCTCATACAAGGTGATATAAGATAGCAATCCAAACTGGATCCGATTTACTAATTCTATTTACGATCCAAGAATGCGAATGCATTTTTATTTATTTTCCAGGAATGTCCTTTTTCGGAGGTTTCAAATTAAATTAAAACAAATTCAATTTCTAAACCTATTTGTCTAATCAGTTAGTATTGTATTATATATTCTAACATAACCATTTGATAGCAAGTGAATAACACCGAGATCAAATTTTTATCCATTATATATGTTGAAATCTGATCAATAGGAAAATGAATATTTGATATTACATTTTTGGAAACCGCAATTGTATTGAGAACCTAGCAAGAAGCTAGCATCAAGCGTTTTATGATGATTAGATATGGCGTTACGAGAGAAAGAATATCAGTCTATCCAATTACAAAAGTTATTGCTACATCTACTAGAAATCCAATTGAACGAGTGAAGCTTTACATCATTTTTGGGTAAAGGGTTAAAAAAAGGGAATATATTAGCTATAGTTTTGTGTAGCCAATTCTTTACAATTTTTTGCTACTCCCTCCGTCCCAAATTTATGGGTCTCTGAGTTATTTTGTAGGTCCCTAAGTCATTTTTGTGGGTCCATAAATCCTTTCTTGTGTAATTTTGGTGAACGATTATATCCAATTGGCTATATTAATTGTAGCCAAGATATCCTTTAAAAAAATGATGTGAAGCTTCACTCGTTCAATTGAATTTCTAGTGGATGTAAAGTTTCCTCGTTCGAATCACATCTTTGTTGCTTCGGTTGTTCTTGAAAGTTATCTCATTTCTATTCAGCCAAACAATCCAAATACTTGATTCAATTATGCCATCAAGAAGGTACGTGAGTGTAAATGTGAGATTTGCCCGATCGACCAAAGTGATTGCCTCAAAAAAATTGGAATGAATTAAGTTGTGAAGATTCCACCATTATAAAATGTCGGTCCACGTTTGCTTTGCTATGGCACAATGTACAAAGATGTGATTTTCTGTTTGGAGATCATTGTCACAAATGGGGCAACAAACCAAGTGTAGATCAATTCCTCTTCTATCTAAGTTAACTCTTGTTGGAAGTCTTTCATTTGGCACTCTCCAAGTATTGATATATATTTTGATAGGTATCTACTTGTTCCGTCGTGTTTGATCTTGAATCATGGTTGTAGGTCTCTATAATTGATATCATTACACACACTAGATCATAGAAAGTTTTAGAGAGAGAAAGAAAGAACGAACTAGCGAGAAGTTAACTAGGAAAATTTCAAGAAAGGGAAAGTCAGAAGTATACAGTGAGCTGGTTGGTGAGCTTATATGAGACACCTAAAATGAGGTAGATATGGGTTTGGGCCTTTACTTGTACTCTTGATGGACTTGAGGATGGACTAGTTACTAACTAGTCCATTTACATGTATATTTGTCCAACTCGTACAAGACTCGTAAATATTACATAGTAGCCACTAATGGGAAATGATTGTCTCTTTTAAGGCTAACAATCTCCCCCTAAGAGGCGATCATACATTTGACGTTAATAACATTACTGAGTGTTCTTGATCTTTAATCTTCTAAGTTTGAGTCTTGTGTTGTAATAGTCTTTGTTAGGCATCTTGTTCCAATCATGCATCTTGGATTTTGTCTTTGTCTTGAGCTCTTGAATCTTTATCTTATCTTCGACAACTTTACTTCCTTTTGATTTGATGTTGACCCACATACTCAAACTTATCTTCACTCAAAAAGCTTCCCAATCACTGATCATACGGAAGTTGAAACAATATTACTAGGCGCACGAATAAATCCCTCAACTTGTACACCATTTCTTCTTACGTGATGGCATACGAGAATGGATTTCATAGATATTATGTGTTGTGTCAAGTATGAGTATGCGGTGAAGATGTTGAAGTTGTTGATGAAATATGATGGAAATGAATCTTGAGTGGTTACATCTAACACCGGTAACTATCACAGAAAAGTAGATAATACTCGTGTCAGGGCAATCGATCATTGTGGACTTTCTTATAGAATGTTCCATTACGATTGTTTTACCGATTAATGTCTTAATTCCATTCACCTTAGTCGGTAGAATTAACCTCCCAACCTGGTTGAAGACTGTTATCAATACATTGAATAAGTCTAAGTATAAACCTAAGTCATTAGGACTCGATTCGTAAATGAATTTCCTTGGTAATGTTTCCAGCTTGAAGTGCCAGATAATCCAAAAGGATTACCCCAAATGCCGTTACTTGAAATGGTTGTCCTCAAGAAGGGTTACAATGTAACACCCCCAAAATTTGGTTCAGCGGAAGACAAAAACAAGCATTGGGGTGCTACGAAATTGGTACACAGCACAAGCATAGGAAAGCGGGATAACATTATCCGTTTACATAAAAACATTTCAAAATCCAAACCTCAAGTTTACATTTATTCAAAAGTACAGGAAGTAAGGCCCGAAAGAAACATAATATAGGTCCCCAAATGTGTTATCAGAGTTTGAATTGATCCTTAGCCATGCCACTTGCCAAACCTCCAAACAGCAATCATCACAATTGAACATCATTAATTACCTGAGAAAACATGCTAAAAAGGTCAGCTAAAGCTGGTGAGTTCATAGGTTTAAGCAATAAGTAACGGCGGACCAAGATAAGAAATTTGCTACATTGGACTAAGATAGATATAAATCACAATTCCACAAGCATCAACAATCACAAATCACCAAGTAACAATATGATAGGTCACAAAAGCCCTCTTTCATATTGATAATCACAGTGCGGCCCTAGGTATATCTGACCTTAGCCAGGCATCACGTTATAGCAAATTAGGACTAGATTATTTGCTACCCTGGTCTAAGACAAACATCTGTCGCATATCTAACCTTAGCCAGTCAACAAGTTATAGCAAAACAAGTAAAATAGCAGTAGGTCCGTTAAAACGGTTTTGCATGTTTTCTCCCCCAAGTTTAAATAAACATAGTAAGAGTAAAAGTGGGGCTATGAAACTCACCTCAATCAAGCAAAGCACAAACAAAAATCTACAGAAGCAAAGTACTCAGCATCTCTCAAGTATCGGCACTCACGGACTCGGCACAACCTAATAATATAAACTTGCCTTAACATATATCCCCAAATGTAAAAGTTTCCAAAAGCTAACTATCCCCAAGTATATTCCATTTCGATTCCAAAATCTCTCTCTCATATTAGTTACTAGCGTTTGGTATCAATGGGTGTGCAGTGGAGACACAACATGACTCGAGTGTACTCACGCCACACAAAGACTAAGACATAAACAGCTTCACAAGACAAGGGCATATGATTAAGTTTTGATTTGATAAGTCATTCGGACGAATTGTCGGGTTCTTATCGAGTTCGTCAACGCGATAAGTCTCGCAATTCCTTCGTGTAACTTATCAATCCAAAACTCAATTACCATACTCGATAAGTCATAAGGATGAATTGCTCGTTAATAAGTTTCTTCTGACATGCTTATTGGGCCCTTATTGGACTCGTCAGCCCAATAAGTCCGATAACCGTGTGGGCCAGGTTTATTAACGTCAATTGATCCGTGATTCGTCACTAACTCCATAAAACACAAATATTTCCATAATTAGCACTTCTCGATTTGCGTGCCCTCTAAATATTAAATAACTCGTACGTATTTCTTTTTATTTGCTAAAAATATTAAATAACGTTTTATGTGTCATTTAACCTTTAAAATATTAAGTAACAATGTATTCGTTAGTTAATATTTTTAAATTATCGTTTACTAATGTCATTTAAGTTTCAATGAGTCATCTCATATTTTGAGTCACTATTCCGAGTTTAAGTTATACTCGGGTCAATAAGTCATTATTCAATGGTCCATAATCAACATAAAGTTCAAATAGCACTTTTGGCTTGTTGATGCCACAACGAGACTACGAAGTCTTGGTAACACTCGACTTGGCTCAAATCAACACAGTTTTAATATATGATCATAATAACAATGCTGCAAGTCCAACAATCGCCAACAACATATAACGGCCAAAACCTACGGCTCGTTATCTAATTAACTCCTTCCAAATCCAACGCAACAACAACAACATGTATAATTCTAGGCCGAGACCCTATTGGTCTCGGCTCCAACTCTCAGCACCAACAATAACCACACAGACCTTTTGGTCTTTCTCAGCAACAACCCACAACAGCCACAATATTAATCTAGTATCCAAATCTAGTCCAACCTCCAATCTTAGTTGCATCGAGGGTTTAACAAACCCAAAATCCGAAACAAATAAATCAAAATACAATATCAACAACAACATATACGACCAAAGACTTAAACACAACTCAAGATTAATACCGAGACTCGAATCGACCTCATGACGCGTTCATTAGACCTTGGCCGTGAGCTGTAGCTCACGACACAACCACGACACGACCAACAGTCGACACCACAAACACAAGAGTGATACCAAACGTTTATATACATTTTTAGTTTGTTAAAAACATAAACCCATTTTGTTTTACTATCCAAACCGAATCAAAACTTATAAAAATCAACTCGTTACACACGAGTTGACTCACACCGAGTCACAACCACGGGTGAAACGGTGTAACCTACCTTCAAACACTCGGATCTATATTAATCATGGCCGGAAAAGATGATGGGTGGCGCGTAGTGGTGGTGAATGAGGGTTCTCAGGCGCGTGTTATAGCAAAACAGGGTGAGGGGTTCACGGGGTGAAGGTTGGTGGTGGCGGTGTGATAAGAGAAGAGGTGGTGGTGTTGCTCGGTGGTGGCCGGAGAGGAGAGGGAGAGAAGGGGGCGGCTTGTGTGTGTGTGGAATGGGAGAAATAACCCTAAAGTGGGTATAAGACTTCCTTATATAGCCCTAGGACCTCGTGTGAATTCCTATTGTCCCTAAGTTACTAAAACTGTAACTTAAGGCAAGGGTGGGAAGTGGCATTCGGCTATTCTTCTTATAAAATGTATTCGAGATAAATTCGAGTACCGAAACATTTTCCCGAGTATTTCTAATGTATTCCAGTGATCTTAAAACAATTTTTCCAATAAGATTGACTATAAATACGTCGATGTTCGTTTAGTGCGTCAAAATAATCCATATCTCTCGTATTATTAAGTCTAATTGTGCCGACTCACGTAGTGCCTAACTAGGTATACAGAAAATTACTCGTCACATAACGATAATCCACATAATATTACCAAAAATCGAGATAAATTCCTAAAACATTCCAAAAATGATTCCAAATAATTAAATGCTCGTTTAAAACAAAATGCGGTAATTTAAAAATGCTCACGAAATTTACACGTTGTCACATACAACAAAGCAGGTGAGCCAATGGAGTATACTTAAAGCATCACTACACGATTGTAGACTGTTTAAAGCAAATTTCCACCATATGAGAACTTCATGGTTCTGTAAATATTAGTGGCCCAAGCCCACTAGATACATGCTCGAATCAAACCCATTACCAAGGCCCATCAATAAACACTTGATAGTGGCCCGGCTTAAATCACAGGCCAGAAAGGGCCTGCTAAAACTCATCAGGCCATACCGAACATGTAGTACTAATTCTCCTTAACTGTCACTAACGGTTAAGATGTATCATCTGACAATGTACAGTGGGGACGCACGACAAATACCACTTTGTACGAGCTAAGGAGCGCATGCCACCTATCCTCCTTGTCTGCTCTCTAGATGATCAAGACCTGGCTCTTTCGCAGTCATTTATCATCTCTCAAGGGTTTATCCCTAAACCCTACTTGCCACTTTATAAATAGAAGGCAACACATAAAACCTCAACAATTTTCACACACTTGGGCAAATACTGCTTCACAACAGTAAAGTATGGTACTTGTTTAAGTGTTACTGTTGGGAATTAAACTTAAGCAGTTAGTACGGTTGAAGAATACAAGAACAGTTAGGACTGCTGATGGAAGAACAGTTAGGACTTCTGAAGGAAGAACAGTTAGGACTGCTTAAGAGATCAAGGTGAAACCGTGTGAAGATAAATATAGAAAGGATATGGTATATATCTTATTTGTATAGAATGATTCGGTTAGATGTTTTACTTGTATAGGACTCTTTGCATTATAAAAAGAGATCCTTAGATTAGGGTTTAGTATCGAATACATCTAATACCGAATACCTAATATCCTTCACGTTCATATTGTAATCGTTTGATATATTGAAGTGATAGTTTGGTTGATATTGTTTGTTCTTATTGTTTTACTTGATCAATCACGAAACATAAACTCATTTTCTTCTAAGTACTTGGTAGTAAATTCCGCGTGCTATCAATTATACACTCAAAGTATCTCCAACACAACGTGTGTGTTTAGATCCGGTCAAGTGGTATCAGAAACAGGTTTAAGATACTTTGAGTTTAGAAGAACCAGAAGTATTTACTCACTAGCAATCCAAGAAGATGGACATGGAGACACCTCAAACCTCAATCCTTGCTAAACTCCCCGTGCTGAAACAGAATGAATACGATTTATGGCGGCTCAGAATAGAGCAATACTTCATGGTGGAAGACCATGCATTATGGGATATTATTATCAATGGTGATTCCTTCAAACCAGTTGCTGTTGAAGAAACACGTGCTGATGGTTCCAAGATCACAAAGCATAACACTGAGCCAGTTACAAACGAGGAGAGAATGAAAAAGAAGAATGATCAGAAGGCTAGGAATTTGTTACTAATGGCAATTCCTAATGATCAAGTGCTGAACTTTAGCCATTACGAGTCGGCTAAAACTCTTTTTGAAGCAGTGGTGGAAAGATTTTGTGGCAATGAAGCTACCAAGAAAGCATATAAAACCCTACTCAAGCAAAGTTATGAGAACTTCACTGCATCAAGCAATGAAACTTTGGATCATATATTTAATAGGCTTCAAAAGATCATCAGTCAACTTACTGTATTGAAGATTGTGATACCTCAAGAAGACCTCAACATGAAGTTTCTAAATAGTTTACCTACTGAATGGAACACTTATGTTGTGGTTTGGAGCAATAAACCAGAGCTGGAGAAAATGACAATGAATGAGCTTTCAAATATCTTAAGATTGTTGAGCAGAAGGTCAAGAAGAGTGGTAGCACCAGTTCCAGTTCAGGGAATATGGCTTTTGTATCTTCTTCAAACAGTTCGAATCATGAAGATGAAGAAGCAGTTGGTACTGCTATACCAACAGTTAGCACTGCTAGTGTAAAAACTAGTACTGCTGGCTTGACTGAAGAGACCATATATGCATTTGTATCAGAACAGTCTGGTGGGTCAAAGATCTTTAATGAAGATCTTCTTTATAATTGCTAAAGATGATTTGGAAGCTATGGATTTAAAGTGGCAGTTGGCTTTGATAAGCATCAGGGCTAAGAAATATTACCAAAGGACTGGGAATAAGATTACCTTCAATGGAAGAGATGTTGCTGGGTATGATAAGTCTAAGGTGGAATGCTTTAATTGTCACAAGATGGGGCACTTTGCCAGGGAATGTAGAGGTCCAAGACAACAAAGCAACCAGAATCAAGGGTTTAAGAATCAGCAAGGGTCAAGGAGAATTGTTAATGTTGAAGAGCCTTCTTCCAAGGCTATGGTAGCTGTAGATGGAGCTGGATTTGATTAGAACTTCATGGAGGAAGAAGAGGAACCAGCTAATTTGGGTTTGATGGCTTTCTCAAACACTGAGGTATATAAACCTGAAAAATGTTCAAACTTTTTTCATGCTTTAAAAGATTATGAAAATGTTAAGAAACAGTATGATGATCTTAGAGTTGAATTTAACCAAATAAGTTTTAGTCTGTCAAATCATAAAAGAGGATTAGCTGTTTTAGAAGAACAAATTGTGTTTTATAAACAGAATGAGTCAAACTTTTCTGATGAGATAGGTATTTTAAAAAGGGAATTGCAAATAAAAGATAATAAAATGAGTGGACTTGTATATGAACTAGAGAAGCTTAAAAAGGAAAAAGGAAAAAGAAAACATCCAGTTAAGTGTAGACACTCTTGAATATACTTCAAACGGAGTTAAGAAGATTGTAGAGAGTCAAATACTTAACAAAGCTAAATCTGGTTTCGGTTATAAGTCAGTTGCACCCCCTTTTAGAGGAATGTTTGCTCCATCAGGAATTAATTTAGCTCATACTGGTTTAGAAGAGTTTAAGGATATGGATTTTCCTGGATATGGTGTTAAGGTTAGTGAGAATCCTGTTAAATTTGTTAAGGCAGAAGATTCTTTTGTGAGTGCTAGTGATAAATCTCTTTCTGAGGAAAAGATGTCCTCTGATAGGAACTCAGATGCACCAACTATTGAGGAGTGGACATCTGATGATGAGAATGTAGAGGTTAAGGATAAACCTAATGTTGTTAAGGTAGAAGTTAAACATGCTTCTAAAGTGGTTAAGACTGAAAACATAAAACCAGTTAGGAAAAATGTTAGATATGCTGAGATGTATAGGACTAAGAACAGATCATCAAGTTCTGAGAGTAGTCATAGGAACTGGAATCACTCAAAATCTAAGAATATGGATGATAAGTTTGCTATGATTAGAAAAGTATGTTTTGTTTGTGGAAGTTTTGATCATATGGCTGCTTATTGTGATTCTAACCCATGGAAATAGAGGGTTACTGGGAATGCAAGGGTGAACAGGAATAACAATGCTAGGGTAACTCAAAATAATCCAACTAGATTGACAAACCCAAATGCAAATCATAAGATGTCACCCAAAGCTGTTATGTTAAAGACTGGCATCAAAACAGTTTCAACTGCTAGTCAAAATAAGTGGTTTAATAACAAGCAAAATGTTTCTAGTGCATAACAATTTTCAAATCATGCACAAACAGTTAAAAAGAATTTTTATCACAAAACAGCAATGACTAATCAGAAGTGGGTGCCTAAGATTAAACAAGCAGTTTCAACTGCTAGGTCAGCAGTTCCAACTGCTAGACCAGCAAATCCTACTGCTAGGCACTTAAATGTTAAGGGAAACAGGGGCAATGCTGTCAAGGCCTCAGCACATTGGGTTAAAAATTCTACCCAACCCAATGGTGCATCAAAGACCTCAAACAAGTTTTCTTATCTTGATGCACAAGGCAGATCCAAACCAGTGATGGTTTGGATCCCCAAAAGAAACTAAAACCTTTATTTTGTGTGCAGGAACATCCCTCAAATGGCAAATAAGATAGAGGATATTCAGACAGTGGATGTTCAAGGCACATGACAGGCAACATGTCATATCTTTCAAACTTTATTGCTCTGGATGGAGGACCAGTTGTCTTTGGTGGTGGTGTTGGAGGAAGAATTACTGGTTCAGAGGAGGAAGATGATGATTGCATTTTTATACCTGTCATGGAAGAAAGTCCTGTGAATGAGTCTTCTACAAAGAAAGATGATATTCCTTCATCAAGTGGTGTAGACAAAGAGAAAGATGCTGCTGAAACAAGTAGTCAGAATGGTAAAGAAGCTCAAATTCCAACGAGCAGTTCCAATGGAGTTAGTACTGCTCAACCACAAGTTCCAACTGCTGAGGAAAATATTGATGCTGCTGGACCAAGTCAACCTCATCTTGATTCACCAGTTAATACTGCTTCTCAAGCTGATGAGTTTGATATCTTTGGAGATGGTCTGCAAAACATGCCTACCAGCTATGCAGCTCCTTCTACTCCCCATACTATTGTACATAGGAATCATCCACTTACCAATATCATAGGAGATGTACAATCTGGAGTCAAGACCAAAAGGCAAATACAAGACCCAGATCATCATGGATTTCTCAGTGTGGTTTATGAAGAGAAACATCATGAAGATGAGCATGAGTGTATGTTTGTATGTTTTCTATCTCAGGTTGAACCCAAGAATGTGTTAAAGGCTTTAGAATCATCAAGTTGGGTTGAAGCTATGCAAGAAGAGCTACTTCAATTCAAAATTCAAAATGTTTGGGTTCTGGTTGATCTACCAAAGGGAATGAGAGTGATTGGTACAAAGTGGGTATTCAGGAACAAGAAGGATGAGAGGGGCATTGTGATAAAGAAAAAAGCAAGATTGGTTGCTCAAGGCTATACTCAGGAGGAGGGTATAGATTATGAGGAAGTTTTTGCTCCAGTTGCCAGGATTGAAGCAATAAGATTATTTCTTGCTTATGCTTCATTTATGGGGTTTATGGTCTATCAAATGGATGTGAAAAGTGCATTTCTGTATGGTACTATTGATGAAGAGGTTTATGTTTCACAACCTCCAGGTTTTATAGACCAAGAGCATCCTGACAAGGTTTATAAGGTGGTGAAAGCTCTATATGGATTGCATCAGGCTCCAAGAGCTTGGTATGAAACTCTTGCTATATATCTTCTGAAGAATGGGTTTCATAGAGGGAAAATTGATCAAACTCTTTTTATTAAAAAGGACAAGGGTGATATTCTACTGGTACAAGTCTATGTAGATGACATCATTTTTGGTTCTACAAAGAAACAGATGTGTAAGGAGTTTGAAAAGCTGATGAAAGACCAATTTCAGATGAGTTCTATGGGAGAGCTTACCTTCTTCCTAGGTATTCAAGTACAGCAAAAGTCAGATGGTATATTTATCTCTCAGGATAAATATGTTGGTGAAATTTTAAGGAAATTTCAATTCACAGATGCTAAGGTTGCTAGCACACCAATTGACAAGGAGACACATTTGTTATTAAAGGTTCACAGTGGTGAAGATGTGGATGTGCACATGTATAGATCTATGATTGGGTCTCTGATGTATCTTACATCCTCTAGGTCTGACATTATGTTTGCTGTTTGTGCCTGTGCAAGATTCCAAGTAACTCCTAAAGTGTCTCATCTCACAGTAGTCAAAACAATCTTCAGATACCTTAAGGGTCATCCTAACTTGGGGCTATGGTATCCTAAAGAGTCTGCATTTGATCTTGTTGCATTCTCTGATTCTGATTATGCTGGTGCTAGCATGGATAGAAAGTCTACAACAGGTGGTTGTCAGTTCTTAGGTCGAAGATTAATCTCTTGGCAGTGTAAGAAGCAGACTATGGTGGCCACATCTACTACTGAAGCAGAATATGTGGCAGCTGCAAGTTGTTGTGCTCAAGTTCTATGGATTCAAAACCAGATGCTTGATTATGGGTACAATTTCTTAAACACAATTATACATATAGACAATAATAGTACAATGTGTATCATTAAGAATCCAGTTCAATATTCAAAAACTAAACATATTGAAATTAGACATCATTTTATAAGAGACTGTGCTGAAAAGAAGTTAATACAAGTTGTTAAAATACACACTGATGACAACTTTGCTGATCTCTTAACAAAAGGTTTTGATGTAAGCAGATTTCAGTACTTGGTAACAGGTATTGGAATGCTTAATCCTTCAAAAGATTAATGTCTAAATGTTTTTGGATTTTGTACTGTTAGTTGTGCTATTTGTATAGTTGAGACTGCTTGAATATTTTTAGTACTGCTTGTGATTTTGTTAGTCAAATGTGATAACTGTTAAAAGAGAATATTGTGTATTGTGTTTTCTTTGGTTTTGGACTAACATTTCAGGTTAAGAAAAGCTTTTTGCTTTGGATTATGCTTTACAAAGTATGGTGGTTTGGATTGTCAAGTGTGAATGCTTGTCTCACAACAAATGGTAATTGATTCACCATGTCTAATCAACATAAGAATCAACTAGTCCAGATAAAATGGTTTCTGGTAAAGACTACTCAAATCCGTTTATGGTTGACAGTTTACCAAAAACTGGTTGGTTATCAACTCACCAAATCTAAGTGTGAAGAGTTGGCTAGTCCATAGCAAACGGCTATTGGTAAAGACTAGTCAAATCCGTTCATAGCTGATAGTTTGCAAAAAACTATAAGTGGACAAAAATGTTTTCGTATCCACATTAAAAAAAAAATTGATTTTATCTCTGAAAACTTTTTGCTAACAGTTAGTACTACTGGAGTTAACAGTCTGAACTGCTGGCTTCACCAGTTTGTACTGATTGTTCAAAACTTAGTTCCTACTGAGTTTATGCTCTGTGATACACCTCTCTCAGAAGGTAATACATCTGGAAGTGTTGAGAGCAGTTTGAAACTACACAACTGAATTGATGGTAACTTGTACAAATGGTCATATTGGATGCTGAGCTTGGATAACATATATTCTACTTCATCTGATGGTGAGGATTCTTCCAAACAGGGGAGGATTAAAGTTTGTTCTAGGTGTTGTTAAAGATGATTGATTTGTTCTAGTTGCTGTTAAAGATGATTGATGATTATGAAATTCAGGGGAGGAATTGAGAAGTCAGAGATGAATTATAAAGAAGTGCATAAAGTCTATTCATTAAAGATGATTAATTACATAAAAGCTTCACACAAGAAAAACCAACAACCTACCAACAAAACATACACAACACAAACACAACACAACACAACTATTCAGTTTTCCTTTTCCTTTTCCAAGGATATCCGGCATGGTTTTGCTGCGGGCTCCTCTACTACCCATGACGTCAGACACATTCTTGCAAGGAAGTGCTAGTACTACTTTTCTTGGAGATGGAACTTTCTTTTTCTCTTGTTTCTTCTTTGGAACAGGGATCTTCACTGATTATGCAGCTTTTTCAAATTCTTTTGTTAGTAAGTCTGATAGTTTTTGAAGATCATCATCTTCAGACGAGTCAGAAGAGGAGGATGAATCATCCACATAAGGTGGAAGTTCATCTGTTGAAGGTTCATCGGACGAGGATATTTCAGTCTTTTTCTTTGAAATATTAACTCTTGAAGTTGAAGAATAGTTTTGAGGAAAATAGTTTTTACAACCTGAACTTTCAGAATCTGAAGAAGAGTCGGATGAGATTTCTATAATGTTTGGTGGAGAAGAATTCATTGTGATTGAAGAGTTAAAGATTTGTGTTGAAGATTTTGTGTGGATATGTGAGTTTTTATAGAGTTAATGAAGGATTAATGACATTCAATGCGTGGTTGATATGAAGAATTAACTCTTGGGTTAGTATAAGGAATTAATTCCTTGATGGAATTAAATCAATTTTGGTAATTTTTGAAGAGTTGACCAAAAGAGTATGATATGTGAAGATAATTCCCAAAGTATTTCGTGATTAAAGACAAGTGTTTGAAAGAATCCACCCCATCAACGTAATCAGATGTTTAATTCAAGAAACTTATTGATTTGCATCGAAATCATAAGTTTAGGGGAGGATTGTTGGGAATTAAACTTAAGCAGTTAGTACGGTTGAAGAATACAAGAACAGTTAGGACTGCTGATGGAAGAACAGTTAGGACTGCTGAAGGAAGAACAGTTAGGACTGCTTAAGAGATCAAGGTGAAACCGTGTGAAGATAAATATAGAAAGAATATGGTATATATCTTATTTGTATAGAATGATTTGGTTAGATGTTTTACTTGTATAGGACTCTTTGCATTATAAAAATAGATCCTTAGATTAGGGTTTAGATATATCGAATACATCTAATACCGAATACCTAATATCCTTCACGTTCATATTGTAATCGTTTGATATATTGAAGTGAAAGTTTGGTTGATATTGTTTGTTCTTATTGTTTTACTTGATCAATCACCAAACATAAACTCATATTCTTCTAAGTACTTGGTAGTAAATTCCGCGTGCTATCAAGTATACACTCAAAGTATCTCCAACACAACGTGTGTGTTTAGATCCGGTCAGTTACATGAGCTTCTTGATCTTCATCAATCTCATCGGGTCCTTACTGTTCAACACGGGAAACCAAACAACAAAACCATTCACATCCCATCTCTTTAAACCGATTTACATACCATACGTAAACATGGTGCCATCCGTGGGGACATGATACGAAAAAGCCGCAAATTTCTCAAAAATTTTCACTTATTTTCACTCACTTTTCTGTCGAGCAACTCCCTCAATTTCTCAAAAAATCCCAAAATTTTTCCCTTCTTGCACAAGTTTCTTAACCAAAGATGTCTATCAGGCAACTCCCTCAAATTTCGGACATATCTAACCACCACCTCGGACCTATCCAAGTGGACAACTCTCTTCACACGGAGAAGAGTCAACAAACACCTGAAAAAGAGACTCACCAGTTATTTAGAAACCACACAAAGAAACCCTTGAGGGAGGAGCATGCAGCAGTCGACCACATCAACTGCACACGTCGCTTTCCTGTAAAGAACCTACATTGTCTCATGAGAAAATCTAGGTCTCAGGCCACCCCTACAACCACGGACATCTCAAGCAGTCAAAATCCAGGGAGCCGTAAAGGGTGCTAGAGGGTGTCAGGGAAAAGAACCGCAAACATCCAAGTGAGCTGCACCATGCCTACATATCTGGAGTAGCTTATCAAGAAGAAAGGTTGGCTAGTTCTTACGTAAACGCATTAACCTACTTATCCTTTTCCATAATACTTTACTTATAACAATCAGGCTAAAGCGCTACATAACAACCGCCCTGGGTATAGCATTTAGGAAGACACCCTAACACTACCTCATAGCCCCTTCCTTGGAAGTAACATACACCCTAGCTTACACTTACCTCAAATTTCAAATACATTCCTAGTCAGATCTTACGCTAAAGCACTCACAGAGGGTAGGATAAAGCATTCTCCTAGTCTACCCAAACCATGACATTTTAAAGCAAAAACTCTCAAGGACAACCCCATTACTTGGTCAAATAAACATCCTCACCCTGATAGACCATCCAGGGTAGACAACAACAACCAAATGAAATAGGAAACCATCAGGGAACAGATAGGGAGTATCAACATGATCCAATCATGGTACTCAGATATAAAAAGAGGCAATGAGGTCATGGAAGATTGACAATGTACCCCATCGTGAAGCATTCCATGAGATACCTTCATACCATCATCCGACCATGTTGTCACCATAATCACGTGTCTACTACTAAACTAGAGAGAGAAAGTGGGTGTGAACACTTTATCCTAGAGAGAGAAACGAGAGAAAATGAGGAAAGTCTCTCAAGACATATTGGATAGACGCACACCTCATAACCAATGAGGTAGGGGTAATTATACCTTACAACCAAACGTTGTGAGACCTCACAACCTATTAGCTTACCCCTCGCAACTATACAAGTGTTGCAAGGGTATTTGGTCTCACAACAACACAACATATTACGTTACATACCCTTATACACTTAATGTTTACATAGAAGACCACATACTATGATTTACACTTTCATATTTTCTAACAATCTCCCCCTAAGGGTAGATCATTCAGGTGTTCTATTGATGGGCATGTTGTTAGGCCAGCTTCGGGATCATATTCTTTGTTCCATGCGTTTCATGATTTTTGAAGCATCAACCTTTCCCTGATCACCTTCACAACTCTAGTCATTAGACGATGGTTCTTTGTATTCACTTCCATCTGTCTGTTCTCATTAAGCTCCTTAAGTTCATTGATTTCTCTCTCAATTCGGTCACGTAACAAAGTAATTGCCTTGGGTAGAAAGAACTAAGCGAGGAAACGAGAAGTGAGATCATCCTAAGATGAGATAGATCCCGCGGGTAAACGCTCAAGCCAATGACTAGCTTGGTCACGTAGAGAGAATTGGAAGAGACGAAAACGCATTGTCTCTTGAGTGGCAACATCAAGGTCTATGGAATCTACGATCTTATGGAAATCCTTGAGATGTTGGTTTGGATCTTCGGAACGAAGTCCATGCAATGCACATCCGCTTTGCACCAACCGGATGGTGTCGGATCGCAAGGGAGACACATTGGCTCTTTAGGGGAGCTCAATGGTGTTTTGATAGCCTTGATGGCTTGGTTTGGAGTACTCACCTAGAGTACGGGCTCAAGGTGGGTCTTGGTGTGGTTGTTCTTGGTGGGGTTGCTCTTGGTGTGCTTGGTGTGGTTGGTTTGGTTGGCCAATGGGTTCAAAGATATTATCATCCACCATGATGGCAAATGATATGGATTACGAACAAAGGGAATAAAGAAAAGATAGACTATAAGAAAGCTACTAAAAAGAAAATAAGAATCTCACTTGATAGGAATCTAGTGAGTAGACCTAAACGAAATAGAAATCGAACCTAAACTATTAACTATTCCCCGAAAGCGGCGCCAAAAACTTGATGCGAGTTTTGTACACCTCACAAGGAAGTTTTACAATCCTCTAGGCAGTATACCTAACCGTTGTAGTGTAGTATAGGTAAGTCCGGATGATTGATCGTTCTCTAGGGGAATAGTCTCGCAATAGTTGTGGAAACGTCGAAGTGTATGTCGAGATAGGTCTAGAGGTGAGGGATGATTCTTTTTGTATTTTTTATATTTTATGAAAGCAGGTAAAATCTCGGGTTTTGGAAGAGTGGGCGGAAATAGTTTCTAGTCAACTAACCCAAAACTAAAAATTAAACTTAAAATAAATTTAATAAACAAGAAAAGTAAATTGGTGGTAACTATTATGATAGGAAAGGCAGTGTTTACTTAGACATTTTTACTCCGTAGTTATCTCCTACTGAATTTTCGAATTGTCACATCCTTATTTTAATTGAAGCGTTGTATTCCTTAATATTGGTTGTAGGGAGGTGCCGAAGTCCCCAACTCTATGAACATTAGTCTCCCCTAAAACCCTTAAAGTCTATTAAGTTTTCTAGGATCTACAAGCCGCTATTCACACAATAAATACAACGAGGAAAACCAATAGTGCACTCTATGGTTGCGTTTTCTAAGACTTTCAAGCTAACACATATAAGAAAATAGGCAGTTTTCTTAGCCTAACGCGAGGCAATCAATTAAACAAGAGACGAGAAATCAATTATCAATAACCAGGTATCATTAGATCTAGGCAAACACTTAATAACTTAAGCTAGCATGTTAAAGTAAAGAGAAGATAAACACATAATCAAACAATACATACACATATCGAATTATCAAAGGAATAACTTATCTCTATTGAAACATGAAGTTCAAAGGCTGTAAAAGCCTTACCAAAGCAGTAAAAATCGTCTAGGGTTTGCCATTCCAAAGTGTTACACGAATTAATCAAAACATGCGAAAGTATATATAGGTTTACAACTGTGACGGCGTCAGTTGCAAAGTGTGACGCTGTCAGCTCGCCTCCAATTAGGGTTTTGTATTCTCTAAGTCGCCGTTGTGACGGCGTCGCTTAGGTTCTTTGATGCCATCATGTGCTGTCTGACGCCGTCCCTTAGTAAAAGATCTGGGCCGTCTCTTGTTAACTTTGTACGAACTTTTGGTCTTCAAATAAACCTGACACCGTCAGGTTATAAAGTCTTCAAATTTGACTGAGGCGTCGCTTGTTAATTATGAGCCAATAATCCACCTTCATTAGCAAGTGACGGCGTCATGTTGTAATGTGTGACGCCGTCAGACCTCCTTATCTAACATTTTCCATATTTCTCGTCCCAAGTACCTAAAATGCGAAAAGAAATGATTTAGGGCAATATTTGATCATATAAACACGATTTCGGCCTTAAATGCCCGCTTAAAAAGGTACCAAATAATTCTTCATCAAATATCCCTACACTTGGGATTTGCTTGTCCTCAAGCAAATACGCTTTTATCCTAATCAATTTACAAGTTAGGGGTCATTTAACATTAATATAAAAGAAATTACAACATACAATCATTCCACGTTAGTCAAAATAAGCACGAAAATTATATACTAGCACCTCACATAAAGTGTTTAGATTATCACATCTCTTGGGTGTATAAAGTTATATAACATATGGAAACGGGAAAATAAAACACTCTCAACCTGTCATAGCACACAAATTACCATAGGCTTGGGAACGGATCAAACCTCCACCACTTTGGCATAAGCACATAGGATAAACTATCAAATTTGGCATTTAAAGGGTTATAACGTTAAGTGTAAGGGTATGGAAAATACGGTTTTGTTAGATAAAGGGAATTTTACTGGTGGAAAATACGTTAAGTTTAAGGGTATGGAAAATACGTTAAACTAAACATTTGCTATATATTAGAGTTTTCATGAAACCCCAATTTACTATAACTATGATTTTTCATGACTAAATCATAGACCCTAAAGTACAATACTTTAAAGCAAGTGTACAAGCTTCTAAAGCACGGAAAACTAACTCTACTTCCCGTTACAAGCCCTAATTTATAATTCTATGATTTTATATAAATAAAATCACACACCTTAATTAATATGTACTTGATTTTTATAAAAAAATAGAAATGTACAAGTCTTTCTTGCACATGTACAAGTCCTTAATGCATAAAAACTTAATATTAGTATAAATCTTATTATAAACCTTAGTGTACCTATTGTAAAGCACATAATACAATTCCTTAATGCATAAGCCTTAAATTGGATTTTCTTATAATTTACAAACTTAAAGTACAAGTCCCTAATGCTTGTAGGACAAGTGCTTAAAGCATGAAACCTAAATCTATACTTTTATTATTCTAAACCTAACTGAACATAACTAAACCTAACTAAAGGACTCCAACTAATATTACTACACTTCTAAACCTCAACTACAACATATTATAGCCTAGGTACAAGTATCTTAAGCCTAAAATGCCACCCTTAATCCTTTCTAGTTCGAATGGAACCAAAACATAACCAAACTAACCCTAACTAGTTTCTAAACAAACTAGAACATCAACTAAGCAAATGTGTGAGCACAATGTAGCCACATCACCATATCACTTTGATTTTCTATACCTTGGTCTATTTTATCAAGCTATACACATGGTTTCTTTTAAAACCATTCAAACCGAAAGGCTAAAATTCGAACAAGTATACACATAGGTGTTCTCTTTTTAACCATTCGAACCAGACCCTAATCTTGTGGCTATGGATCAAACAACTTTATACCATGTCACCTTGTTCCTTAACTCCTATGACATTTTCAAGAGTTTTGGAAATTTACATTTTCCGGTTTTGCGTTTTACGCGTTTTAAGCCTACGGTTTTTGGTTTTTACGACAATTAAGCACCCCGATAAATCTTATCACTCCTTTAATAAACTTTTTCGAGTATATTGATATGTTTTAACATTTCTTTGAAGTTTCATAATTTTAGGATACCCGGTTTTAAGTTTTGTGACTTAACGGCTTACAGTTAGCGCTTAACGGGACCAAAACTCACTTCGTAACTTATATAAGGCCAAGATTCATCCACCTAGGCCCTCCCCATTATCCATGGACGTGCATATGAAGAATCACCAATCCTTGGTGGCTTAGTGATGAACCATGGAAAGTTTATGCACCATGTGTAACTTTCTTAACCTTATGGAAAGTTTATGCACCATGTGTAACTTTCTTAACCTTTTATCTTATGTTAACTAACCTCCTTAAGACTCTACAAAAGGAAATAATCTCCTCATCTTTTCTACATAATAAAAATGCCCCATAAACTAAATATCCTTGACCTTGGGCAATTACATACTGTTAAAGAGGATTTTACAATGAAAACTTAGCAATTTAAATCACCCGAAACGAACACACGAGCCAAAAGTTATGATAAAAAAAAGTTAACGAAACCTAAAAACTGAAAACTGTCAAAACCTTGCTGATAACGAATCTGAGTAAATTTTCAGGGCACTTCTGCTCTGATTCATCAAAAAGTTAAAACACGAAAGTTGTCCAAAATGATGTTTTACGTTTAGCTTGCGAGAACTCAGCTTGAAAACGCCAAACAAAGGCAGTTTTCTACCTCAAAATGGTAAGGCAGTTTTCGACGTCAAAATTTAGTTTTCACAAGATTAGTAATTAAAAACCATGTTGTTTTCGAAACTAGTTACTTACTAAAATAACAACCTTCATTCAAATAAACTTTCCTAAAGTTTATTCGACCTTCAGAATAATATTTTTTCACATATGAAACAATACTTATAAACTTATAAATCCTTAAAAACTTCATGTATATTGAGCACTACAAAATTAGGGAGCTTCATGTGAGGGGTTTCATTTGGGTAAACAGATCGACGAGTTGCTGGATTTACGATTTAAAGTTGCGACAAATGGTAATTTTCAAATTTTAAGTTAATAATAAATATTTATTTATTATTTTTAAGCCGAGCATTTCAATGCGTAACTGCATGTTTCTGAGCATTTCTGAACATTTTGGGGAGCTGTCCCGCATACTGTAGCTTACAGTCACTACTGAAAAAGTTTATTTTTGTCAGTAAGCGTAAATAATCCTATTATTGATAGTTACTGACAAGTTTCGTATTTAACTGAGAAGCTTTCTCGCAGTTACTGAAAAGCAACCCTACACACGAACCGACAGTATAGTACAGTATATATGGTAGCAGTCAAATAAATGTATTTTTGAGCAAACAATAATATTTTATTATTATTCAGACGAAAATGTCGATAAAAACTTTATTTCCGTGTACGTGTCAAAAAAGGTCAAAACGAGACTTTACGGTAACATTTAAGCTCAAACCGACACACGATACCTCAATAATGTCCAAAATTCATTTTCCCCCTCCCTCTTATTCATTTTTGCCGCCCAATACATTTAACAACAAAAAGTTCTAGTTTGTTTGTCTCATTATGTCATCACCATGTTTCTTTTGTTCCTAATATATCCCACATATCATTTCACACACACATATTTTCATCTAAAAATTTCCTAAACTTTTCTCTCATCTCCACCATTCAAAAATCATAAGAATTCAAGATCTACAAAAATCTATTGAAGTTAGAGCTAATCGGGGTGTACTTTCAAATGTTTTGGGGTAATTGGAACGTATTGTGGGTGATTTGGAAACGATTTGGGTCTTTCTTGGGCATCATACCTCACGTACAACACACACTTTTTGTAAGGATTTTCAAAACTTTTTCAATCTTTTTCATTACATGTTCTTATGATGTCTAAAGATGTTACCAAGTGCTTATTATGTACGTTTTGTTAAATTGAAAATGCTAGGGTTTGATATATATTTTATGGTGCTCGACTTTTTTGGTTGTTTTTATACAAGTTATGTTATTTCTTGTTTGTGTGGTAAATCTTGTTGCTTGTGGTACTAGTTTGATGAAACAAATGTGATTAGTGTTAATTACGTGAATTTAAAACGAAATATACACTTATTTGTGTGTATACATAAATCGGCTAGCTTTTAACAAAGAAAAAAAAACTAGGGTTTTGAAAAACATAAAATTTTGGCTCTAGTGGTGAAATGGTAAAATTAGTGCTTAATAGATTATTTTAGATAGCTTATTGAAATATGCACTAGCTTATTAGTTTCGGCTTATTGGTTTTGGGTAAATTGGGTCTCGACATAACATGGGCCAAGCCTAACAATTTTCGGCCTAATTTGACTTTTTGACCAAATTGCTTATTAGCTTATTTAATACTTAATGTAAAATATAACGTAAATAAAAAAGGGTAAATTAGTTTTCGGACTAAAAATGGACTACCGGACCAATTGTTGCCTATTCGGCCCAATGTATATTTCGGGAGACAAAAATGAGTTTTGGAACATTTTTCGACTTACTATAATTATTTTTATGTAATAGAACGTTATATATCGATTAAAACCATTTTAAGCTCGTTTGCACACTTTGAGCCCAATAAGGCTAATAAATGGATTTTCGGCCCAATTTTATGAATGTTGAATTTCTATTGATTTTTGGAAATATTTTGACTAAACGTTGACTTATGTATCGAAATCCATATTTAAGAGGTAAAAGTAACGATAAATATAGTTATAACGATAAATATACATTTTGGACTAGTTTTGCAAATATAGTTAATGTAAGGGATTATTTGAGGAAATTGCAACGCTTGGGAAAAATGGAAAAGTTTGAATAAATGAACGGGGCATGCCCTATTTTTCTAAAATTTCAACACAAAGAATATTTTCGGATGAAAACCGACTAAATGACGAAACACATTATTTTTATTATTAAAAATATTAATTCTTCTAAATTAATATTTTTAGACTTTAGGAGACTTATAAATATATGTTATATCACTACAAAAAAACAGGCTTTCAGAGACTGAATTTCTAGGGACTGATATATCAGTCGCTGATACATAGCATCGGTAACTGAAACATCAGTTACTGATACTTTTAAGGACTGATCTTTTATTGACTGATTGCGGCGACTAAAAATTAGCCCTCGATTCAGTGACCCCATATCTGAGACTAAATTTCAGTTACTAATATGCCTGTACGGGAAAAAAATTTGGAGGCAAATTTGTTAGTGACTGAATAAGGGTGACAATTCAGTCCCTAGTACATGTACATCATATCTAAGACTAAATTTCAGTTACAAATATATTTGCGCAATAAAAAATTTTGGCGAAAAATTTGTTAGCGACTCAATTATAGTCACAGTTCGGTCCCTAATACATGGAGATCATAGCTAAGACTAAGTTTCAGTTACAAATATATCTACACAATATTTGGAGGGAAATTTTTTAGTGACTGAATTTCAGTCACAGTTGCGTCCCTATTACATGGACTTCATACCTAAGACTAAAATTCAGTTACAAATATGTTTGCGCAATAAAAAAAATTGGAGGGAAATTTGTTAGTGATTGAATTTGAATCACAACTCAGTCCCTAATACATGGACATCATAGGTAAGACTAAAATGTATAAAAATAGATTAAAACGGAATAAAACGTTTAAAAACTTATAAAAACGGACGAAAATATTTAAAATCAGACGAAAACGTATCAAAACGGACAAAAACGTAAAAAACGGACGAAAACATATAAAAATGGACGTAAACGTAAAAAAGGGACTAAAACGGATGAAAACGTATAAAAACGTTAAAATATAACAGACAAAAACTGATGAAAACATAAAAATATGGATGAAATCGTATACAAACGGACGAAAACGGATGAAAACATATAAAAACGTAAAAAAATGGGACTAAAATAGATGAAAACGTATAAAAACGTAAAAAAATGACGAAAACGTAAAAAATGGACAAAAACGTAAAGAAGGGACGAAAATGTATAAAAACGGACGAAAACATAAAAAACGGACGAAAACGTATAAAAATGGACAAAAATAGATAAAAACTGACAAAAACGGACGAAAATGGATTACCGACAGAATATACGCTTCTATATATTGTAATGTACTACACTTGTTTTTAAGACCTACATATATTTGTATCGTTGTTAGTAATTGTAAGTTTGTATATAAACCTATTTACGGATTGCTATTTTGTTAGTAATTGTAAGTCTTTTAGAGATACGATCTTCTCTCATCGGTATGGAGTTTTTTGGATGGATTATTTTATCTCGAAAATCTCATGAATGTTTAAGTTACACAAGTGCAATTGAAACATGATTTTAGATTAATTCGTATATCAGAACTGATGGCGCAGGTTACTTTTTGGGTGAGGCTGTCCAGGAGGATGATTTCTATGGCGTTAAAGAGGACGGTGATGATGAAGAAAGAGTATACGACGTGTTTACGGGTAAGTCTGAGTGAACTGCAGAATGGGCTGTATTTTAATTTCATTTTCACTTTTATTTAGCCCTATGTTTGTTGCACAATCGTTTCCAGTATTGAGTGACGCTGAAATGAAAGATAAAATAATGTTATGAATGTGAGTAGTCTAATAATTAAAAAAAACTTTTATTTTTATCATTCCCAAAATCTTTTGCCCCAAAAAACCAAATCTCAAATTTTCATTTCCTCCAAAACGCAATATGAAATTTTCATTTCCCCCCAACACTCGACCAAACCACTCCCCCAAAACCACCTCAGCTTATCTTCTCTATTTCCCCAAAACCTTTCCTGAGCTTTTGTTTCCCCCAAAAATTATACTCCTTCAGTACGCATCTTATAAAAATTCATAACAACTTCATTGTCAAACTTTCATTCTGACACCAGCTTCTTTCGCCACAACCACAACCAGCATCACCGTCATTACAAGTTATTACAGTGCCACCACCTCCGTCGCGGACCATGGCTGTTGCGGACAATCACCATCGCACGCTACCACTGTCGGATTGCTGGATTATAATAGATGAGATTCATTTATTTGAGTTAGAAATTGAAGGTACGGATTAATTACTGATATTCATCGTTGTTTTGTAATAGATTACATATATCATTCATTTCGTGTATACTATGATGAAAAATACTAGTTTTTATGTGAATAGCATTAGATTTTAGTATATTCATCCTTGAATGATTAAGTGTCTGAATTCTGTTGAATCGATTGCATAATCAGTTAATCTTTGTCAAATTCGATGTATGAAAGGTGTTCGATGAAATGCCCAAGAGAAAATTAACATAATTTTTTGATTGCTCGATCAAGTGAATATGGACCTTTGCTGTGAATATCAATTCGGTAACGGACACATGATAGGGGGACTTGTGGTCTAGTGCTTTGAAACTAAGGTAATAGGAATTTACCTCTTTTTTTGCCTTAAAATATGAAAATATGGTCTAGTTCTTTGAAAGTATGAAAGTAGAATTTCGAGACAAGGTGTTAACATTATATCATAACAGGAATATCATTTTCTTTGAAATATATGGCTGCTTAAATGGTTGCTTAACATAAAGGAAACATACACTAATCTTCTGTTGTGCAGTCTTCTAATTTTGTATTTTGATGATCATGTGCTGTTTAATATTAGTTTATTGAGCATATCATGACCAATGACATTTTCACTTAGTGGTACCAGAGATGCCCCTAGTATCTCACCAACTATAGTTTGTGATTTGTGAGTTCAAAGTCCCATCTGGGACACGTGTGTGTATATCTTCCCTTCAAGAAAAGCTTTAGTCTAATTGTTGTTCTGGATAACCATATTTCTTTTCAGCCATATAAGCTAAGCAGCTGGTTTTATGTGCGCTAGGAAAAAGCCAACATGGTTTGAACCAGTAAAGATCCAAGAAAGTCTGTCAAATTATTAAACACAAAAACATTTTTAAAGGGGTTATAGAAAGCCTCCATCGCTAGAGCTCTTTCCATCTCATCTTCAATATCAAAGTAACTTGGGACAACCGGCCCATATTTAGGCCTCCCTTCTTCATCTCTACCTACTTCAAAATAACCCAAGTGGTCTTCTTCATCTTCTTCTTCATGAACTTCCTTAACAATCTTGCCTCTAGGCTTGGGATAATAAGTATGCTTCAAGATCCCATCATTAATAGTCATAGTACCTTGACCCATATCTATAATAGCTCCACACGTTCTCAAAAACGGTCTACCTCTGTAGAAATCACAATTATTTGTTAGTATAAGAGCATAAGAACCAAGACTACATGATTTAGAAGTCACAAAACTCGTTCTAAAAATTTTCATTTTTCTTTTACCGAGCCCTCCATCCTATCGGTATTCCTCTAACCGAATCGGATGGAGTAAATGTCCCAGCCCAACCGATCGGTATTGCCTCGCAACCGAATCGGTCGGGACCTACTGTTAAGAAAAAAAATTCTTCTTCAACTTCTAATCAATTCTATTAAATTCTACTCTTTCCTATCATGCATTTGATAAATTATCGTGGTTTCTACATATCCCACTCATCTCCATAACAATCCATAACATTTTCGCATGATTCTCCATCAATCTTAGAACACATGAACACTAAATTATCAAAACCCTTATTTTATGTTCTAATCCACAATGCATCATCCTAGAAACACTAATTAACAACTAAACAACATCTGGGAATCATCAATTGCAACCTAAATCGATTCAAAGTTTTGACCCATTTAATCCGAAAATTCAATCAATAAATTCTTCCTCAAAACTTAATCAATCTATCTAATTCCTTTTTCAATCTCTTCCTCTATCATTTACCCATCTATTCAAGAAAAATTTCATCTTAATTCGAACTATATCAAAAATACCCAAATTTTGACCTAATTCAAGAAATCCGAATTAAAACCTAATTTACACAAATTGATGATGTTACTTACTTGTTTAGGTGCCATAGATGATCCTTCAACTCTCCTGCAACACTTAATAATCTTCTAATGGTCGAATTTTTGAAACCCAAGTTTGGTGGATTGTGTGTGTGTGTGTTTTTGATGATTTTTGAAATTCTGAGTATATATATATTACTCCATCCGATCAGTATTTGATCCAACCGATTCGGATTGAATTTTTGCAAAAACTTCACTTTTTCTTTTGTCAACACTTTGTGATACTTGTTAGAACAAGTAGAAGTGTTTTTACTTCTCACAAATGCTTCTTTTGTATGTAAAAATATTCCACACACTTAATTTCCCAACTTGTTTTCTAAGTCTAACTCAACAACTTCTAAAACAAAACTTAACTCTTAAACTCAACTAAAAACATAACTTCATAACTTAATAAACCTTAATTAACCAAGAGAAACAAAGAATCTTAACTTAAACTTGAACTTAAATGCAAACATTAAACTACTAGAAATGCATAAAATTGAAAAAGAAAACAAACAAACACTAGCACAAGCTTTGTGCTTTTATTCTTCAAACTCTTGTCTTTCATCCTTGGAAATACTCGTGCCTCAAGATATCTTCATTTTGAAACTTCCCAGACAACTTCCGGTTAGTCATTTGCGTTTGAAAGTTCCTTGCAAAGTTCCTTCCATCCGGACAAACTATATCAAACTTCACATGCCAATCTCCGTCTCCTTCTTCCTTCTTGTAAACACTAGATCCTTCGGGTCCCCATTCCAAATTCTTTAGTTGAACCAGTAAAGATCCAAGAAAATCTGTCAAATTATTAAACACAAAAACATTTTTAAAGGGGTTATAGAAAGCCTCCATCGCTAGAGCTCTTTCCATCTCATCTTCAATATCAAAGTAACTTGGGACAACCGGCCCATATTTAGGCCTCCCTTCTTCATCTCTACCTACTTCAAAATAACCCAAGTGGTCTTCTTCATCTTCTTCTTCATGAACTTCCTTAACAATCTTGCCTCTAGGCTTGGGATAATAAGTATGCTTCAAGATCCCATCATTAATAGTCATAGTACCTTGACCCATATCTATAATAGCTCCACACGTTCTCAAAAACGGTCTACCTCTGTAGAAATCACAATTATTTGTTAGTATAAGAGCATAAGAACCAAGACTACATGATTTAGAAGTCACAAAACTCGTTCTAAAAATTTTCATTTTTCTTTTACCGAGCCCTCCATCCTATCGGTATTCCTCTAACCGAATCGGATGGAGTAAATGTCCCAGCCCAATCGATCGGTATTGCCTCGCAACCGAATCGGTCGGGACCTACTGTTAAGAAAAAAAATTCTTCTTCAACTTCTAATCAATTCTATTAAATTCTACTCTTTCCTATCATGCATTTGATAAATTATCGTGGTTTCTACATATCCCACTCATCTCCATAACAATCCATAACATTTTCGCATGATTCTCCATCAATCTTAGAACACATGAACACTACATTATCAAAACCCTTATTTTATGTTCTAATCCACAATGCATCATCCTAGAAACACTAATTAACAACTAAACAACATCTGGGAATCATCAATTGCAACCTAAATCGATTCAAAGTTTTGACCCATTTAATCCGAAAATTCAATCAATAAATTCTTCCTCAAAACTTAATCAATCTATCTAATTCCTTTTTCAATCTCTTCCTCTATCATTTACCCATCTATTCAAGAAAAATTTCATCTTAATTCGAACTATATCAAAAATACCCAAATTTTGACCTAATTCAAGAAATCCGAATTAAAACCTAATTTACACAAATTGATGATGTTACTTACTTGTTTAGGTGCCATAGATGATCCTTCAACTCTCCTGCAACACTTAATAATCTTCTAATGGTCGAATTTTTGAAACCCAAGTTTGGTGGATTGTGTGTGCGTGTGTTTTTGATGACTTTTGAAATTCTGAGTATATATATATTACTCCATCCGATCAGTATTTGATCCTACCAATTCGGATTGAATTTTTGCAAAAACTTCACTTTTTCTTTTGTCAACACTTTGTGATACTTGTTAGAACAAGTAGAAGTGTTTTTACTTCTCACAAATGCTTCTTTTGTATGTAAAAATACTCCACACACTTAATTTCCCAACTTGTTTTCTAAGTCTAACTCAACAACTTCTAAAACAAAACTTAACTCTTAAACTCAACTAAAAACATAACTTCATAACTTATTAAACCTTAATTAACCAAGAGAAACAAAGAGTCTTAACTTAAACTTGAACTTAAATGCAAACATTAAACTACTAGAAATGCATAAAATTGAAAAAGAAAACAAACAAACACTAGCACAAGCTTTGTGCTTTTATTCTTCAAACTCTTGTCTTTCATCCTTGGAAATACTCGTGCCTCAAGATAACTTCATTTTGAAACTTCCCAGACAACTTCCGGTTAGTCATTTGCGTTTGAAACTTCCACTACTAGAAAAAGGGCTTTCCTTGACTCCAGATGCGAGTCAAGAAGAGACCTTATGACGCGCACATTGGAGTCAAGGAAAGACCCGTCATAAATATTCATGACTCGCATTTGTGCGTCATCCCTCTATGACTCGCACTTATGACCCACGTTTTATGACTCTCCTTTTTGCGAGTCATAACCTAATTTTTTTTTTTTAAAAAAATTAATTTTTTTCAGTTCCTAATTTTCTATTAAATGACAATTAAAAACCTGATAATACAAAATTAAAAACACAAATATCAAAATTAACACCAAGAAACAAGCTCCAACATCAACTGTCTTGTAAGTCATTACAATAAAACTATCGAATACATAGATTTCAGATTTCTGACCAAGTCGTTCACAAACTAAAACTCAAAACTAGAAAGAGATATACACACTTAAGTACCTAAATCTCCTCCTTCATAGCTACCAAATTACGCCTTGATAGCATACTGGAGAGCTTGTTGGGAGCACCACCAGTAACCTTAGCAACACGAAGAAGAGCAAGTTAGCCAACGCCCCATCCTCTGAATCTCCTTCCAAGTCCTTTATAAGCCCTTTTATTAGTTCAAAAAGAACCTCGACCTGCAACAGATAACCAATCATGAAGGTAACACAATATTGGTCAATCACCTCAACAACGGAATGATGAGTAAAACAGTAAAGATGTTCAATACCTTGTCAGCAGAAGATACACAAGCTTGGTTGGTCATTATGCTTTGGATGATAACCATAGCCATTATTTTATTAGTCCCATTATCAAGGTGATCCATTACTCGAGGATAATTAGACAGCGTCAAGGAAGTGACGATATCACTGTATTTTTCAAGTGGAGCGCTCAAAAGTGCAACAACTTGTTTTGTCGCTCTACTGTCTTCAAGCTTAGGTTTGTTAGAAAGTTTCTTAACACATGATCCTTATCCAAGAAGAGAGCAAAATCTTAACATTTCATTTTTAAAACTGATATGTAAAGCTAAATGATGAAATGATCAGCAGCATGGAGTCGTGTGAGGTACATATTTACTGCATAAAATCTCCTAAAATCATCTTATTCGAAAATCTGGATACCCAAGTGAGTTAGTTACCTGATAAAGTTGGGGACCTTTGTCATCATAACCAGCAACATTGTACTTGAACTGAAAGCAATCTCTCCTGCAAGCATTTTAACTTTCTCCACTAGAAGGTCCATCTGATCTATCGAGATTACGCCTTACAATTAAACAAAAGATCATGAATAACAAAGTTAATATTAAGTTGTTTACAAACAAACTTATGCAATTCGCAGCAAGTCTATTAAAAACTATTAGTCCAAGATGAAAAACAAGCAGAGAGATGTTGAAACAGCTTATACAAGTTAAGATAAGTCCAATTGAATCTGATGAAAGGGTAATGCAACAGTGAACACCCCTAATGACCCACTTTAACCCATGAACCAAACACCCTATAAGTTAACTGTTTTGAAGTTTAAAACTAATAATGACCAAATTAATCTGTGAATCAGACTTATTAATAATCAACTAACTTAACTAGACTGAAATAAGCACTACTCAAAAGATAATATGAGGTAGAGTAAGTACCTCTTCAGTCTGAAATCGTTAGCATCCTGCAGTATAATTAAAATTGGTAAATACATATCTGTTTCGATTAATTAACCGAGGAGTAAGACAAATCAGCAGATTATAAAGTTATCAAAACAATAATAATCATTTTTACCTTATGGCCCGGCCTCTTTTACCATCAAAACAATCCACAACATCACCAAACTTCAAACTCGACACCACCTATTTGAACCAAACCCATACACAACCATGAACCAAACTTGATACCAACCACATTATTACTCATTTTTATTATTTATTTACACGTTTTTATTTGTTTATCTCGCAACCCGAGGGTTTTTGAGACAAACCCGTGGTGATAACTTGATAAAAATGGTGGGTTTACCCACCTTGATGCTCGGCTCGAACAAGAAACACGAAAAGAGGAAAAAGGTGTTCGGATTCGAGTATAAATCTTAGATTGAAGTGGTGTTAATGTAGGTCAAATGGCGCGTTTGATAGCTTAAAATGACGGGAAGGAAAAATGGTGAATGATGGTGGTGGAGGTGTAGGTGGACGCGCAGCGGTGGTGGAGTTCTCGCCGGATAAGTGATCGGAGAAGAAAGGAGATGTGGGTGGGTGTGTTTGTCGGCGTAGAGAGAGAAACAGAGAAGTTGAATAACCCTAAGGGGTTATTATATGTGGTATTTATATGGGTGTGGGTGCAGACTTTTAGAGGGGTTTGAGAGGGGGCGGGAGTGTTTTGAGTGTTTTGAATAATTTTAGAGGGGTTTGAGAGGGAAGTTTTAGTGTTAAGAGCGGGAAGTGTTTTTGGGCAAAAAAAAAAACGAAGGAGATGACCCCTATTTATGACGAAGCAAAACGAGCGTCATCTAGCAGGCTAAATTTTAACTGATTATGACCCATATGTTATGACGCTTTTTAAAGCGAGTCATCTTCGATAAAAAATTTACTCGTTATGACTCTTATTTTATGACTCTGCTATTTGCGCGTCATCTTTTAGTGTGCGTCATAAAATGCGAGTCAAGGAAAGCCCTTTTTCTAGTAGTGTTCCTTGCAAAGTTCCTTCCATCCGGACAAACTATATCAAACTTCACATGCCAATCTCCGTCTCCTTCTTCCTTCTTGTAAACACTAGATCCTTCGGGTCCCCATTCCAAATTCTTTAGTTGAACCAGTAAAGATCCAAGAAAATCTGTCAAATTATTAAACACAAAAACATTTTTAAAGGGGTTATAGAAAGCCTCCATCGCTAGAGCTCTTTCCATCTCATCTTCAATATCAAAGTAACTTGGGACAACCGGCCCATATTTAGGCCTCCCTTCTTCATCTCTACCTACTTCAAAATAACCCAAGTGGTCTTCTTCATCTTCTTCTTCACGAACTTCCTTAACAATCTTGCCTCTAGGCTTGGGATAATAAGTATGCTTCAAGATACCATCATTAATAGTCATAGTACCTTGACCCATATCTATAATAGCTCCACACGTTCTCAAAAACGGTCTACGTCTGTAGAAATCACAATTATTTGTTAGTATAAGAGCATAAGAACCAAGACTACATGATTTAGAAGTCACGAAACTCGTTCTAAAAATTTTCATTTTTCTTTTACCGAGCCCTTCATCCTATCGGTATTCCTCTAACCGAATCGGATAGAGTAAATGTCCCAGCCCAACCGATCGGTATTGCCCCGCAACCGAATCGGTCGGGACCTACTGTTAAGAAAAAAAATTCTTCTTCAACTTCTAATCAATTCTATTAAATTCTACTCTTTCCTATCATGCATTTGATCAATTATCGTGGTTTCTACATATCCCACTCATCTCCATAACAATCCATAACATTTTCGCATGATTCTCCGTCAATCTTAGAACACATGAACACTACATTATCAAAACCCTTATTTTATGTTCTAATCCACAATGCATCATCCTAGAAACACTAATTAACAACTAAACAACATCTGGGAATCATCAATTGCAACCTAAATCAATTCAAAGTTTTGACCCATTTAATCCGAAAATTCAATCAATAAATTCTTCCTCAAAACTTAATCAATCTATCTAATTCTTTTTGCAATCTCTTCCTCTATCATTTACCCATCTATTCAAGAAAAATTTCATCTTAATTCGAACTATATCAAAAATACCCAAATTTTGACCTAATTCAAGAAATCCGAATTAAAACCTAATTTACACAAATTGATGATGTTACTTACTTGTTTAGGTGCCATAGATGATCCTTCAACTCTCCTGCAACACTTAATAATCTTCTAATGGTCGAATTTTTGAAACCCAAGTTTGGTGGATTATGTGTGTGTGTGTTTTTTGATGATTTTTGAAATTCTGAGTATATATATATTACTCCATCCGATCAGTATTTGATCCAACCGATTCGGATTGAATTTTTGCAAAAACTTCACTTTTTCTTTTGTCAACACTTTGTGATACTTGTTAGAACAAGTAGAAGTGTTTTTACTTCTCACAAATGCTTCTTTTGTATGTAAAAATACTCCACACACTTAATTTCCCAACTTGTTTTCTAAGTCTAACTCAACAACTTCTAAAACAAAACTTAACTCTTAAACTCAACTAAAAACATAACTTCATAACTTATTAAACCTTAATTAACCAAGAGAAACAAAGAGTCTTAACTTAAACTTGAACTTAAATGCAAACATTAAACTACTAGAAATGCATAAAATTGAAAAAGAAAACAAACAAACACTAGCACAAGCTTTGTGCCTTTATTCTTCAAACTCTTGTCTTTCATCCTTGGAAATACTCGTGCCTCAAGATAACTTCATTTTGAAACTTCCCAGACAACTTTCGGTTAGTCATTTGCGTTTGAAACTTCCTTGCAAAGTTCCATCCATCCTGACAAACTATATCAAACTTCACATGCCAATCTCCGTCTCCTTCTTCCTTCTTGTAAACACTAGATCCTTCGGGTCCCCATTCCAAATTCTTTAGTTGAACCAGTAAAGATCCAAGAAAATCTGTCAAATTATTAAACACAAAAACATTTTTAAAGGGGTTATAGAAAGCCTCCATCGCTAGAGCTCTTTCCATCTCATCTTCAATATCAAAGTAACTTGGGACAACCGGCCCATATTTAGGCCTCCCTTCTTCATCTCTACCTACTTCAAAATAACCCAAGTGGTCTTCTTCATCTTCTTCTTCATGAACTTCCTTAACAATCTTGCCTCTAGGCTTGGGATAATAAGTATGCTTCAAGATCCCATCATTAATAGTCATAGTACGTTGACCCATATCTATAATAGCTCCACACGTTCTCAAAAACGGTCTACCTAACAATAATGGTAACTCCTTATCCACCGGAATGTTAAGTACTAGAAAATCGGCCAAGAAAGCTTGATACCCTACTTGGACTCTAACATTCTTTACTTCTCCCATCGCCTTTGCTCGTGAATTATCAGCCATAGTAAGATTATATTGATTTGGTTGAGGATTACCAAGTCCTAATCTCTTATATAATGGATACGGCATTACATTCACACTTGATCCCGTATCTGCCAATGCATACATCGCATCTGTCCCATTCACTTTAATCGGTAACACAAAATTTCCCGGATCGCTCATCTTCTTAGGCAACCCATTCTCAACTATCCTCTCACTTTCAATCTCATCAAAATTCTTATCTTCTAAACTAGCCCTTGCCATCATAACTGCATCCAACTTCTTACGATAAGTCATGTAATTTTTCAACACATCAATAACCGGCTTTTCCTCCCTAAGCTCCTTAAATTTCATTTCAAAATTTTCCAAAATCGCTTCCTTTTGCTCTTGAGTTAATGGTTTAACTATTTGTGGTGATTTGGGTGGTGAACTAGATGAATAACTTTCATTCTTAGGGGTAGAGGGTTGGGTAAGTTTGTTAAGTGGTGTTTTCTTTCTATTCGCTTTTCCCATTTTAACAATCTCTCCCTTTCCTACCTTCTCTTCTACCATATCATCCACATCAATCCTCATCTCTCCTAATGCAAAATCAATCCTATATTTAGTCTTAACCATAAAATCTCTACCAAACACAACTTCCGGTTCATCAGCATTCCCATATTCCAAAACAACAAAATCAACTTTGAAAACGTGACCATGAATATTAACACGCACATCTCTCACCATCTTTCTTCCATAATCCTCATAGTCAAGTCTAACAAAACCAAGCTTACCAAGCATATCTTCCGTAATGTAGTTGTCACCATACTCCATATTAAGCTGAGCATCCCAAGCTTTTATACCTTCCACACCACAAGGTGTAGAGTACCTCATGAACGGTGCATCAAACTCTTTAGGTGGTGCTCGTGTGAACACAACAACTCTCTTCTCCTTAGGTAAACAAATCTCGTTTTCTCCAACTTCTTCTTTCCTTTCAAAATCAACCTTTAACTTCTTCTAAAATATTTTCCAAGCACTCCAAAGAATCACCCGAGTCTTTGAACATCTCTTCCAAATTCCTCAAGTACTCCGAAATATTGCTCAAACTCTCCATTCTACTTAAAAACTAATTATAAATAACCATAAAAACAAAAATCTAAACTATTAGCATGAGGGTGAGTTATAATCGAAACACGTAAAAAATGAAACCAAAGCAAGTAAGCAAACAACTTCAAACTCTTAAAACATCAAAACAACTAAAAATTAAAAATTTCAAAAACTTTTCCGAGGCATCCATCCTATCAGTATTGCACTCCATCCGATCGGATGGTTGAATCGTTAAAAATCAGTTTTACCCAACCGAATCGGATGTGGGCAACATCCGATCGGTTGGATCGAATTTTTTTTTTTTACAAAAAACTTTTTTTTCTTTCATTTATATTTAATTATATTTATTAAAAAAAACCTAAGTTAAAACTTTAATATAAAAACTAATAACTAAAATTAAACTAATTTATAAAAATGAAAAATAACACATAATTAATAATTTTAATAATCATCAAACTAATTAACTAACACAATTAATAAAAACTCTTAAGCTAATAATCATTAAACATAAAATTAACTATATTAACTAAGTTTAATAAAAACATTAAAAGCATTAAACTAGGCTAATTACCAATATTAATTATTTAATTAAACTTAACACTTAATCTTATCAATTACTAACATTAATCTAACATGAATCTAACATTAAAAACTGAAAATAACAAAAACAATAAAAACTAAAAACTTTATACCGAGGCCACCAACCGATCGGATGGGCATCCATCCGATTCGGTTGGCTCCGAACCAAACTTTTTTTTTTTTTACTTTTTACTACAAAACTTATAAACTACCAAACCAAACAACCAAGTAAATTAACCAATTCCCCGGAAATGGTGCCAAAAACTTGATGTGTCACGTTGTGTGCATGTTTTAAAAATTTATAAACACGATTTATCCAATTCTCTAATCAACACATACGAGCAAGTATACTCGTCCGTGGTAGTAAAGGTGGGTAAGTCGAGATCGTCCCAACGGAATTGTTGTTTGTATTTAGTAAAATAAGTTATAACAAAAATGGGTGTCAATCCAATTTGTTGTAAATTCTAAAGCAAGTAAAATCCAATCAATCAAAAACAAATATACTTGTGTGTAATTCCTTAACTAATTGTATAGAGTAATCTACCAAGTTGGGTGTAACTTGTAGTGATGCACAACTTAATATGAATGATTCACAATCAATGGTTTTTATGATGAAAAATCATCTCTAAGAATTCAATCTCCTAGTTTATTCCTTTCGGCCTTTTAAACTATTACGAGAATTCTATTAAACTCTTTGTTGTTTGAAAAGCATTTCTTATCTTAAGAATTCTTACGAATCCTTTCGGCCTTTTCTCGTGATGAAATCGTTTCCAAATCCATTTTAATGAGTTAACATGGTGCTTCTCACACACCATATCCCATACTAATTCGTGCACTAACTTTTTGGAATAAAAACATAAAGAAAATCCTTTTAGCCTTTTTTATTCTTTAGAACTGTTTTTACCAACTACTTAAGCAAGATTAGATTGTATTTCAACAAACTCATAAAACAAGACATGTTTTCATGCATCACTATAAAATAAGAATACTCCAACAATTGTCACATCATACACACAAGTATACCAAAAATCACTCCATAACAATTTTAATCAAACACAAGTAACAAATCATTCTTTCATTCAACTTAAAGTAAAAGTAGTTCATAATAACTCAAACAAGGAATACCTACTTGTGGAATTACAAGAACTAGAATTGTGGAACTATAGCAACCACACTCCTCCAATCGCCTATGATTACACGTAAACAACTCCAACCTCGAACACAACTCTTGAGACTCTAACTCAAGGTTCCCTGGACGTTTTTACAGCAATTACAAGCTTTCGGGCAATGAAAATAAGTTAGCAAAGACTTGGTGTAAGCCTTTACTAGGTTTTTTGGGTGTTACACCTTGTATTTAGCCTTGGATTCTATATATAAGCACAAGAACCCTTTCTCTTCAAGTAAAAACGTCCCTTAGTGGTAAATAAGCAAGAAATGATAAGCCACCATGATTATGGGGCTTAAATTCATCGATAAATGCAACTTTGTAACAGCAGTTTCTCCGAACCGATCGGTATTGGGGTCCAACCGATCGGTTGGATCTCTCGATAAATTCTTCTCCTCCCATCCGAATCGGATGCGGGCACCATCCGATCGGATGGGGCCTTCATGCACACACATTTTTTTTTCTTTTCTTTTCTCGTCGCGTGCTTGTTCCTTTGTTGTGGCACTAATTCCTTTCATAGAACTTGATCTTTTCTTGATATTTGAACATAGAAATCTCGACAATATCAAATCCTTGACTTCTCGTGTGGTTTCTCTCTCGTTTTCCTCTCGGGAATCTTCCAATGTGCATAACCACTTCAATTCGTCATCTTTTTATCATTTTTTCTATACTTGGCTACATTTACTTGCATATACACTTTTTCACAATTTAGTTACAAATACACACAAATATAACCAAATATAGTGCACAAAACTAATGATAACGTGACTAAAAATATGTTCAATTTGAGCGTTATCATGTGGTCATAGGATATTTTGAGAAGTGTCTAAGAAGGTTTAGAGATTTTGACATCCAATGAAGAATTATCCGCGACTAGTTAAGACCTTAGGTTCATTCTACCTATGCGTACATTCTATCCTCTTCATTAGGCATCTTGATACGTTGGAATACACGACATGCGTTTTATTGACCTTTGTGCATCTGTTAAGAATCTTAGGCTTCATTGTAGAGCTCTCTGCCATTTGTTATTATCATCCAATCTGTTTTCTGTCTGTATGTATCCCATGTGTTACAATTGAGAAGTTTCACCTACCATCTGCAAAATCTACGTTTCACATCCGTTGAATCTGATTCATTATGATCTACTATGTATAAAGATCTGAGACTATGAATTTTGAGGAACAAGATCTGTCTGCTTGTGAAAATCCTTGGAAAGAATTATACCGAAGATGAGACTACTTGAGAAACTGAAGAGTTATGCGTATTTGTTATTCACATGTCTTCGGCGATTCGATACGTTTTCATCTGATCTTTCTACTTCAATTTCGAGGGCGAAATTTTTTTTAGAGAGGAAGAGTTGTAAAACCCTCATTTTCTATATATTGGAAATTCCCAAATTACCCTCTAATCATTTAATCTTACAAGAACACAAGGATTTAAAATGAGAATTATAAGAATTACATACCCAAAGTTACTAAACTAAATTACTAATATTTATAAGCCTTACCTTATAAATTAAATTAAACACTAACTATACTTTAAAAAAAAAAAAAAAAAAAAAAAAAAAAAAAAAAAAAAAAAAAACAACTGACACCCTTAATGTTCCTAGACTATAAATCGGCCCACATGAATTCTTAGAGGATAAACACAAGAATAAGCCTTCAAATCCCCCTAAATCATTCACAATATTTGGCATACCTATTCCATACTTATCACACGGTTTGTTCCTTATTTCTCTCATTATGTTATACGACAAAATCAACAAATAAACACACAAAATATTCTCTCCTACCCTCTCCATAAACTCACGGCTCCAAGAAGAAAAGAACAAGAAAGAATATTGGTGGTTTTGTCTCAAGAACACGAAGGAATACAAAGGTGTTGAAGAGGGTTTTTAGCGCGACATTTGTACAAGGTTTTGGGGTGAATCGGTTTGTGGTTTTCTTGGTTTTGTTCCCTTTCGTTGCTGCCACGTCAAGGTAGTGTGATACCTTCATTCTCGTCTCCTTATCATCTTCTAAAACATGATTATAATCGGTTTATTAACCACATGAAATCATAAAACGTACAATCTTTAATTTGAGTGTGTCGTATGGAATTAACGGGTTTTAATCTTGAATGATTCGTATGAGGTGTTTGAATATGTGTTTTTGATGAATTATATTAGCAGATAATATGTATATTAATCACATGATTAATTGGATTAAAAAGGGATAAAGAAATTAGGGTTTATGTGGTTGTTTGATCAGGACCGTTTTGATAGTCGAATTTGGATTCTTCATACAACGAGTTTGTAAATGTTTAATTCTGGATTTTTTTCTCTAAAACTCAGTTTAGGGTCTTGGTAAAGTATTCCAATTGGTTTGGAAGGATTTAAGTTTGTCTTGGTCGTATTTTTGAATTTATTGTGATGGTATGTCTAAACAGTGTTGGCAGAATTTTATTTCAGTCATGGTTTATGATTTTTCATTTTCAAACCGTACCAAACTAGAGGCTGCCAATTTACAAGAATCATATATCATATGTTTACTACTTCTTGGAATTTTTGTAGAAATTTTTGGAGTCATATGGTTAGGTTTTTAATTGCATACTTTTGAATTGTATCTGCAGATCCGAATCTGGACATGTTGGCATAGACGGTTTTTAAAAGGAGGTTTCCACTTAATAATAAAATCTGTAAAAATTCAAGTAGACTCTTAAGACATATGGGCCCCTGTGAGAATTTTATTGATTTTCATTTTCGGCTTCTAATACTTTTTTAAAATTAGTTTATTGGGCTTAATTTTGTGATAAAACCAGTTAGTGTGAATGCATGTGCTATATAAGTGTTAAATGTGTCACTTTGGTGTTTGGTGCCCTAATACATGTTCTTATGTCGGGTGTGTCTTTTTAAATGTCGTGTCGACTTGTGTGTGGGTACGTTTAACCTAATTGATAATCCCGAACCCTAAACCTAATTTTACTAAATATGGAAAGTTACTAAATATGGAAAGTTACTAAATATGAAAACTTACTAAATATGAAAAGTTACTAAATATGGAAAGTTACTAAAAATGGAAAGTTTCTAAAAATAGAAGGAAACCTAAATTATGTAATATGATTAAAATGAGCTTATAAGTAATACGTGATTATTAATTTGTATAGGTTTGGTGAAGAAGGAGTGACTTTCCGTTTCTCTGTGATCCATCTTTTATCTGTTTGTCTATTTGCATAAAGTATAGATATTCTGACCTTTCTTATAAGGTTTCTCATGATCCTTTCACATCTTTTGATTTCTAAACCTCTGATTTTAATGCCTTTGCTATGAGCCTTTCTATTATGACACTTCTGATATAATAGGATGACAAAAGCCTTTGCTATGCACCCTTTGATATGAACCTATGAATATGATATTTCTGATGACCTTAGATTCTGTGTCATTACTATGACATTCTGTTTGACCCTTCAGTTTGATACCCGAGCTATCACTAGTCATGGGGGTTCCATGACCATGTCATTGATGCACCAATGGCATCACTCTAGGGTGGTCGAGTGATGTTCCACCCCGTCCCTTTTGTTATGTAATATGTATGGCCACGATGATTATGATTTCTGCAGGGGTGTATGGATGCATCCTAGATCTAATCTGTTTTATTATATATTATATTTCTGGTGATTGGTACTGTGTGCAATTCATGCCCATCACATTTCTGGGAGCTAGCTACTCCATTATGTTACTTATGTTATTTATGAAGACCATGATTATGATGTTTATGATATGATATGTTTCTGGGCTCGTGGTAGATTTCTGACAACCTTTACACCTTTGATACATTTTGATATACCTTCTGTTATTCCCCAATGCACTATATTCTGTATTTCTCATGTTCAGTTTCACTATTTTGTTATACATATCTATTCACTGGGCTTTTTAAGCTCAGCCGCATTTCTTTTCACCGCGGCAGGTTCTAGAGGGAAGCTGGGATATGAGTGAAGAGTGCATAAGAGCTCTTAGAGGACTACACCTTTGATAGCTACCTTGGATTAGAGTTGACTTGGAGATTTTCATTACCAGACTTATTGTATCTTAGTTGTAATCGTTGTACTTCATTTTCCTTAGATTTCATTTATAACCTTTGTATTTATTTGTATTATTAAAGTCTTCCGCTTGCGTATGTTCTGTTTGACACCATGAATGTGATATCTTAGCCCTTGCGGGTTGGGGTGTTATATTTTTGCTTCCCCGGTCAGGGATAATGGAAACATCATGAGCCAGACGGCTTCATTTTCAGTTTCTCCATATCTGAACATTTCACAAATTCCGAGGAACTCGTGGATGTGTTTATAAGGATCGGTTTTGTTTCTTCCATCGAATTGATTACCTTTGACAAGGGTGTTGGGTTTTAGAGTTACTGCTACTTGCATGGTTAGGACTGCCAATGGGAAATGCTCTAAGTCATTACTGCTGCTAGCTACAAAGGTTACAACTGCTTGTGTATTTTACTACTGCTAGTGTTTCTGAAGATGTTCAAGAAAATACACTAAGTGGTTATTACTGCTAGAGTAAACGTTACTGCTGCTTTCAAATTTACAACTACTGCTGAACTTGAAGGAAAATATTCTAGGTAGTTAGTGCTGCTAGAGGAAAAGTTAGTACTGCTAGTATTAACTTACTACTGTTGAAGAGTTAAAGTTGCTAGAGTTAAAGATACAACTGCTAGAATATTTAGTTTGTACTGCTTATGAGATAAACATGTATAGTCGGTTAGATAAATATAGAAAAGATTCATTTAAGATTTATCTTGTATAGCAAGTAATTGTAAGCCGACTAGGAGTCCTTAGTCTGTAAAAGGAGGTCCTAGGGCATAGAGATAGATACGTGATTCTTTAGAAAACTTCAAGGTTGTAAACCCTAATACTTTTGAGTATTCGTATTATTAATAATATTGAAGTGTTTTGTTTGATATTCATTATTAAGTTCTTCTTAAGATTAAAGTTTAGATTCTGAATAAAGTTTAATATACTCAAAGACAGTTTCTACATAAGTCGTATTGGATTTATTCAATATTACTTAACCTTTACAAGCTAAAGGAATTCGATCAAGTGTTCATCTGGGATCAAAAAGTGGTATCAGAGCTTGTGATCTAGAAGCTGTGAATCAAGAAGAACCTGTTTAATCTCATCTTACTGAAGACATGGAGTCAGGATCTACACACCTGATTACTGCATCAAAGGTGCCAATGCTCAAGTCTGGAGAGTTTGAGCTATGGAGAATGAGAATAGAGCAGTATATTCAGATGGTTGATTATTCTATGTGGGAGGTCATAGAGACTGGAAATTCTTTGCCTAAAACAGAAACTAATAATGATGGTGAACAAGTTACCTTGCCTATTAAAACTGCTGAAGAAAAGGCACAAAGAAGACTGGAAGTAAAGGCAAGAAGCACTCTTGTGATGGGCATTCCTAATGACCATCAGTTGACTTTCAATCACATCAAGTTTGCTAAATTGTTGTTAGAAGCTACTGAGAAAAGGTTTGGTGGGAATGCTGCTATCAAGAAGACCAGGAAGAACCTTTTAAAGCAACAATATGAGAATTTTGCTGCTCTAAGTTCTGAGAATCTTGATCAGACCTTTGACAGACTTCAGAAGCTTATTAGTCAACTAACACTTGTGGAAGTCTCAATTCCTCAAGAAGATATAAATCAAAAGTTTCTGAGAAGCTTGTCACCAGAGTGGAATACACATACTATTATATGGAGAAACAAGGCTGATCTTGATACAAAGAGTTTAGATGGTTTTATAACAATCTTAAAGTTTATGAACCTGAAGTCAAAGGGTCATCTAGCTCATCCTCAAGCACACAAAACTTAGCTTTTGTGTCATCCTCCAATAATAGTTCTAGCAATACTGATGAAGCAGTTAATACTGCTCATGGAGTTAGTACTACTGGCACACAAGTTAGTACTGCTGGGTCTACAACCCTTGATAACTTGAGTGATGTTGTTATCTATGCTTTCTCAGCTGGTCAATCCACTAGTCCTCAGATTATGCATGAAGATTTGGAACAGATTCATCCAAATGATCTTGAAGAGATGGACTTGAAGTGGCAGATGGCAATGTTGACAATGAGGGCAATAAGATTTTTGAAAAAGACTGGAAGAAACCTCAAGGTCAATGGGCAGGATAACATGGGTTTTGATAAATCCAAGATTGAATGCTACAATTATCGGTCACTTTGCTAGAGAGTGTAGGGCACCAAGGAACCAATACAACAAGAGTAATGAAGTTTCAAGGAGAACTGTGCCTGTAGAAACTACAAATTCTACAACTTTAGTATCTCAATGCGATGGTCTTGGTGGCTATGATTGGAGTGATCAAGCAGCTGAAGGACCAAACTTTGCACTTATGGCTTACTATTCTTCATCAAGTTCTGATTCTGAGGTATCTAATGATTCCAGTTGTTCATATAAATCATGTTTAGATACTATTGAGGTACTTAAGGCTAGGAATGAAAAGCTAATAGAAGAGGTAAATATGTTAAAGTTAGATAATTTAGGCTATAAAGTAGGCTTAAAATCTGTTGAGGAAAGACTTGAATTTTTTAAACAAAATGAGTTAGAGTATGTAGAGAAAGTTAATGTTCTTGAAGGTAAGCTTTATGTTAAAGAGCATGAAATTAAAGGACTTACTAAAAAGGTTGGAAAAGGCTCAAAAAGAAAAAGATGCAGCTTATCAGGAAAAAGAAAAACATCAAGGTAAATAAGCTTGAATTTGCATCTAAAAGTGTAAATAAGACAATAGAGTGTCAAGTTATGAGGATAGGTAGTGGTATAGGTTATAATGAAGTTCCTCCTTCAATAACAGGAAAGTATGTACCTCATATACCTGAATTGTCTTGTTTCGTTAAGTCTAATGCTAAGTCTTTAGGAGAAAATAGTAAGTCTAATGAAGAGAAACCTAAGGTTGAAAAGACATATTCTGATGCACCTATCATTGAAGATTGGGTGTCTGATGATGAGGAACAGGTAAAGATTAAACCTAAGGTTGAAAGTATAACAGTTAAACCTAGTGTTTAACAAGTTAAGTTTGTTAAACCTAGTTTTGGTGATAAGGTGTCTAGGAAAACTGTTGATTTCACTTAGCAACCTAGGGAGTATACTAACAAGCCTAGAGGTAACCAGAGGAATTGGAATGGAA